>OX451220.1:12880703-13003634 GCA_949628195.1 Phasia obesa | reverse complement strand
CGCTTACTAAAGTTTTTCTGCATAGCCAGCCTTCGGCCGGGCGCAAGGATTTTCTCCTCTATGGTAAGACTAACACCGGCTTCGCTTACTAAAGGTTTTTTGCATAGCCGGCCATCGGCCGGGCGCAAGGATTTTGTCTTCTATGGTATGACCAACACCGGCTTCGCTTACTAAAGTTTTTCTGCATAGCCGGCCATCGGCCGGGCGCAAGGATTTTCTCCTCTATGGTATGACCAACACCGGCTTCGCTTACTAAAGGTTTCCTGCATAGCCAGCCTTCGGCCGGGCGCAAGGATTTTCTCCTCTATGGTAAGACCAACACCGGCTTCGCTTACTAAAGGTTTTAAGCATAGCCGGCCATCGGCCGGGCGCAAGGATTTTCTCTTCTATGGTATGACCAACACCGGCTTCGCTTACTACAGATTTCCAGCATTGCCGGCCTTCGGCCGGACACAAGGATCTTCTCCTATGTGGTATGACCAATACCGGCTTCGCTTACTAAAATTTTCCTACGTACTATGCATAAAATTTCATCAAAAAATGTCACCGATTCTTAATGGGTTAAATTTTTTTAAATTTTAGCACCACCTGATAGATATTTCCAAAAGCTTTATATTGATACCCATATTCACACAATTTGGTTCAAAAATGTAGTACACAATCACAATTTATAAAAATGTATAAAAATTAAAAATTTTAAATTAAAGGCTGCTCTAATAGTTCATTTAATTTGATGTATATGGCCATACTTTTAAACAGTTGTACACAGACCGCTGAAATTTACAAAGAACCTGTATTGCTAAGTCCGCTATATCAAAAAGTATAAAATTTGTATTTGGAAATAAAAGGGTGTCCCAATAGTTATTGTAATTCTATGTATGTGGCCAAACTTTTGAACTGTTATATGTAACTTTAATTTTTCTAATTGCAGTTTTCTAATAGCGTAGACAGACGACAGAGTTAATGTGCATTATCAGTCTTAATTCAAATTAACTTGTGTGTTAACATGACATGATGTGTTTTCCTGAATACTATCACATCTGAACAAACAAGTAAATCGGCAGCAGCAGGTATCCATATCAACCACAAACTCTTATATATTACATTTAAAATTTGTTAAAAATTCTTTAAACTTTTTATTCTGTTAGACAATTAAAATACAATTGTTTGTTTGTTTTTATACTTAAAACCTTTATTTCTTACACAGTTTCGAAATACTTGTTAAACAACTAATTACAAATAGCAAAACTAAATACAAAAAATATATATTTGTTTTTAATCATCTTTAACACATTGTAAAATTTTACAAATTATACATATACGTATATACTATATATAATATTATGTTATCAATTGTTATTTGTGTTTTTAAATTTTGTATAATAATTGAGCATTTAAGAGTTAAATCAAAATAATGAAAACATTAAATATATTATATTTAGTTTGTATGTTTTAACCATACTTGAAATTAAATTAATTAAAATAATTATTTAAATAAGAACAAAAAATTTATTTATTTATTACCGAACTACCTTACAATTAAAATTATAAGATAATATAAAAAAAGAGCTTTAGCAACATCGGCCGTTAGCTCTGCATTTTATAAATACAAACAAAAACAATAAAAAAAATTTAAATTTAAAAATTTAACAAATCAATTAAAAAATAGTACAAGAAAAATATTAAAACAAAGATTTCAATTTAATACTATACTTTGTAGGTACATATGTATAAAGAACTTATAAATATTTTGAGTCAGGCAAAAATATATAAATTTATGTATCTATAAGAATGACTTTATATAAACGTAAAATAAAAACTTTAACAAATAAATATTCAAACCGAAAATAAATTCTTACATTTAAATTCAAATAAAGTAAAAATGTTTTTTTTTTTATTTGAAGATATTTAATAATTATGATTAAGATTTTAACTTGGGCTTCATAGGCGTAGTATTTTCAAGTGGTGCAACATGACAACCCATTGGAGCGATTGAAACGTCAACCGATCCATTTTCCATTTATTGCTTGCAATTCGTTTTCGTTTCTGGCTTTTTCACAAAACAACGTATCGTTTTCATTTCATAGCTTGCGTACAATGCGATAATACTAGCGGCCCAATTTACCTTCAATGAAAATGCAATTTATTAGAAGTTGTATTTATATCACAGGGTATTGAAATTGTTTTGCTTACCTTAATTTTTATCGAGAAATACGCATTTATATCATAAGGCAATCGCGGCTGATTAATAAGAGCAATGAATACTCGATAAAAGCATGTAGATCATTGCTTGGCTCACGTATATATTAAAACTTTCCACCGAATCCATTAACTGAAACGAGCAATTGTTAAATCGATACGAATGCATCCAAATTCACTAGATAAATATATTTATTTAAATATTTGTAAAATATATACATGTATATATTATCTATTAAGTTTCCACCATAATATTCAAAAACATTTCTTTGCAACTTTGTACATGAAGCTAACGTGCACTTCGCCGGACAACCATTCATGTAATGCATATAAGCATCAACATATATTGCACAATTCTTACGAAGTCCCATACATATTTAAACTTGTTTATCATAAGACCTCTAATAATTTAGCCATTTCCAACAGCATTTGTGTTCAATTTGTTCCTGAATTCTGTTGAATTGAGACTTCTTGAACAAATACCACTAGGAAAATTTTGATTGCCAATTTTTGTAACAACCTTATGCACATGTTGTATTTTTTTAGCTTTTAATAGCACTTTGGAACCACCGCAATATATTTTTATAAATTTTAAGTTCTTTACTTCACGGGAATTTATATACTTTTAACTTTTTTTACAAAAATACAATTTTTGCTACAGTTCAATTTAAATTTTTTTGTTTACTTCATCCATAACATATGTTTGAAAAGGCTATGTATAGCTGCTTCTGTTAACTCATTGCGATGAATATTATTGGTTATTTTTTTATTCACTCTATCGAAAGCTGTTAGTACGTATGATAATGTACTTTTTTAAACGTCACAAGTGGGTAATCTGGTTAGTAATCTGTGCTAAAAACCACAAAATAACCAGAATACCCAACTCTGACAGCTGAAAAAGGGACTTATCATATGTTTTTAACACTTTTATTTGGACGAATAAGAAAAAAACATGAATCGTCTGAAACGACGTGTAAAAAGAAACAGCTATACGTAGTCATTGTTTACAATTAAACAAACAAAAAAATATAAATAAAATTTAGCAAAAGTTTTATTTTCTTAAAAAAGTTTGAAATTAATTCAACAAAATGAATGAATAAGTGAAATAATATTTAAATTAATAAAAATTGTATAAATAAAACATAAAAAGAAATATCTTAGGCATAAAGGTGCAAACATATTGGCACGATAAGTTTTGCCAGTTCTGTTTTTGGCGTTGACAAGTGCGGACGCGATTTTTTTAAGCTCGCATTAACAAAAAACAAAACATACATTGTGTGAAAAATTTAAAACAAAAACAAAGAAACAAACAAACCTGTTCTAATACAACAACAAAGTTGTTGGTAAAATATTTTTTTTCCTTTTCTTTATTTTTTACAACGGCATATTGAACTGCTACTTTTAAAACAAAACAAAAACAATAAAGGCCAATGAGCCTCTTTAATCTAAGCAATAAAAATGTGGACAATATTGTATTAAATAAAAACAAAAAAACTGAAAATAATTTGTGTGTAAATGATACGCCAGTTATACGTGCCCAGTCTTGTTCGTCGCTTTTACTAAACGATGACAATAAAATAACTACAAACAAATCGCCTTCTGAACACAGCGTTGCCAAAGATAATATGGATAGTGTAGAAAAACCCAAGACGCAAGTGGGAATGGACAGATACATAACTGTATTGAAAAGAGGTCGAAGCCCTAAATCTTCGCAGATTGCACCAATGGCTAAAGTACAAAAAGACAAGGAATCTAACGGAATAAATTCCCATAATCGTTTTGCTATTTTAGATAACGAAGCAATTGAAACAAAAACGGCACCCAAGTCGTTTAAACCACCACCAATTTTTTTAAGAGAGAAAAATTCAAATGAATTAATAACTAAGTTAATCTCAGCTATCGGGGAAAACTCATTCTATGTAATTCCTATCAAACGTGGTAACATTGATGAAACTAAAATTCAATTTGTAGACGAAAGTAGTTATCGCAAAGCAGTAAAGGAGTTTGAAAGCTGCAAAAAGAACTTTTATACCTACCAGCTGAAGAGTAGCAAAGGCCTACAGGTAGTCATCAAAGGTGTAGACTCATATGTTGATCCAGTGGAAATAAAAGCTGGCCTCCAAAAAGCAGGATTTAAGGTGAAAAGCGTTGACAATCTCAGAAATCGAGAGCGCGTCCCTCAACCTCTATTTCGCGTTGAACTGGAACCTAGGGATATTAGATTGAAGAAGAACGAAACGCATCCCATTTATAATCTAAAATATCTGTTACACCGCAGGATAAGTGTAGAGGAACCACATAAGCGGTCAGGACCCGTCCAGTGTTTAAATTGCCAAGAATATGGCCATACAAGGGCGTACTGCAAGTTGCCTCCGGTTTGCGTTGTGTGTGGAGAGCTTCATTCTTCCGCCCAATGCGACAAACCAAAGGATGACTCGAAGGTTAAAAAATGTAGCAATTGCGGTGGAAATCACACCGCTAACTACAGAGGCTGTCCAGTTTTTTCTATGGTAAGGAAGTCAACTCAGAAATTAAATACTCCTGCTAGGCAGACACAATACCAAGCAAATGCTCATTACCCTCAGTTAGCTCAACCCACAACCAAACATGTTTCATACGCGGATATGTTAAAATCAAATCATGTTTCAGCACACAAAGCGACACCTACAATCAATTCTACCCCAAATATGCATCCAGAAGCTAAAGAACAAACACCATCTGGTAACTACAATCGTCTCGAAGCAAGTATCGAGACATTAGTGCATTCGTTAAACAGTTTTATGAGCTCTATGAGCAGCATGATGCAAGAAATGGTTCGCATGCAATCTATGATGTTGCAGGCGGTACTTAACAAGCCATGAACTGTTTAAAAATATGTTTCTGGAACGCAAACGGCTTACGCCAACACAAAAATGAACTCGAGTACTTCTTGAAGAACCAACAAATTGATGTCATGATGGTTTCAGAGACTCATTTAACAACAAATAGCTTTTTTAAAATCAATGGCTATATATTATATGACACTAAAGACCCCCGTGGCAGAGCATGTGGTGGTTCAGCTATTCTAATAAAGGCTCGAATTAAACATCATTTACTGTGTGATTTTTGTGAGGACTATCTTCAAGCAACAAACATCTGTATTGAAGAATATCATTAAAACTTTGTTATTTCTTCGATTTATTCACCTCCTAGATTTCAAATATCAGGGAGTCAATATAGCGACTTCTACAAATCACTAGGTCCCTGTTTCATAGCATCAGGCGACTACAACGCTAAACATACGTTTTGGGGATCAAGACTTATTACTCCAAAAGGTCGTGTTTTATTTGACACTATTTCAAAAATGCGTCTGAATGTGATATCAAGCGGACAACCCACCTATTGGCCTACTGATCGACAAAAAATACCTGATGTTATTGATTTTGGCGTGACTAAAGGTATTTCGAGAGAAATGATTAAGGTTGAAGCGTCACTCGAATTATCCTCAGATCATTCACCCACAATAGTCTATATATGGAACCAGCAAAATATTGTGTCACCAACAACTAGCACAAGCATTAATTGGTTTAAATATAGAAAGTATCTCAGTACTCACTGTTCGGAAAATATACCGCTGAGAAAACCAGAAGACGTGGAACAAAGTCTTATTAATTTTGATCAAATCCTCAAATCAGCTGCACAACATGCAACAGTAACCCGACAATCAGCTAGATACAATCAAATTTACTTTGTAGATGTCGAGCGGCTCTTGGCTGAAAAAAGGAAAATTAGAAGAGAGTGGCAAGCACACAGATCTCCTCAACTCAAATCTAAACTTAAAGATTGCACGAAACGGCTAAGACAGCTGCTAGAATCTCGAAGAGTAGCATCTCTGAAAAATTACTTGGAAGACCTCGACGCAACTGCACAATCAGATTATTCATTATGGCGTGCATGTAGAAACCTTAAAAGGCCAGTCGTACGTAAGCCCCCCTTGCGAACTTCTTGTGGAGTCTGGGCAAGAAATGATACCGAAAAAGGTAATTTATTTGTTGATCATTTGAAAAAGGTTTTCACTCCAAATATGTGTACTGATATAGTTGAGTTGCCACCAGTAGAGACTAGTGCCGAAGTACACTTTAGATTTGAATTTAGCGATATTGAATGGGCAATAGCGGATTTAAACATCAAAAAAGCCCCTGGGGTTGATAAAACAAGTAACAAGATGTTAGTTGAGTTGCCCCTTATAGGTCGCAGAATTATTCTGTTTGTTTTTAATGCCATCTTACGTCTTGAGTACTTTCCCACAGAGTGGAAAGTTTCTTTGATTACTATGATTCCTAAACCAGGAAAAGACCACACAAAAGTAGAATCATACAGACCTATAAGCCTTTTATCAAACGTGTCAAAGTTATTTGAGAGAATATTAATAACTAAGCTGAATCCAATTCTTAGCGCGAAAGGATGTATTCCGAACCATCAATTCGGCTTCAGAAAACAACATAGTACGATCCAACAAACACACAGATTAGTAAATGTAATTAAAACGACCTTTGAAGAAAAAAAATACTGTTCTGCGCTCTTTATCGACGTTTCTCAAGCATTCGATAAGGTTTGGCACGAAGGCCTAATATTTAAGCTAAAGCTGAACTTGCCCGAAAACTTGTATAAGCTCTTAAAAGATTATTTAACGAATCGCAAGTTTTTACTAAAAGAAGGTGACTTTTTAAGCTCGCCACAGCTCATTGAAGCCGAAGTTCCCCAAGGTAGTATTTTGGGACAATTTTATATTTACTGTACACATCAGATATGCCAATTAGCACCCTAGTGCATACATCAAATTTTGCAGATGACACAGCTTTTTTAAGTATTCATGAAAGTGCCCAAGAAGCATCAAAACTTTTACAAGACCACATACTCAATTTGGAAAAATGGCTAGAAAAATGGAGAATAAAAGTGAATGAGCAAAAATGTACTCACATAACTTTCACACTGCGTAGGGACTCATGCCCTCCTGTTCGCATAAATAACCAAATGATACCACAGCTTTCAGACGTTAAATATCTGGGTATACATCTTGACCGTCGCCTTACTTGGAAAAGCCACATTGATTTCAAGTTAACACAAATGAAACTAAAAGCAGTACAACTAAATTGGCTTATTGGCAGAAACTCTACCCTGAGCTTAGATTGTAAACTTCTACTGTACAAGTCGATCCTCAAACCAATTTGGTGTTATGGGATTGAGTTATGGGGCACTGCCTCAGCTAGCAATGAGGAAAAAATTATTGTTAGTTCAAAAATATTGAAGATACAATAAACAATTTATGAAAAAAAAAAAAAAAAGATAAGTTTTGCCAGTGGCTTTTGTTAAAAAGGTATTTTGTGGTTACAAAAGAATAAATGGTGAAATATTATTGCAAATTTTTCGAGTCCTTTATTATAAAAATATTATACTTCACGTCGTTTGTGCAGTGTAAGGGATTCTGTGCACGAATGTATGCTTCTCCGGCCAAGTGCACGTTGGTTTCAATGTACATACTTATGTTTCTCCGGCGAAGTGCCGGTTGGCTTCATACATATAGCATTTGCGTCGTGTAATGACCAATCCAAATTGTGAATTTCATGCCAATTCCATAGCAATTTATACATTTGCTTACTGGTCAAGATGCAGTTTGTAAAATAGTAAGTAAATGTTTTAAATACTTAAACCCAAATATGAACTACATATATTTTTGTCTATGTTTAAGGTTCTATATCAGCGGACATAAAACTGGAGACGGAAAATGATGATGATACTGGCACTGATGATTTAGCAGTTGAATGCTGTTTATCCAAGAACATATATTATCCTCGCATGGCTCTTAAGTAAATTCTATTACATATAAAAAATGAAGGCATATATTTAAAACTTTTAATTTAATTAAGGAAATCCTAAAGGCGAATGGTTGCCCGAGTTTTTCATTAAAAAAGTGGCCTGGGGTCCAATTACAAAACCAGAAGTAATGGGAAACTCCAAAACACAACCTTAGAAAATAAAGATAAGGAATTACTACCAGAAATATACAACCAAGACTGATGAAATATTAGAAGAATACGTAGCAATAGAAGAAAAACCGGCAGATACAAATAGTTCTGGTAGATGACAATAATTTAAGTCCTCTTAGCACTGGAAATGAGCTAATGGAATGTAGCAGCAGTCTGACATCGCAAATTTCGCCTAAAGAAGATGCTGGCAAAGGTTTGACCACAAGTCCACACGAAGATATTGTTATGGCTGAAACTGCTTCTATAAACGACATTAACGTAAGTCCAAAGTAAAGGTAAAACGTTTGAGTAGAAATTGTATAGTATATTAAACTTTTATACATTTAGATCTTAAAAAATATCCATTATTAGTGTTTAATATAATGAGTAAGATTTTTTTAATATTTTGTTTAAGCCTTTACATTGTACAAAGTCAAGCATTTTGTTATTTAAAGAAATTAATAACATTTTAACTATGTGTGTTAGTTTTTATTGTGTATCTTTCTTTAAATTTAAATATCCATTATTAGTGTTTAATATAATGAGTAAGATTTTTTTAATATTTTGTTTAAGCCTTTACATTGTACAAAGTCAAGCATTTTGTTATTTAAAGAAATTAAAAACATTTTAACTATGTGTGTTAGTTTTTATTGTGTATCTTTCTTTAAATTTAAATATACAATTATAACACTAAATACGATAATTATATTATTATAATATAAAATATGCTAAAAATATCAAAATAAAACAAAATTCTAAAAAAACTTTATTACATAGATGTTTGAAATTTTTGGAATTATTTACTGAAAACTAATATCATTCATATTAATAGTGATGTACATATAATAATGTGAAAGCTATTACAACTAGTTTTAAAAATATACCAAGTTGAAGTTTTAAGCGTCCGCGTCATCTTTTATTAAATGAAAACTTTCGTCTAAATCAGTTTGCAACTGCTCCATTAATAAGTTGGCTGGTATAGTTGCACCATCGGCGTCTTTTAAAGGACATTTAAGTTCTAATATATAATTTACTTGGCGGCTACCAAATGCGGCAGATATACTGGATAAGATATCCTGAGATCCATGGGTTTGCAATACTACAGATTTCAAACCCTTTATTGTTTGGTTACTGCATATAATGCGAACTCCACGTGAGACTAAATAATACGCTTGCAGTATTTGACACATTTTTGAACTCTTTTTTGATATTTCGCACAAAGTATCTTCTGGGCACAGGTAGTTTCAAAAAGGTTCATTAGTGTTACAGTCGTTCCAATGCCACGGGCACAAGGCTGCTTTTTTAATATTTTGCCATCGTGATACAGATCAATTTTTATTGCTACATCTGTGGATTTGTGGCGAATAGTTATTGACATGTTGGCTAAAGCACACAAGGAACTTAAAGCTTCGCCACGAAAACCAAATGTTTCAACTGATTGCAGGTCTATAAATTCCTTCAGCTTGGAGGTATGATATTTCGCGGCTAAAAAGTATGAAATTTAATAACGACACATTCATTGAAGGTTCATTTAACATACCATTCCTTCAAGGTTTTTCTCTTCGACACCACAGCCATTGTCACTTAATTCTACGGAATCTACGCCCGTAATTTAACTTCAACGAGTGTAGTGCCAGCATCAATGGCATTCCCAACCAATTCTTTAACAGCCACCGCCAATTTTAAAACCACCTTTTGAAAAAGAAAATTGTGATTTTGAATGTGAAAAAAAATATTTTTTTTTTATTATACGCACCTGTCCTCAACATATTTTATGAACAGTATCCTTGTTAATGGCTTTAATTGACTTTCATTCTTCTTTTGTGGCCTCTGGTGTTTTTCCATGCCGCCAAAAAATCCTATAAATAGTAAACATAACTTACCTGGACGCATTATTCGGGAACTTGTGTAAGTTTTCAGGATTCGTGCACCCACCATCGCCGGGTCCTAAAATATAATAGTTAGTTATTTTAAATTACAATTGGAAAAATATACTTACATTTTGCTGTGTTTTTCCATGCCGCCAAAATAATTTTTTCAGTAAAGAAAAATTTGCCACTGAATACCACTTTCAAACAATAAAGATAGCAATATAAAATTTTATATATATGCTATCTCTTTTCAATAATGGTGTTATTCGACCAACTCTGTTATAATAACCTAACGACTCTGTAATGCAGAGTTGTCGAGTCTAGTCAATAGTCTATGCTAAAAACTATCATGACACAGTTGCACATTTGTTTTATTCGTACTTTTGAAAAATAATATTTTTTTTTTCTGAATAAATTAAATTTGTTAACAAAAAGGTGTTAAATAAACATATTTTATATACCTAATACCATTCATATACAAATTAATAATTATTTTTAATAGTTTTAAGAAAATTTCGAAAAAAAAATTTAACATTTTCGGCTGTTTGTGTAATTTTGGCCAAAAGTACTAAAAAATACAGCGGTGTGCATCACTCAACTCATAAACAATAAAATGTTCTTTCTTTTTAATTTCGATTATTATACAACGCCTCCCTTTTTTCTTATAGAAACTTCTTTTTTTTAACATTTTATATTAAATTTATATATAATTTGTTCACTTTCATTCTCCAATGCAATTTTTTACGAATATACATTCATATGTAAAACACAAAGCACAAACAGCTGTTTTCGTACGGAATGTGCGATCGGTTACGGACTTTGCTTAAGCAAATGACATTTGACGAAACTCAACGAAAAGTGTTGTTAAGTACATTATAGTTTGCCACATAAGATTTATATGTAATTGCACAGTTGCTTAAGTTGGCTTAAGCTAGCTTATGCATATTATAGTTGAGCCTTTAAAATGCATTCTCCTTGTTGTTAGTAATTTAATAATGTGGAGCATTTCATACATGTAACGACGTTTGTAATTATTTTCGCTCTGTAATATTTTAACATTATTGAAATCCGGAGAGTGTAAGTTTTCTGCACAGTGGGTCGTCAATGCTGTTTTTTGTTTACAATTATGTCTGTTCTATTGATCAGACTTGTGACCTGCGATTCTAGTTTTAAGTTTGTTTTTGGTAGTTCCCACATAAATTTTGCTCGCCATTTCCAATGCAACGGATACTGTAAACTACATTAGATTTTTCCATTCTGGGTATTTTGTCCTTGGTCTTACTGTATAATGTTTTTAAGTTATAATGTTATTAGTTCTATGAGCTAATTGTGCTTTTTCACCATCATGTAGTCCAGCTTTTTCAAACCTTTCCGATATTTTTGGAACATATGTTAGGCATTTGTAAATTTTTGCCGTTGATGAAGTTTTTGATTTCATATTTATATTCTGCTTTTCGAAATTCTTGAGTAGTTTGTTAATAACAGTTATAGGAAAATCGTTGCTGTATAATATATTTTTAAGTATTGCTTTGTTCTTTTGGTGAAATTCTAAATCGCTGACATTCAATGCCCTTCGTATCAAATTATTGGCCGTGTTTATTATAATTCTTCTTGGATGTCTTGAGAAGAAATTAATTATTCGTCCCGAAGCTGTAGGTTTTTGATACCAATCTATTTTTAATATATTGCCTGATCTAATTACCATCGTATCTAGGTATGGGAGTTTGGAATTACATTCATTTTTAACCGTAAATTTTATGTTCTGATGGAAACCGTTTAACTTAGACAGAATGTCCTCAATTGCACTTTCCCGAACTATGCAATATATATCATCCACATATTTAGTCAATACTTTTGGTTTTTCTGGTAGGGCAGAAATAACCGTGCCCGATAGATTTTCCATCACAATATCCGCTATAATAGGTGATGCAGGCGACCCCATGGGTGAGTATATTTTATTGTCATATACAAAATAGTGGTTTGGAAATTACAGGGTGTCGCAATAGTTACCGCCTTAAAGAAACATGATTTTAAGTTTGTCTGTTTTGAAGTCGGTTTTTTTTGCAAGAATTATTAAGTATTTTCAATAAATGTTAATGTAAACATTCAATGTAAGTTTTGTATCTATGTTAATTGTTGTTTATGTGATTTTTTATGTTATTGCTTTTTGTAAGTTATTGTACTTTCTGATGTTATTATTAATGTTATTTTGGTTTTTATTGTTTAAAATATTACAGAAAAATCCCTGAAGATGATATTCGAAGAATATCGAAATATTGGAAATAAATGAATATTTACATATGACCTAAAGCTTGAACAATTGTTTCATTATTATTTGTTATTATTTTAAGTATTATTTTATTTATTTTTTTAACTTATTAAATTTTTTTTTAACTAAAATTTGTGCCAAAAATCTTATTGAGTCTAAGTGGGAGAAATTACTCGTAAATTTTCAAAATTAGAGATTAGAAAGAATAAGTTTTTTTTCGAAAAAAGTATGAACATTGAATACCATTAACGCGGTAAATCAGGTCTTAATTTGAACACTAGAGAAGCTAATAGTACGCAGAATATACCGGGGGAAGAGATTCCTTCTGACGTCAGTGAATTGGTGGCTGATGAAGCTTTAGTAGTTCAGAAAGCTCTAGAAGATAAGGTAAAATTAATGGTAGAACAAGAGATGTCTGATAAGTATAGCAGAACTTACAACGTGAATAGTGAATCACTCGAGAACTACTGCACAGAATCAGAACTCAGAATTAGTAAATCAAAATATGCCAAATTCCTCGACAAATCCTAGCACATCTCTGTTAGATGGCAGGTTAAACCCAAGGACAACATTTATTAGTGGATCGGATAGCAATACTGCATCCAATGCCTAAAATTTAGCATTACCGTATCCAAGGCCTTATGATTTGGGTGTTAATATGCAGAATGGGGAGCAAATTCGCATTCGAGTAGATAAACTAGGAGCGGTATTTGATGGCAACCCTTCACATATAAGTATAGATGGTTTCTTATTTCGATTAGAGCATCTACAAACACACTACCAATTACCGTGGTCAGAAGTCCTGAGAGATTTCCACTTATTTGTATTAGGTGCAGCAAGGGACTGGTACTGGCTATATGTCCGAACACATGGGATTGTAGAATGGCCAGGATTACGTCATGCATTAATGAGCCACTACCAGATATCTAGCTCAAATTTTGAAATCATGACAGATTTAGTTGAGCAAAAACAACGAATAGGAGAGTCTGTTGATAGCTACTTTCAGACGATGTGCCAAATAGGATATAAATTGGTGCAACCGATACCAGAATACGACATACATGAAAGCAGTAAGAGAAACATCAAAGAAAGTATTGGAAGAAGAGTATACCCAATTGCTGTTTCATCGGGTGAACAATTGAGGGTAGAATCCAACGAGGCTGATAGGAATTTTCCAAGACGTGAAACACGTAATATCCAACCCATCTTACGTTCATCAAGACAAGTAAATGAAATCTATTTGGATAACGAACCAAAAGGCATAGAATTAGAATATGTGAATATGAGCAGTTAGCTGCTTTAAACATAAATACTCAGCAGAGAAAACAGCCTCTCATTTTCTGGAATTGTAGGCAACCCGGTTACGTTTTTATGGAGATAAAACTCTTTTGTTATAGTATAGAAACCAAACCAAAAGCTTGGGAACGAAGGGGGACCAAGGCTCATCGGAAAGTCTATCCTCTGCAAAAAATTAGATGATAATAAAAACTATTATACAAAAAAATATGGCTCAAGATAGTTTTTATTTACCTAGGGAAGTGAGACTGGAAAATTATGATGCAGTAAGGGCGAGTATTTTTGGAAGTATGAAAATAAACAATAGAATGTCTAATCGAATACGTAAAGTTCGGGAAAAATTTAGGGAACGCCGGAAAATAAGAAGGTTAGTTGTCGAATCAGTAAATAATCAAAAAAGTTGTGATAGTATATGTTTCGCAGAAGTAATAAATGAGGGCACTGTAACGAAAGGATTACTAGATACAGGTGCTTCACTAACCGTATTAGGAAAAGGATGCCGAGAACTTATAAAAGAATTAGGTCTTGATATTCACCAACTATTGACTAATGTGAAAACAGCCAGCGGTCAATATCATAGAGTATTAGGCAAAGTAAAAGTATCCATAAGGTACAAAGATCAGGAGAACATAATGCTGCTGTATTTTTGCCCTGATTTGGAAAAATGTTTTCTTGTTAAATAAATTATGAAAAAAAAACAATCCCTTTATGTAGGGATAGATTTTTGGAAAGTTTTTAAATTGGCTCCAGATATTATTTGTGTAGAGGAAATAAATATTGAGAAAATCGAAATGATTGGGAATTAGGGGCAAATGAGTAAAAACTAAAACCACATGATTTAGACAATGAAAAAAAACATAATGCTGGAAAAAAAGTTCATAAAGAATTCGATACGTTTGAAGAGAAGGGGTTAGAAAAAACGCATCTGAAAAAGCACAGTATAAAGCTTATAGATGGGGCGGCGCCTATTAAGGACCGTCATTACCCTATATTAGAAACGATGTCAGTTCTTAATATAATAGAATTGAGCAGTAGCCCCTGGTCGAATAGGACCACTATTGTGAGAACACTTGGCAAAAATCGTTTCTGCTTAGATGCTCGAAAGCTAAATAAATTAACAGTTAAGGATGCCTCTCCGCTCCAGAATATTGATGGAATCTTTAGCCGCATTGATGAAACACATTTCATCAGTAGTGTTGCCTTGAGGTATACCTTTTGGCAGATTGAATTGGAGGATGAAAGCAAAGTTTATACGGCTTTTACAGTAGCAGGGAGACCTTTGTACCAGTTTAAGGTAATGCCATTCGGGTTATGAAACGCCGCGCAGAGACTCTGCCGTCTGATGGACAAGGTCATACCGAACCACTTAAGGGATAACGTTTTTTATTTATATGATTTGCTAGTTATATCAAGTACGTTCGAAGAACACCTAAAACTCTTAAATGAAGTTGCTAAATGCCTAAGAGATTCGAATTTAACAATTGGCCTTAGTAAGTCGCAATTCTGCTTTCAAGAACTCAAGTATTTAGGTTTCATTATAGGCGAGAGTACTCTAAAGACCGACCCTGATAAGATATTAGCAATCAAAAATATAAAACAACCGAGATCTGTACAAGAAGTTTTCTTGGAACTGCAGGGTGGTATAGACGTTTTATTAAAAATTTCGCCACAATATCAGCGCCCTGACCGATATCCTTAAACAGAGCAAGAAATTTCATATGACACCCGAAGCCATAGAGGCTTTGACATCAGCTCCAGTTTTGGGACGTGCGGACTTTGAAAAACGTTTTAAAATCCAATGTGATACATCGGATTATGGAATTGGAGCTGTCTTATACCAACTAAACGATAAAAACGAAGAACACCCAATTGCATTTTATTCCCAGAAACTGAACCTATCCCAAAAGAACTATTCAGTGACAAAAAAAGAGTGTCTGGCAGAGGTTATGTCAGTACAGAAGTTTCGACCTTACGTAGAAATATCACCGATCATGCCAGTCTGAAGTGGCTAAAGTCCCTTAAAGATTTAAGCGGGAGGATCGTAAGATGGTCATTGCAGCTACAAGCTTTCGATTTTCAGATTGAACATCGTAAAGGTTGTGAAAACGTAGTAGCTGATATGCTGTCACGCTTTGCTCAGCAGCGATATGTAGAAGAAATTCAGACAGAAGATTGGCTGGATTTTCAAACAACAGAATTCGAATAGGAAGAATATTTGGCTTTAATAAAACAAATAAAAGAAACCCGTGACAAATTACCGGACCTTAAGATTAAAGATGGAAAAATTTTTAAGCGTAGCAGTTATGAGCAGGAAGATGAAGGAAAATTCCAGTGAAAGTTGTTGATTCCACCTAGTCTGACGCATGCAGTAATTGAAAAATCACATTCTTTAAATACATGTGCTCATGGCGGAATGGCAAAAATAATCGAAAAAGTAAAAATATATTTCTATTGGCCAAGGGTGACATATCAGATCCAAGAATTTGTTAATAATTGCCAAATTTGCATGGAAACTAAACCTACAAATTGAAACATGATGCCTGAAATTGGTCGAGAAGTTATAACAGAGAGACCTTTCCAGAAATTATATATCGATTTCTTAGTAATGTATCCTAGATCCAAGAGCGGAAACAGTTACATGTTTATTGTAATGGACCATTTTATGAAATTTACTTTTCTAAAGGCCATGAAAGAGGCGACCTCAGCTAATGTTGTTAAATTCATAACCGAAGAAATATTTTATGAATTTGGTGTGCAAGAAGTAATCCATAGTGACAATGGGTCACAATTTGTATCTAAAAGCTTCGGTGATTTATTGCAAACGTTTGGAATTAAACACATGAAAACGGCTATTTATACTCCACAGTCAAACGCATCTGAAAGGGTAAACCACTCGGTTTTAGCAGCTATTAGGGCCTATTTAAAAGAAGATCACCGGGACTGGGACCTATATCTATCTGAAATCGAATACGCTCTCCGAAATTCTATTCATTCTGCTACTGGTCTTACACCATTTTCTGGTTTATTTGTTTATTTTCAAATGGAGCTGATTCCAGACTAGCCAGAAAACTTATGTCCTTAACAGTGACGCGTATGAAAAAAGTGCAGCTAGATACAATAGAGGCGTAGGAAAAATAAAACTAGTAGCAGGGCACGAAGTTTACAGTATAAACACTATACTAAGTGATTTTAGTAAGTGACTAAAAAGTTTTGACATCAATATTTTCGTTTGTTTTTTGTCTTGTTTATGACTTAACATAACTTTGATAATCAGTTACAAAACTGGTGGGATGTGCAATAAGAAAAGAAAAAAAATGTATGCGTCTGTTTCATATTGTTACGAAAGAAGAATTTATTCATTATAAGCTCTGAACAACAATACTCTCGAACTACAACAACAACATTAATGGCTTATTTTCTTACAATGATGGAAGAAAGAAACGCCTCATACAAAAATTCGCATTTACGCATACACACACACACACAGATTAAATAAACACTCTTCTGTTAAATACACAGCCACATACATAAATACAAGCATAAACAAATAAACAGCCACACACACAGGTATAAAGAAATAAATAGCCACAAACACAGGTATAAAGAAATAACCAATCACACAAACAAAAACAAGAGCAATAACAGTCGAACCTGCCAGATATGTCTGGAATAGAACATTCTGGTGCTCTTAAAGCACCTATATAAATGAATCGTGCTGGCGAGTAGTATTGCAGTATTAATTTAAAAGTCAAAGAGTTAAGTTGTCGAATATTAAGAGTGTTTAACAGTTTGCTGTATTTTTGAACAGTGGTGTTAAGTAAATAAAGTGACTTACAGTAAAAGTAATAACAGTGTGTATTTATTTTGCAATAAAAAGAACCCAACGTAAAGTAAAAACGTAACAATTGGTGACAGAAGTGAAATTGTAAAATAAAATAACTAAACAAAAAAAAAAAAAATAAATAAAATGAAATTTGAAGATCTTAAAGTGGAGCAGCTGAAAAAGGAGTTGAGTAAGCTGGATTTGCCAGCAGCAGGTAACAAAACAGAACTGCAGAAGAGGCTCATAGATGAATTCAAGCGTCGTGGCATGGACATTGGCGCATATGAGTTTGATGAAAAAGAGATGACAGAGGTATGTAGCCGTGAAACAACAACAGCAAGTAGCATGGACCTCAATACGATGTTTGCCGCTATGATGGAGAAAATGGGAGAAAACTCTAGAATGCTTCTAGAAAATGTAAACGGAAAGCTAGTCGAAGTTCAGGAAGCTTCTAGAGCAAACAGCGAAAAACTGTTAGCTGAAGTAAGAGGTGAAGTACAGGAAGCTTCTAGAGCAAACAGCGAAAAACTGTTAGCTGAAGTAAGAGGTGAAGTACAGGAAGCTTCTAGGGCTAACAGTGAGAAACTAGAAAAAGTTAACGAGAAGCTACAGGAAATTTCTGAGACCTTCAATAAGCGGGTAGATGACGTAGAAATCAAGGTCAGCAGGTTCGATGAAAAACTATCCGGCCTGGAAAGAAAAGTGAATCTTCTAGAAACTAGTGGCGTCGAAGTACAGGTAAAGGATGTCGATGTAAAGCTGCAGGAGCTTGAAAACAAAATTATGAGCCTGGAAATAAGAGAAGGTCCAGTACGAGTAGTGACGGAAAACACAAATAGGATAAAAGCTCCCAGTTTCGACGGCAACATACCCTTCAACGTCTTCAAATTTCAGTTTGAGACAACATGAGTGTGGACCATGTGTTCATTGTTGCCGATATCGTGGACGAAGTTATTATTGGCGCAGATTTTATGATCATGCATGGAGTCGATCTGCGCATGGGGCAACAAATAATGATCTGGCGAAACGTCGAAATACCCCTTGATATTGGATATGTGAGTAAATCTGCAGTAAGGAAGTTGGTTGCTGTAGCATCCCAGAAATTACCACCTCAGGCAGAAACTGTGATATGGGCACGTATGGAGGAAGATTGTGAGGACAACCGGTTGTGGGTAGTAGAACCATCAGGAATTAGGAGTGAGACAATAACAGCAAAAGCCCTCGTGAAAACCTCTAAGAATGGAAAAATTCCTGTGAGAGTGTTAAATCTATCCAACAGTGAAAAAGTAATTGGTAAAAACTCTCAGATAGCTCAATGTACACCAGCAGAGGCCATAATTAATTGCGAGAGAGACTCAGAGCCTGAAAAACTGTCAACTAAAGAGCGCGAAATACTAGCAGAACACGTGGGGAAATGGGTAGCAGAGCTGGAGCCACCTGACAGAAACAAAGCCAAGCAGCTGCTACGAAAGTACGCCTCTGTCTTCGCCCTAAAAGATAAAAGCCAAGGTAGAACGGCAATAGTGAAGCATGAAATAAATACTGGCGAAGCGAGCTCCATAAAACAAGCCCCCAGGAGCATTCCCCTAGCCAAGCGGAGCGAAGTAAAGCAGCTAGTCAACGAAATGGAGCGAGACGGAATTATCGAACCATCTTCGAGTCCTTGGAGCTCGCCGGTAGTTTTAGTAAAGAAGAAAGATGGCAGCACTAGATTCTGCGTTGACTACAGAAAGCTCAACGATGTTACCAAAAAGGACAGTTATCCGCTACCAAGAATCGATGACACCTTAGACACGCTAGCAGGTACTAAGTGGTTTTCTACGTTAGATCTACAGAGCGGTTACTGGCAAGTCGAGATAGCGGACAAGGATAAAGAAAAAACTGCTTTTAGTGCTCTCGATGGTTTATGGCAGTTTAATGTTATGCCATTTGGTCTCTGCAACGCTCCAGCCACCTTCGAGCGTTTAATGGAACGAGTGTTAAAGGGACTCAATTGGAAGTCATGCCTGGTGTATCTGGATGACATAATTGTCATGGGAAAGACCTTCGATGAACACCTAAGGAATATGGAAGAAGTCTTCAGGCGTATATCAGCGGCTGGACTGAAGCTCAGTGTTAAGAAATGTGCATTGTTTCAAAGGGAAGTCAAATACTTGGGGCATCGTGTAACAGCAGAGGGCATATCAACCGATGAAGATAAAATACGGGCAGTAAAGGACTGGCCTCGTCCTCAAAATCTTCACGAGTTACGAAGTTTCTTGGGACTCTGCACATACTACAGACGATTTGTGCCAAATTTTGCTAGTGTTGCTGCGAGCCTACATGAGCTAACCAAAAAGTCGCGACCTTACCAGTGGAGTGAAGCAGCCGAGGAAGCATTCCAGAAGCTCAAGGAATTGTTGTGTGTGGCACCTATCCTGGCATATCCAGTAGCTGGGCAAAAATTCGTGCTAGACACTGATGCGAGCGGATATGGAATAGGAGGCGTGCTGTCGCAAGTGGTAGATGGGACAGAAAAGGTTATAGGCTACTACAGCAGAATACTTTCGAAGCCTGAAAGAAACTATTGCGTAACGCGACGAGAGCTTCTAGCAGCATTGGAGTGCATAAAACACTACCACAAGTATTTGTATGGCCAACATTTTAGGTTGAGGACAGATCATGCCGCACTCAGGTGGTTGCTGCAATTCAAGAGCCCTGAAGGACAGCTTGCACGCTGGATAGAGCGTCTTCAGAGCTATGACTTTAGTATTGAGCACAGAAAAGGAGGCAAGCATAACAACGCCGACGCACTTTCTAGGCGGCCATGTGATCTGGGGTGTAAGCATTGCACAAAGGCGGAGAGAAAAGAATTCGTTATTGATGTTCGGCTTACACATATAGAATCTAGTGAAGACTGGCCGACTGCACAAAGAAACGATCCCATATTGGCAAAAATTATAGCATCTAAAGAGGAAGACAGAAGACCGACGCGAAGTGAGATCTCACCAGAAAGTCCACTGGCGAAGGCATATTGGGCCCAGTGGAACAGTCTCAGGTTGAAGGATGGCTGCTTATATCGCACCTGGGAAAGCACAGACGGTAAAACTGTGCTAGACTTAATCGTCGTGCCATCCTCCAAGATCAAAGAGGTCATGAAACAATTCCACAATGGTCCTAGCGGAGGTCACCTTGGTGTAACGAAGACGCTGGAAAAGATAAAACAACGGTTCTATTGGGTCGGCTGTCAACAAGCCGTAGCCGAGTGGATAGCCAATTGCCAGGAGTGCATTGCAGCAAAGGGTCCAGTACGAAGGAGTCGGGGGCAGCTTCAGCAGTACAATTCAGGCGCTCCCTTTGAACGTATAGCGATGGACGTAGCAGGTCCCTTCCCTGCTAGCAATGCTGGAAACCGATACGTTTTAGTGGTGATGGACTATTTTAGCAAATGGCCGGAAGTATATGCCATTCCCAATCAAGAAGCCAGAACGATTGTAGACACGTTTATAAGCAACTGGGTGTGTCGCTATGGTGTTCCCTTAGAACTACACTCCGACCAAGGCCGAAATTTTGAATCCGTTATATTCAAAGAGATGTGCGAAGTATACGGAATAAGAAAGACCAGAACGACACCGTTACATCCGCAATCTGATGGTATGGTCGAAAGATTCAATCGAACCCTGGAGGAATACTTGAGAAAAGTGGTCAGCGCACATCAGAGGGACTGGGATGAGCATATACCCAAATTTTTGTTGGCATATAGATCAGCTGTTCACGATTCCACCTCACGAACACCAGCGAAAATAGTCTTTGGATCTGAGCTAAATTTGCCTGCAGATTTAGAGTTTGGTGTTAAGCCAACATCGGCAGAAGGAGATGACGAAAACTCTAGTCAGGCACAAAGGGACCTTCAGGAGATTCACGAATTCGTGCGGAGTCGGATAAAATTAACCAGTGATAAAATGAAAGCCAGATATGATCGAGCTGCCAACTCTGAGGGATTTAACGAGGGACAACTGGTTCTACTTTTTAACCCACAACGGAAGAAAGGATTATCACCCAAACTAATAAAGCGGCTAAACGACGTAGTTTACAGAATACAGAAATTCCAGAGCCCAAGATCAAAAATGAAAGTTGTGCACTTGGAGCGGCTAGCCAACTATGGAAAAGGTACATCTGTGTCTGTTCGGGACGAACAGGTTTGAGAAGGGGGTAGTGTTACGAAAGAAGAATTTATTCATTATAAGCTCTGAACAACAATACTCTCGAACTACAACAACAACATTAATGGCTTATTTTCTTACAATGATGGAAGAAAGAAACGCCTCATACAAAAATTCGCATTTACGCATACACACACACACACAGATTAAATAAACACTCTTCTGTTAAATACACAGCCACATACATAAATACAAGCATAAACAAATAAACAGCCACACACACAGGTATAAAGAAATAAATAGCCACAAACACAGGTATAAAGAAATAACCAATCACACAAACAAAAACAAGAGCAATAACAGTCGAACCTGCCAGATATGTCTGGAATAGAACATTCTGGTGCTCTTAAAGCACCTATATAAATGAATCGTGCTGGCGAGTAGTATTGCAGTATTAATTTAAAAGTCAAAGAGTTAAGTTGTCGAATATTAAGAGTGTTTAACAGTTTGCTGTATTTTTGAACAGTGGTGTTAAGTAAATAAAGTGACTTACAGTAAAAGTAATAACAGTGTGTATTTATTTTGCAATAAAAAGAACCCAACGTAAAGTAAAAACGTAACAATATCAACATAATAATTCACTAGCTACCTGATTTTAATTAACATTTAATTTAATTATTTAATAAATTATAAATATCGTGTAAGTCCAATTCTTTGTGTTAATAGGGGAATCACAGTTGTTATCCAATCATAGGTGAGTAGAATAATTATCTATTAAGAAGGGTAAAAAAAGACACAAAGTACGATAATTACCAAATGAACAGTATATAATAGGTCCCGTCGTAAAATGAAAGGTAAAATTGCCAGTGTAGTCTGAGAAAAAAGCCCGGCAACATTTCGTTCTGAATTACAAAAGCCTAGTTCATTAAGGAACTGCTTATCTAGACTACGATGTAATAATAGGGATTGTTGTTTGGAATAACGTGAAAATAATAGAAAATAGTTTTTAAGCGAGCTCGAAGAATCCTCAAAATAAAACACTCTTTTAATATACAATTTTAATTCAATTTATTATTTCACTTTAATATAATTATAAATATCTAGGGTGAGCGAGCGCGCGCTTTAAAATTTAATATTTTCTTCCGCCGCAAATTCATGTAATTTAAATAAACATAAAATACATGTACATATGTATACATGTACATATGTATACATGTACCGTATGTTTTATGTATTATTCTTGAAATAAAAAAAAAAACAAGAATTTAGGTCTACGTTGCAAACATGAAAGGACTGTTATTTTCAGGAGAAAATAAATATAATGAAGAAAAGTAAAGATAAATAATAAGATCAAACATATACACACACATAAATAGAGAAGAATTCTTGCAGAATATAAAAATCGACGGCGGTAACATTCCTCTTCCCGTAAGCGAGTCGAGGATGCGAGCTTGCTCATGATCATTACCGACGTTCAAGACTTTAACGCTTCATCGTTAAAATTTAGTGTGGGATACAGATTGTATAAAACATTTTTAACGGATCTGATCAATCTGACCACCTCCTGGTGGGTTGAAATATCATTTAGTTTTATCAAATTTGGATGATATATTGGGAAAATCAATTTGTTTGACTTCTTCTTTGAGAATTTTTTCAACTGCTTTAAACTTGGTACCGTTGTCAGTATATTTTTCACAAGGTGTGCCTCGTCTGGCAATAAAGTTTCGGATGCATATAATACACGAACTGGTATCGAAATTATAAGCTAATTCAATATGGATTGCGCGTACTATGAGACAGGTTAATACTACTCCCCAACGCTTTTTTTTTCTTTTTCCAACCAATAATGGACCAAAAAAATCAATGCCAACAAAATTGGGCGTTGAAAAGCTCCTGGATGAGCAACTGGTAGTTGCGCCATTTGAGGGGGTTGTAGTGTGACAGAAGAATTCTTGCAGTTTTGACAGGAATTACGCACCTTTTATATACGACATAATATTGGCCTTTTATTTTATTAATTACTGCTTCGTGGAAATGATGATGGTAATTTTCGTGGAAAGAACGAATTATAAGAAATGTAACGATTTGAACTTCGTGATTAAAATCTCATTGTCGTCCAAATAGATATTGATAGATAGATATTGAATTTATATAATTTAATAGATTTTGATACAGTTTTTCCATGTTTGAGATCAATAATTTCTTGAAAAAATTCGATATTCTTTTATAATATAACGCTTTGCTTGTTATAAGTAACTGTAGAATTGAAATGTGATTGTTTGTAAGCGGCTTTTAATTTATTCATGTATAGTAGGAATGTTGCTACTGCTCGGTAGAGCCTTCTCCAGTTCGAGAAATATTTAAAATTAAAAAAATTTTATTTTTTGGGTTTTCTGTCAATTAATAGCACATGATGCTTCAATTCCAACGTGTTCATTTGTCCCAAGTGTTCACATGTTGGCCAATGGCTTGGGTCATTGCGCAAGAAGTCAGGACCGTTGAACCATAAGTCCATATTCTTTTGTTATTTTTGTAGCGAAATCCGCAGGGTTAATTTTTGTCGGTACCCATTTCCAATCCGTAACGTTGGAATGCTCTAAGATTTCTACTACCCGGTGACTCACCATTGTTTGGCATATTAAGGTATTTTTGAAGACTCGGATAACTGGCCTAAAACCTTGGTTGAATTAGACGCCTAGTTCCTTATTTAAAAACCAGTGGCGCCATGAATTTGAGACACTTGAAGCGCTAGCTCTGCTGCGGCTTCTTCAGTGTCTTCGCTATCGATAAGATCGTCCACATAGTGATGGTTTTATATTGAGTCCACAGCACGTGGAAATTGTATTTTGAATTCATCAGCGTTTGTGTCGAGTACGTAATGGGCTCTGCATGGGGCACAACTCCAAACGTTAAAGCTCTCATTACATATGTGCTGGGTTGATGTATACTATCCGTTGAGCTTGCATGTCGCTTTCTCGTACGTTGATTATAGAAAGTTTTCCAATTCTGAATGTTAAAAGTATGTCGACTAGGGGGTTTTGCTGCGGCGCACAGTGGCGCCTCTTCTTAAAACCCGTGGAAAAAATACAAAATTTCATAACAAAATTTTGTGAAATGAATGAAAACATCGTATAAAGAACTACTTACTGATCACAATTCAAAAACGTTTTCCTTAATTACAAAATTATAGTTTGTGGAGCTGCTCAAAGTCGACAATTTTTTAGAAAGCAAAAAAAAGGGTGATCTTGAAAAAATAAATGACTTTAGAATTAAAGTGTCAGGAAAATTGCCGTTTAGTTACTATTTTTTTGGAATTTTTTTAAGGTATGTTTGTTTTTTATTAAAAGAAGTAGTAAAATGTTCAGCAGATGCCCTTCTTTTCGGCAGTAGCCGCTTTTTAGACACCCTATACTTATGTAATTTTTACAAATAAAATAGAGCATATCTAAAAATGGTCAAAAATGGTCTCGCCCACATTTTCTGAGCATATTTGCTACATAATACTTTATATAATTTAACTAAGTTTGGCCGCCGCAACTTGCGTCTGTAGGTGAAATAAGAAGAAAACTGTTACAACCTCATAGCGAAAACGAGTAAATTTTTTTTTTTTTTCATTTTAAAGTATGTATGTCAATTTAAAAACACCTGTTATAAAAGTAGGCAGGTAGTTTTAAAACTTTTTTATACTGAATAAAATATTACAGTAAAGTATAATATTAACAGTTAATTTTTTTTTTTTGCTCAAATTATGTAGTTTAAACCGCTTTTTACAATTTTTGGGTATAAATTAAACCGCAATTGTATAAAGCAGCCAGTTAAGTTTTTACTTTCTAAAACTACTGATCAGTAACAGAACTTATACAATTTTATTTTAAAGTGCGATAATGTCATTTTCCAATTTAGAATTGTTTGAGTTATTCAGAAACTCAGATAATGAAATTGGCTATTGTGGAAAAAAACACGATTTATCAGGATACCACGAAATTACCACAATTAAAAAATGGCTTGCCTCACACCGTACGAAAAAAGCATTTATGAAAAACAACCCAGACTGGCTAAACGGAGTTACAACTTTTGAAAATATCGAAAAACCGCATACATCATCTGACAGCAAAAGAGGAAGACCTGCAAAAACTATAAACGAGTATTCTGAGTACACAAGAAAACGTAAACTTGAAAATGCCACAAAATATATACCTAAATCGCATCTTTCAGTAGCATTATGTCTTAAGTTTGTAAAAGATAAAGATAAATCAAGGTCCGACATTACAAAAGCTCAGTTCGACTGCAGATAATCAAAGGGAGTATTCCTACTCCACCAAATGCTTTACCCACAAAGTATAATATAGAAGAAGCCTTAGCGTTGTTTATGGAATTGGGATTGTCAAAGGAAAAATTGTCTATTTTACGAAGCTCTTTAAATAATCATAATGTAAATATTCTTCCTGGATACAAAAAGATTACATCTGCCAAAAACGAAGCAGTGCCACCTAATGTAAAGGTCACTGAAGTGTCGGTAGAGGTAAAACTGCAAGACCTAATGGATCATACAGCCAAACGCCTGAAACTTTGGCTGAAGAGGAAGCAGCATCACTTCCAGATAGGCTTACATTGATAAATAAGTAGGGAAGTGATGGATCATCCGGTGAAAGTACTTACAAACAAACAATATCGACAAATGACACAACTATTACAGATACAAATATGTTTATGGCTTCAGTAGTTTCTTTACGACTGAGAAGTAAAATCGCAGAGCATTGGAAAAATTCTCGCCCATCATCAGTTCATTTTTGCCGTCCGATATTTTTTTAATATGCAAAGGAGTCTTCAGAAAAAATGAAATCTACAGTGACGATATAAAAAAGCAATTTTCGGAACTAAAGCCTTCTGTTATAGAAATAAAGAATGGAAAAAGTGTTTCGATCGATTATAATTTTTTTCTTAAAATGATTGATGGCAAAGTCTTAAATGTAATAACAGATACCTCGTATCTTTAAAGTGTGCAATTTGCAAAAACTTACAGAAACACTTTCAAAATTTTTATGATTCAAGTGATGAGCAAAATTATGAATATGGAATTTCTCCGCTACATGCCAGAATTAGGTGCATGGAGTTTTTTTTAAAACTAGCGTATAAAATTCCGCGTGAAGGTGAATGTTTTGATATGAACGCAACACAAAAAGAAAAACTATCTGCTCGAAAGAAAAAATTATACGAGCATATAGCTTTTCTTTTTGTGTTGCGTTCATATAAAAACATTCACCTTCACGCGGACAGCCAAAAGCGGGGGTATGGAAATACTACGGCAATATGTCCAGAGAATTTTTTGAAAATGATGAGGTAACAGCCCGAATTACTGGGGTCGACAATAATTTTATAAAAAAGTTGGCAGTTATCCTAAATGTTATAAACCCTAGAGAAATGGTAAATGGCCCATAATTTGATGATTATGCATCAAAAACTTCCCAACTTTTGGCTGAAATGTAAACTGAGCAGAAACTTACTCCTACGGTTCATAAGATTTTGGCTCATGGTAAAAGTTTAATTGAATATTAATGCTTACCGATTGGAGAGTTGTCAGAAGAAGCCCAGGAATGCAAAAACAAAGACTACAAAAACTTTAGGTACACGAATACTTGCAAAAATTCACGGATTAGACAGATTGCGGACATTTTCAATATGTTAGCGGCCTCTTCAGACCCCACTAATTTCATCACGAAGACATGTAAGATCTCGAAAGGATTTGGAAGAACGTGATTATAGCTCCGATATGTTAAGTCTATTAGATAACGCTCCCAATGTTAATGACTATTTTAAAGAGAACTAACTAATGAAAACCAATTATTCTAGCTAAATAAAATATATAATAAATAACATTATATCTATAGCATAAATATATTAATTGAAGAAAAAAATTAAAATTAAGCTTGAGGTCAAGAAAGCGAAACCTTTTTTGAAACGTAGTGAAGACATCTTAATATTGAATTGAAAGGGAAACAGCACAGTAGCAATGGACAAAAAGGATTATAAACTTAAGATTCGGACAGTGGTTAAAGATATTATGACATACCAGAGATTAAGAAGAGATCCTTCCAGCAAACTTCAAAAAATTAACAATGACTTAGTTGAGGAGCTTTCGAAAAATAATATAATATCGACAACGAAGGAAATGCAACTTAAAACTGACACGGCCTTAGCACCAAGATTATATGGACTACCAAAAATCCACAAGAAAGATTTACAGCTGAGACCAATTTGCTCATGTATTAACTCGCCCTCAAACAACCTCTCTAAATACTTGACGAACATATTGTTACGAAAGAAGAATTTATTCATTATAAGCTCTGAACCACAATACTCCCGAACAACAACAACATTAATGGTTTGTTTTCTTACAATTATGAAAGAGTAACGCCTTAAACAATCATTCGCATATACACACACACATTAAATAAACACTCATCAGTTAAATACACAGCCACATACATAAATACAAGCATAAACAGCCACACATTCAGGTATAAAGAAATAAACAGCCACACATATAGGTATAAAGAAATAAACAACCACACAAACATGTATAAAGAAATAAACAAACACACAAACAGAAAACAAGAGCAATAACAATCGAACCTGCCAGATATGTCTGGAATAGAACATTCTGGTGCTTTTTAATCACCTATATAAGCGAATCGTGCTGGCGAGTAGTATGGCAGTATTAATTTAAAAGTCAAAGAGTTAAATTGTCGAATTTTAAGAGTGTTTAACAGTTTGCTGTATTTTTGAACAGTGGTGTTAAATAAATAAAGTGACTTACAGTAAAAGTAATAACAGAGTGTATTTATTTTGCAATTAAAAGAACCCAACGTAAAGTAAAAACGTAACAATTGGTGTCGGAAGTGGGATTGTAAAATAAAATAACTTAAAAAAAAAATAATAAACAACAATGAAATTTGAAGATCTTAAAGTGGAGCAGCTGAAAAAGGAGTTGAGTAAGCTGGATTTGCCTACAGCAGGTAACAAAACAGAACTGCAGAAGAGGCTCATAGATGAATTCAAGCGTCATGGCATGGACATTGGCGCATATGAGTTCGATGAAAAAGAGGTGACAGAGGTATGTAGCCGTGAAACAACAGCAGCAAGTAGCATGGACTTCAATACGATGTTTGCCGCTATGATGGAGAAAATGGGAGAAGTTCAGGAAGCTTCTAGAGCAAACAGCGAAAAACTGTTAGCTGAAGTACAAGAAGTTTCTAGAGCAAACAGCGAAAAACTGTTAGCTGAAGTAAGAGGTGAAGTACAGGAAGCTTCTAGGGCTAACAGTGAGAAACTAGAAAAAGTTAACGAGCAGCTACAGGAAATTTCTAAAACCGTCAATAAACGTGTTGACATCTTAGAAACAAAAGTCTGCAAGTTCGATGAACAAATCTCTGCCGTGGAAGTGCAACTGTCTGGTTTAAACAGAAAAGTGAATCTTCTAGAAACTAGTGGCGTCGAAATACAGGTAAAGGATGTCGATGTAAAGCTGCAGGAGCTTGAAAACAAAATTATGAGCCTGGAAATAAGAGAAGGTCCAGTACGAGTAGTGACGGAAAACACAAATAGGATAAAAGCTCCCAGTTTCGACGGCACCATACCCTTCAACGTCTTCAAATTTCAATTCGAGACAGTGGCCAGTAAAAATCTATGGAGCAATGAAGAAAAAGCGATTGAGCTAATTCTGGCACTTAAAGGATCTGCAGCAGAAGTCCTCGAAAGCCTACCAACTAGCTGCAGAAATAATTATGAGGACATAATGGTGGCGTTACAGCGCAAATATGGCGGCTATCATAAAAAGGAGCTGTATAGAATGGAGCTACGTGGCAGGCTGCAGAGAGCAAATGAGACGCTTCAGGATTTCGCCATGGAGATAGAGCGCTTGGTGCAGCTAATATACCCTGGGGAAAACCATCCACTTCTAGAACAGTTCAAAGTGGAGGCATTTGTTAATGGTATTCGTGACCCAGATATTAAGCACGCAGTTTGCGCTAAGCAAAACACATCCTTTGCTGAAACCATTGCTTACGCTCTGGCTCAAGAAACAGCAAAAGTCATTTCGAGGCCGCAGTCATACAAAGTGCGAAAAGTTGAAGTAGCTGCTGAAGATGAGAAAACAACAATGGACGACATAAAGCAAATACTTGAATCGGTAAAGAAAGTTTTAGATGAAAGGCAAGGTAATACAAACGCTAAGTGCTTTAATTGCGGTAAAGTCGGCCATTTTCAAAGAAACTGTAAGGCAGCAAGAAAACGAGCCAGATCTGTTTCGCCGCCAAGAAACAATAAACGTGCGACTTACAAAACATCTCAAGAGTCGTTAAACTAAAGAGAGCTAGCACTACGGGGCATTAGCTAGCTCCCACAACCGAGGGCCCCACAATCTCCATATCTGTGATGCAGCAGTAAAACAGCAATCTTACTGCAAGTGGGTATATCAAAGGAGGAAAGCGTATTCTGACAATAGACACAGGAGCGTCGCAGTCTATAATAAGGCCCGATTTAGTAAAGGGAAAAGTGGAACAATTGAATAATGTAAGTCTGCGCACCGCTACCGGAGAATTTGCTACTGTCTATGGTAAGGCCAAAGTCAGATTAACTATAGCCAACATGAGTGTGGACCATATGTTTATTGTTGCCGATATCGTGGACGAAGTTATTATTGGCGAAGATTTTATGATCATGCATGGAGTCGATCTGCGCATGGGGCAACAAATAATGATCTGGCGAAACGTCGAAATACCCCTTGATATTGGATATGTGAGTAAATCTGCAGTAAGGAAGTTGGTTGCTGTAGCATCCCAGAAATTACCACCTCAGGCAGAAACTGTGGTATGGGCACGTATGGAGGAAGATTGTGAGGACAACCGGTTGTGGGTGGTAGAACCATCAGGAATTAAGAGTGAGACAATAACAGCAAAAGCCCTCGTGAAAACCTGTAAGAATGGAAAAATTCCTGTGAGAGTGTTAAATCTATCTAGCAGTGAAAAAGTAATTGGTAAAAACTCTCACATAGCTCAATGTACACCAGCAGAGGCCATAATTAATTTCGAGAGAGACTCGGAGCCTGAAAAACTGTCAACTAAAGAGCGCGAAATACTATCAGAACACGTGGGGAAATGGGTAGCAGATCTGGAGCCACCTGACAGAAACAAAGCCAAGCAGCTGCTACGAAAGTTCGCCTCTGTCTTCGCCCTAAAAGATAAAAGCCAAGGTAGAACGGCAATAGTGAAGCATGAAATAAATACTGGCGAAGCGAGCTCCATAAAACAAGCCCCCAGGAGCATTCCCCTAGCCAAGCGGAGCGAAGTAAAGCAGCTAGTCAACGAAATGGAGCGAGACGGAATTATCGAACCATCTTCGAGTCCTTGGAGCTCGCCGGTAGTTTTAGTAAAGAAGAAAGATGGCAGCACTAGATTCTGCGTTGACTACAGAAAGCTCAACGATGTTACCAAAAAGGACAGTTATCCGCTACCAAGAATCGATGACACCTTGGACACGCTAGCAGGAACCAAGTGGTTTTCTACGCTACATTTACAGAGCGGTTACTGGCAAGTCGAGATAGCTGACAAAGATAAAGAAAAAACTGCTTTTAGTGCTCTCGATGGTTTATGGCAGTTTAATGTTATGCCATTTGGTCTCTGCAACGCTCCAGCCACCTTCGAGCGTTTAATGGAACGAGTTTTAAAAGGACTCAATTGGAAGTCATGTTTGGTGTATCTGGATGACATAATTGTCATGGGAAAGACCTTCGATGAACACCTAAGGAATATGGAAGAAGTCTTCAGGCGTATATCAGCGGCTGGACTGAAGCTCAGTGTTAAGAAATGTGCATTGTTTCAGAAGGAAGTCAAATACTTGGGGCATCGTGTAACAGCAGAGGGCATATCAACCGATGAAGATAAAATACGGGCAGTAAAGGACTGGCCTCGTCCTCAAAATCTTCATGAGTTACGAAGTTTCTTGGGACTCTGCACATACTACAGACGATTTGTACCAAATTTTGCTAGTGTTGCTGCGAGCCTACATGAACTAACCAAAAAGTCGCGACCTTACCAGTGGAGTGAAGCAGCCGAGGAAGCATTCCAGAAGCTCAAGGAATCCTGGCATATCCAGTAGCTGGGCAAAAATTCTTGCTAGACACTGATGCGAGCGGATATGGAATAGGAGGCGTGCTGTCTCAAGTGGTAGATGGGACAGAAAAGGTTATAGGCTACTACAGCAGAGTACTTTCGAAGCCTGAAAGAAACTATTGCGTAACGCGACGAGAGCTTCTAGCAGCATTGGAGTGCATTAAACACTACCACAAGTATTTGTATGGCCAACATTTTACGCTGAGGACAGATCATGCCGCACTCAGGTGGTTGCTGCAATTCCAGAGCCCTGAAGGACAGCTTGCACGCTGGATAGAGCGACTTCAGAGCTATGACTTTAGTATTGAGCACAGAAAAGGAGGCAAGCATAACAACGCAGACGCCCTTTCTAGGCGGCCATGTGATCTGGGGTGTAAGCATTGCACAAAGGCGGAGAGAAAAGAATTCGTTATTGATGTTCGGCTTACACATATAGAATCTAGTGAAGACTGGCCGACTGCACAAAGAAACGATCCCATATTGGCAAAAATTATAGCAGCTAAATAGGAAGACAGAAGACCGCCGCGAAGTGAGATCTCACCAGAAAGTCCACTGGCGAAGGCATATTGGGCCCAATGGAACAGTCTAAGGTTGAAGGATGGCTGCTTATGTCGCACCTGGGAAAGCACAGACGGCAAAACTGTGCTAGATTTAATCGTCGTGCCATCCTCCAAGATCAAAGAGGTCATGGAACAATTCCATAATGGTCCTAGCGGAGGTCACCTTGGTGTTACGAAGACGCTGGAAAAGATAAAACAACGGTTCTATTGGGTCGGCTGTCAACAAGCCGTAGCCGAATGGATAGCCAATTGCCAGGAGTGCATTGCAGCAAAGGGTCCAGTACGAAGGAGTCGGGGGCAGCTTCAGCAGAACAATTCAGGCGCTCCCTTTGAACGTATAGCGATGGACGTAGCAGATCCCTTCCCTGCTAGCAATGCTGGAAACCGATACGTTTTAGTGGTCATGGACTATTTTAGAAAATGGCCGGAAGTATATGTCATTCCCAATCAAGAAGCCAAAACGATTGTAGACGCTTTTATAAGCAACTAGGTGTGTCGCTATGGTGTTCCCTTAGAACTACACTCCGACCAAGGCCGAAATTTTGAATCCGGTATATTCAAAGAGATGTGCGAAGTATACGGAATAAGAAAGACCAGAACGACACCGTTACATCCGCAATCTGATGGTATGGTCGAAAGATTCAATCGAACCCTGGAGGAATACCTGAGAAAAGTGGGATGAGCATATACCCAAATTTTTGTTGGCATATAGATCAGCTGTTCACGATTCCACCTCACGAACACCAGCGAAAAAAGTCTTTGGATCTGAGCTAAATTTGCCTGCAGATTTAGAGTTTGGTGTTAAGCCAACATCGGCAGAAGGAGACGGCGAAAACTCTAGTCAGGCACAAAGGGACCTTCAGGAGATTCACGAATTCGTGCGGAGTCGGATAAAATTAACCAGTGATAAAATGAAAGCCAGATATGATCGAGCTGCCAACTCTGAGGGATTTAACGAGGGACAACTGGTTCTACTTTTTAACCCACAACGAAAGAAAGGATTATCACCCAAACTACAAACTCATTGGGATGGACCTTATAAAGTAATAAAACGGCTAAATGACGTAGTTTACAGAATACAGAAGTTTCAGAGCCCAAGATCAAAAATGAAAGTTGTGCACTTGGAGCGGCTAGCCAACTATGGAAAAGGTACATCTGTGCCTGTTCGGGACGAAAAGGTTTGAGAAGGGGGTAGTGTTACGAAAGAAAAATTTATTCATTATAAGATCTGAACCACAATACTCCCGAACAACAACAACATTAATGGTTTGTTTTCTTACAATTATGAAAGAGTAACGCCTTAAACAATCATTCGCATATACACACACACATTAAATAAACACTCATCAGTTAAATACACAGCCATATACATAAATACAAGCATAAACAAATAAACAGCCACACATTCAGGTATAAAGAAATAAAGGTACATAGCTGGAGTCATAAATTTCAACAAGATTTTGTACTAAAAATAAAAGTAAATTACACTAAAAAAATTAGTACCAAATTTTAGTATAAATATGTAAAGAAAATATAAAGAAAATACATAAACCATAACTAAAGCACTATAAAAGTAAGATTCTTAAAATTTGGTGTGAAATACTTTCAAAATCGAACAAAATATTCTCAGGAAGCCCACGACAGCTAGTTGTATATAAAGCCTATGTTCCTGAGTAATTACCCAGGGATGGGACCTTTATATAAAGTCTTAAAATCTGTAGCTTCAAAGCAAAATTGAAGAAAATATCGTCAGGATGCATACGACGTGGCGCACACTGCTAGTATTTCTTAAATTCGTCGTATTCTTCTTGATTTCGTCCTTATAAAAAAAATTAAACTTAAGTATCAAAATTTATCCTAAAATTCTGCAATGTATTTATTATTTTATTTTGTGTTGCTTTTTTATATAAAAACTAAAATATAATTTATTTTATTTTATTTCGCTACGGAATCTCGCATATTGCTAGTTTTCCTACTCATTTACATTTCATACAAAAAACGTTTAATTGTATATTTCATTGTTCATTTTTGTTTAATTTAAATACTATTTTTTTTTAGTTTAATTAATTGTTAGGGGTTTGTATTTCTTAAAATAAATATTTCTACTCCCTTTCTGTTCACCATAATTCCACTGTTTTTTTTTAGCAGAATTTTAATATTTCACTATGGTTTAATTTGTTGTAGAATTTTTATTACTGTGTTTAGAAAAAAATTTGTAATAATTCACAAAAAAATATATAATAAACAGCCACACATACAGGTATAAAGAAATAAACAACCACACAAACATGTATAAAGAAATAAACAAATACACAAACAGAAAACAAGAGCAATAACAATCGAACCTGCCAGATATGTCTGGAATAGAACATTCTGGTGCTTTTTAATCACCTATATAAGCGAATCGTGCTGGCGAGTAGTATGGCAGTATTAATTTAAAAGTCAAAGAGTTAAATTGTCGAATTTTAAGAGTATTTAACAGTTTGCTGTATTTTTGAACAGTGGTGTTAAATAAATAAAGTGACTTACAGTAAAAGTAATAACAGAGTGTATTTATTTTGCAATTAAAAGAACCCAACGTAAAGTAAAAACGTAACAATATTAAAACACATTACTAAAAGTTCACGGTATAATGTGAGGGACTCAGTGCAATTTAGGAATAAGATAAAAGACTTAACGATAGATAAAAACGAAAAACTTATATCTTTTGACGTAGTCTCACTTTTTCCTAGAGTACCAGTAGACTTAGCATTAAATATTATTGAGGAAAAGTGGGAGGAGATTAAAGAATATACAAATATGACACAGGATTTGTTTTACCGTATTTTAAGATTTTGCATTAGAGACAACCGGTATTTCCAATATAACGACAAAATATACTCCCAAAAAATGGGACTTCCTATGGGTTCACCAGCTTCACCAATAGTCGCGGACATTGTTATGGAAAAACTATTGGAAACTTGTATACGGGAACTAACTATTAAACCCAAGATTTTAACAAAATATGTTGACGATTTATTTGCCATTGTTAGAAAAAATGAAAGAGATAATATACTGACGATTCTCAATAACTTTCACCCAAGAATTAAGTTCACTATGGAGAGAAAATGCAACTCCAGACTTCCATATCTGGACACCATGGTGTTTAGGGAAGGCCAACAACTAAGAATTGACTGGTATCAAAAACCAACAGCGTCTGGAAGATTAATCAATGATTTTTCAAAGCATCCAAGAAGTATGATTATAAACACCGCATCTAATTTTATGAGCAGAGTTTTGGACATAAGTGACACCAGCTTCCACCAAAAGAATAAAGGAAAAATAAGGACAATACTAAGGGACAACGATTTTCCATCTGAACTTATTAACAAACTAATCAATGATTATAATCGTGTAAAAGTGGTTAAAAATGCAGGAAATGTGGCTGAACCTAAGATTTTTAAATCGTTTATATATGTTCCAAATATATCTGAGAGATTTAAAAAATATGGACTATTTGACTATAACAAATATAGAATAGCACAAAAAACAGATAATAGTTTACGTTCTTTTTTCAGCAAAACTAAAGACAAAGTTCATATAACGGACAAATCAAATGTACTTTACGAAATTCCTTGCGATGGCAATGAAATTGAAAAGTGTGATAAAGTTTAAATTCGGACGACAAAAAATAAGTTAAAAGTTAGGATTGCTGGCCATAAATCTGATCAGCGTAATAGGTTAAATAATTTTACACAAAAAACTGCAACCGCGACCCACTGTGCACATAACAATCACTCTCCAAATTTTGATAATATTAAAACATTAAATACAGAGAGAAATTATAAACGCCGTTACATGTTGGAGATGTTGCAGATAATAAATGTACCTACAATTAAGAGAATAAACTATAAAGCTGACGTTGAGAGCATAGCTCAGAATTATAGACATTTAATAAATAAAGGTAGACAAAGAAAAGAAGTATTATCAAACTAACTTGTTGGTTTCATATTCAGTGCAATAATAACTTTTGACGATAGTAGTCGAACTACAATATAACGAGTGATTTTTTAAGAGCTTGAGAACTTTTTTTAAAAAAAAAAACGCATAAAATTTGCAAATCTCATCGGTTCTTTATTTGAAACGTTAGATTGGTCCATGACATTTACTTTTTGAAGATAATTTCATTTAAATGTTGACCGCGGCTGCGTCTTAGGTGGTCCATTCGGAAAGTCCAATTTTGGGCAACTTTTTCGAGCATTTCGGCCGGAATAGCCCGAATTTCTTCGGAAATGTTGTCTTCCAAAGCTGGAATAGTTGCTGGCTTATTTCTGTAGACTTTAGACTTGACGTAGCCCCACAAAAAATAGTCTAAAGGCGTCAAATCGCATGATCTTGGTGGCCAACTTACCGGTCCATTTCTTGAGATGAATTGTTCTCCGAAGTTTTCCGTCAAAATGGCCATAGAATCGCGAGCTGTGTGGCATGTAGCGCCATCTTGTTGAAACCACATGTCAACCAAGTTCAGTTGTTCCATTTTTGGCAACAAAAAGTTTGTTAGCATCGAACGATAGCGATCGCCATTCACCGTAACGTTGCGTCCAACAGCATCTTTGAAAAAATACGGTCCAATGATTCCACCGGCGTACAAACCACACCAAACAGTGCATTTTTCGGGATGCATGGGCAGTTCTTGAACGGCTTCTGGTTGCTCTTCACTCCAAATGCGGCAATTTTGCTTATTTACGTAGCCATTCAACCAGAAATGAGCCTCATCGCTGAACAAAATTTGTCACATTTGAACATTTCGAACCGAACACTGATTTTGGTAATAAAATTCAATGATTTGCAAGCGTTGCTCGTTAGTAAGTCTATTCATGATGAAATGTCAAAGCATACTGAGCATCTTTCTCTTTGGCACCATGTCTGAAATCTCACGTGATCTGTCAAATACTAATGCATGAAAATCCTAACCTCAAAAAAATCACCCATTAGAATAAATTTGTTTGTTCTTTATTGTTAATATGTTTTTTGTCTATATATTGTCATTTGTTGTTTTTTGCATGAGTTAATGTTTAAACCTAATATGTTTTGTTTTTTAATGTTATTATGTGTTTAAATGTTATGTAGTTCTAAACCTTTTTAGCCCTGATGATGCTACCCAAAGGAGTAGCGAAATATTTGCATTTTTAATATTTTCTTTTTATATTAAATAAAACATCTTGACCTCAAGCTTAATTTAATTTTTTTCCTTTAATTATAGTTAAAAAGGTTGAATAAAACATACTTTACTATAAATATATTAATATTAAAAATAATTTAAAAATGTGTTTCTGTAATAGAAATAGAAATAAAAATATTTAATATTGGTTTAACATGTTATATTAGAGTGTTTCTTTTTCTAAACTTTCGGATTTGAACAATGTGTATCGCAAAGCGCACCGGGTTAAACTATTTACTTAATATAAATTTACTTAGATTAAAATATTAAATGTATATAAATAAAAACCTTATATTTAAAAAAGACATGTTAACATTTAACTGGAAAAATTATCCTATTTTTACCGCAATTTGTGGAGCACCCTGTAACTCTATCAGTATTTTGTAAACGTTATTTTGAAGCCTAAAGTGTCCTTTGTCAATATCTTTCTAAATCTTTAAAAAATCTTAATTATTTCAAAAGTTGTGATTTTTGCAACGAAAAAAGTCCAAAGGCGCTACTGTGCGGTGTCCCAAACCAGTCGCAATTTTTTGGGTTTTTTTTGGATTAAAAGTGAAAAATATTGGCAGATATCATGTCTTTTTTTTAGGACTTCTAATTCAGCTGGACTCAGTTTCCTGGCATATCCTTTTTCGATTAGCTTATCAATTTGCATCTGCATGCTCTGTCGTAACGAATCATCTTTGGCAAGTTTCTTGTGTAGGAACATCAGGCGCCGACAGGCGCTATGGTAACACTCTGGCAGTTGTGCGTCAGGATTTTTCGACAGCAAGGCAACCACAAAGCGTCCGTTTATCTTCTCGCACGTCGTTTTTAGCGATTCCATTGCATCACTGTCGGCTGTTGATAATAAAGCGGATGAAGTAGGCGACTCTATATTGAAATAATTCATTACGCAATCGTGAAGATCCTCGTAATTCTTTTGACAGGCGCAGGTATGTACATATATTTAGCCTGGGATCTGTTGAGCGACTACTTTTCGGGTGGACCCTACACCCTGTAGGGTGTAGAGACGTGTTTTTGTAGCTATTGGCTGTACCGTATGAATGTTAGAGAGAACGAACTTTGCGTCATTGAGGCACTAGAAACCTTAAATAAAGTTCTGATAGACTCGCTCTCATCTTCTGTGGTAGCATCTGTCCACTTGAGGCATCCAAATGGAAACTGTCAAATAAACTTCGCTCTACTAGGGTGTTACACAAAGGGACCAATACTTGGACCCAAGTGAGATGTATTGGAGCTGCCTGCTTAACCTAGGGTGACGGAAGACCCTTCGTCTAGAAAAGTAAATGTTTTAATAATGCTATCTTTTGAATGCAAGCGGATTGGAATAATTCTGAAGACTGGCTTCTCTTCATTTGCGTCATTGTGCGTATTTATTTGTGCACTCCGCTGCGTATTTTGAATTTTATTTGCACTTAAATTTTGATTTGTTGCCTGACTGTCAGCTGGGATGACTTATGGAGTGTTTGTACTTACAGCCTGATACACCACATTCCTTGTTGAGATCCATTTTCCTCTCTGTTGGTTGATGCACTGACGACATAAGTTGTTGTTTTTCACGATCTCCCATTTCTCGTTCAGCTGCAATTTCTTAAATTCTTCACATGGTTGCACTTTATGAGAAATGGCACTGCAGGCGGGACAAATCCTCCTCACATTGTTAGCTGTTTCAGTGTGCATGTTTACCGATGCTCCGCTTTTTCCAAAATTGGGTGTGACCACTTTACTAGCTGCTTCAGCCATATTATATAACCAAACACTGAACGATTTGATTATTGGAACGCTTTCGTCCCTTGGTTGCATAACCCAATTTAATTTGTGTTGATTCGGTAATTTGTCCAACAGCTCCTTCACTAACATGTTATTTAAATGAGACTCCAGACCGCAGGATTCCAATGTTGCACATATATCTTGCACATCAAGTGCGAACTCGATTATCCCTTCTAACTTCTCTCGTGGAGAGGGCGGCCAAAGCACATGCGAAACGTGTTCATAATATCCGGCGCAAGAGAAGGCAATAGTAGCTTAATTTTTACTAACCCCCTAGCTTTACCTTTTAAGCAATTTTGAAGCCGTATCAAATTTTCCGTATCAGAGAATCCTGCTAGGGTTAAGATATTTTGTAAACTATTGATGAAAATAGGCCATTCATCTGGATCACCACTAAAGGATGGCAGTTCACGTTGTATTGTCTTCCTCGCAGCCAGTTGTGAAGGCGTTGGTTCAGCTTGATTGCTGTTGAATCTTAACTCAGCATTAAAAACGTTGGTTGTGGGGAGCCATTGCGTAAGGGAAGAACGTAATAGGTAATTAGAGTTGTTGTTAATATTCGTGGAAGAAGGGACATCGCATCCATAAAAAAATTTATATTTTCGTTCCAGGAACTCTTGTTCGATTTTCCTTTCCTCCTCTAATTGCTGCAACTTTAATTTTCTTTGCCTTTCCAAAAAATCACTGTCGCTTTGAATACTCTTTGCTGCGTTTTGTTTGTTTAAAACCGTTTGCAAATTCTGCTATTGGTAATTGATAGGCATTGTTATTGTTGGTTGCATTACGAAAGTATTCTAATGAACAGTGTTGTTCAAAACATGGCTAGTTGGACACACAATAGGCATTCCTGTAGGAGCCGCAAACATATATTGATGAGGTGCTGTCTAAAGATGTGGCTGTTGGTACTGTAGACCAATTCGGATACTGCGGTGGTAATTGGTGTCATTGTAACTTGAGCCGACGGGATTTGATACGTTGTACCCGTTTTGGCAACCACGAGTGGTGGTGCGATTGTTGTTGATGGAACTAATAGTGACGATGATGAGCTCGGTTGAGCCTCAAGACCATTTGCTTTGCCTGGGTTAGCAGCGACGGAAGACCTGTTGTCGCAAAATTCGCAGTTCCAGTCGTAATCAGCCACATTGCTATCTACTCCCACGCAACCATAATGATACCACTGTGATAACATTTTTCGCACATAAAGATTCGGTTATCGTCCAACTCGTTACACTTTCCACAATTATGTTAGTATCATCAAACATCGTGGTAATTTTCACACAATATTAAATTTTAAAGAATTGTTGTTTGGAACAACGTGAAAATAATAGAAAATACTTTTTATGTGCACTCGAAGAATCTTCTCTTTTAATATACAATTTTAATTCAATTTATTATTTCACTTTAATATAATTATAAATATCTAAGGTGAGCGAGCGAGCGGGCGCGAGCGCTTTAAATTTTAACATTTTCTTCCGACGCGTTTGAAGATTTTAACATTATTAAAAATAATCCGCAAATTCATGTAATTTAAATAAACATAAAAAACATGTACATACATATGTATATACGTACCGTATGTTTTATGTATTATTCTAAAGATATAAAAAAACAAGAATATAGGTATACGTAACAAACACGAAAGGACCGTTATTTTTAGGAGAAAATAAATATAATAAAGATAAATAATATACATATACATATAAATGTGGTTGATATTTAAATAAGAGATCACTATAAAATTTAATACATAAATAGAGATGAATTCTTAAAGAATATAAAAATACACTGTGCAACAATTTTACATATTTGTTGACGGCGCACAGTGGCTGAAAATCGTTTTTCGTTGGCCAAAATTCTGTAACTTTTGAACCGATCAAAATATTGAAATAATTTTTTTTTAATGGATAGATATTTAGCTCAGCTTGATTCAGTTTTAATTACATTAAAATTGATTGAGGACTTTTTAAGGAATTCGAGGTCAAAGTTGAACATTTTAATTTTTTTAACTTTCAGAGTATAATATGGGTTTATTCTGTGTGTAACATAGATCCTCTAAGATCCAAAAAAGTATATATATTCTTGATCAGTGATGAAATCTAAGACGATATAGGTATGTCCGTCTGTCCATCCGGCCGTCCGTCCATTCGCCTGTCTGTATGAACACGATTCAGTCTAAACGAAAAGAGCTAGACATTTGAAATTTGGTACATATATATCTTGAAGGATAGGGCAGGCTAAGTTCGTAAATGGGCCAAATCGGACCAGGGGGAAAAAAGTTCCCCTAAGTAGAACTAAACCAACCCCTGTAAAACTACACATTTTTACAAGTTTTTTTGTAAATTTGTTAAGCAAATGAAACATTTTTATGTCGAAGAAGGTTCAAGGTCTTTACCCTGGAGCCAGAAAATCATAAAAATTTATTTTTGGACCCCGCCCCCTTTTTGTGGGCGTTTATATAGCATATTATATGAAAAATAGTGTCAATAATTAACAAATTGTATTGACTAAGCCTAGATTGCATAAAAAATTAATTTTTAAGCTTTCATGACGAATGGAAAATGTACTCGGATCTTCTGCGCTACCTTCACCTATTAAATAGATCTTCATTTGTTGAATTCCGTGAAATTTTCCTAGTATTGTGCTCTCTATAAAATATGTAATCCTTGTTCCTTTTTTCCTGAGCCTCCTCTGATAGATCTCCAAGTGGCACCAAATGATATTTAATGACATCTTCACCATGATAAAGGATTTTGTGAACTGTTGCAGACATATTTCTCCATGGGTAGTTAGTTGTATATATTTTTGCAGTTTCCTTAGCATAATCTCCAAATTTTCTACAGTCAATTTCTTCATTGCACGCAAGTACTTCTAGTATTATTTTAAATCTGAAAATAAGTTGAAATCCACTCCTGTTATTTCAGATGCTGTTTCTGGATCTGAAAACATTCTTCTTGCGGTATTGCCATCATTTGTATTGCCTGACCCTTGTTTTGGCTGATCTATAATCAGTCCACGTTTGCGATATTCATCATGAACATGTTTCTTTTTTGAACTTCTTAACTCTTTGTTGGTCACGTTGTTTCTTATTGATCCTGAATTCCCGAAATCCAAATCATAAGTATGTGTTCCATAAGTCGTATTCTTGCGTGTAGTGGTGATAATCCAAATTCATATGCATCGGTATTATCTAATGATTTTGCTGGGACTTGGTTTAATTGGGTTGATGTTGCTTGGCATATAATGCAGCTGGATGCAGCCTTCGTGTTAGTCAAAGCCTGACCCACTTTTCCATCTATCATTGTCAGGACTAACTGGTACTTCAATTTGCTGCCCATCTAACTGTAATTGTAATGGCTGTAGTGCTGTAATTTGGGCCTTGATATCACTAATTTCTTTATTAATAACATCATTTGTTTCTTTTTTTGAATTGAAATTTGATTGGCCTGCAGTATTTCGTAGAAGATGGTGTCTCATTTTCCAAATATCCATTGTTTGCGTTGTACTAGTCGAAGGCTCTGAATCTTCCTAAATCTTTTTCAATCGCAATGGTACAAATGATACCATGAACATATCTGAGTCAAATATTTTCACATACAGCTTGTTTATATTGTTTTTGTCCCGAAGAACCATCACATCCCCATTTACAAAAAAGAATTAACTTTGTGTTTCCGTATTTCTTCAACTCATTTCCTGTTATTGATTGCAGCAAGCGTGCGGCTGTGTGATCAAGTAGAGATTGTAGTTGTACCTCTGCCGAAATTGGTGTGATTGTAATAGTGTCCTTTGATGGCAAACAGTCCATTTTAGCAGCGGTTATGTGATGATATGCTGGATATATATTTGAGCCTTTTTCAATCGCACGCTGTCTGAGTTTAATATATTGCTGTTTTGTTAATTTCAAATCCAGAAATAATGCTAATGCCTCCTCATTTGTGTACTGTATTGCATCATTCGGAGTTGGTATACTTTTAAGAATCCGTTTTGTTCTCGGTGGACTAGCTTTAACAACTTTTTCAATGATATCCACTTTTGTAAATTGGTTCTGTGATCGTAAGTGATGTACGAAAGATTCTTTTATATTTGTAGAACCAAAAGCATCGTTAATATCTTTAAGCTTCCGCCTCTTAGATCTATCGCTGCAATTATCCACTAATGATTTGCGTGGTCTTCAAGTCTTATCTTGCTTTGCTGTTTCTGCAGCGACAGTAAGTTGACCTTCTAACCACTTTGCACTTTTTATATAAAATTTTTGTTTACTGTACATAACTTCTTTATAGCGTTTTTTTAGTGCTTTGACGAAATTATATAATTGCTCTTGCATTTCGGTGCTACACGAATTTAAGTTTAATTTTAACGTAACTAAGAACATCTTCTTGATTTTTGTTTCTAAAATACACTTCGGCCAGTTCTTTATAACTGAAGCTCTCCATTTTCTTTTGAATATTTTTATTTGCGTTTGTTATGTTTTATCCGTACACTTAAAGGATTAAGTTATTACTGAGTAATCCCTTAACGAATCCGTACTTTTATAAATTTTTAGATACATGTTCTTCACACACTGATCTTTAATTTCATAGCAGGTAGCGCTTAAATTGAACAAAACTGCACTCATGCGTCAATATGGTGTTGTTTTTTAACTTTAGTGGTTTAATGTCGCAATTATTGTTAAAAAATTGTTTATGACTTTGGTTGACCCTAACATTTGATAACAGGTAAATTTAGAAAGAGATCATATGCTTCCTGTAGAGCCTATTGTGATAATTTTATTACTTATTTTTTGCTGATCAAAACAAAGCCATAAAACCCTTTCGAAGGTATTATATATATTGTTTATAGTTATACGTAGCCTAAACTAAAAAAAATAAACTTTTAGGCAAAAAAGTGAAAATTTAATACACCATTGTATATGAATTTTTTTCGAGTAATTTCATTAAAATGAAAAAAGTGTTCTACAGGCGGCTAGTGGCGGGTGCAAAAGTATATATAGCCTTAAAGAGGACACTTTCACCTTTCTCGTGGTTGTATACGTTTCTTGTTCCCTTTTGTTCCCCTGAAGTTCTATTCCACTAAAGTTTAAATTTGAGGAAAATATAGTAGTTTCATAAATATTTCATAACGCCCCTAATATTAAACGCTAGAGCTATGTCTACTTACAACAACTAAAGACAATAATCCTACCAACATTATAAAAAAACCGCAGACCATTATCGATGATAGCTTGCGAGTAGTAACCATTTAATTTTGATAAAAAACCGAAGAAAAACACCTTTTTCTGAAATTAAAAAAAAAAGTTGAGTTTGACAGCATGCCACGCCCACAATTATCAATATTTTAACATAATTTTTTGGCTACCTTAATTTGAATATATTAACTACAAAATGACGTAAAAATTTTAAAAATCGGAGACAAAAAAAATTTACTTTTGGCCAACGAAAAACGATTTTCAGCCACTGTGCGGCGGTAACAGGGATAGATGTTGATTTATTCCAGTAAACAAGTAGAAATTATTTAGTATAAACGAAGGCAACATAATTGTAGAACATTGTATTTAAAATTGCTCGCCTAACTGTAGGAGACTCTTCAGGGTGTGGGAATTCCACACTTTGTTTGTTGTCATTAATAATAACAAAGGCCCCCAACCAAAAAAAGTGGTTAAAATGAAAATGCATTGGTTTGCTAAATATTTAGCAAAGTGACACAAACCTACCTTGTTGAAAGCTGATATGTTAGCTGGTATGCTACTGATTTAAAATTTTTACATGTTTTGTTCTCTGTGAGATTCTCGTTGAGATTGTGTATGTGCTCACAGACCCTTAGGGGTTTGCGTGGGGGCTCTTGATAATAGGGAATACAATTACTTAATAAACCCGCACACCCTTCCCTCTAGCTAACGATAGCGGCCACGGAATTTTCTTGCGGGTGCTTATCAAAAAAGGTCCCTAACACGGCCTCTAAAAAACCGTCTCCCATCACTGGCCCCGAAAAAAATTTGAACGTTGGGGCTCCATAGGAAACCAAGTCGGAAGGAGCATAATCCATCCTAAAAGCTCGAGTCCCTCATATTTATATTTCTTTCCCTAATTTTATATTTTTCAATGATTTTTTGTATGTTTAATTTTGCGTTTTATTAAAGTGCTAGTTATATTGTATGTACATATTAGAGGCCTGCACAAATCCATTTGAACACACAATCAAGACATCGCATATTTTTTAAAAGGTATACTGAAGTAAAGTCGAGACCAACAAATACTGTTAAATACCGTAGAAATAAAAAACAAATACTTCCTTGTGTGTATTTGAAAAATGTCTTGATTTCTTAATATATCTTAATAACAACAAGACGTCTTAAATATTTTAAGACGTCCTGATATTTCAAGATATCTTGATATATCAAGACTTCTTGATACTTCAAGATATCTTAATATTTCAAGACGTTTTAAAAAATTTCTAGAGTAAATTGTATCATTGCAACCACATGTGTATTAGACGATAGTTAAAGAAACATACAAGAGCACAAACACATAAGAAATTTGTTTTTGTTTTTTTTTTTTTGCATATTATTTGATAGTTTTGTTGAATAAAAATCCATTTAGCATTGCACTGTTACTTTACTTTTATATATTTTGCAACTTTGCGTTTGTTGTAAATGCCACCAATTGATTACGTCAAAATTATTTTACATAGAATGTTTAAATTTTAATACATTTGTATTTCTTCTATAATTTTATCTTCGGCATTTAAGTTTGACTCTCTTACGAACATTTTTATTAGTTACTGCCCTATTTTAAACCAGATTTCATTACGCGTGAAATATAAAAAAAATACAAAGTGGATAAGAAGTAATTTTAAATGTGATGTAAAAAGGGTAATAGGTGAATCCGGTTGTACAAAATCTGTTAAAATACACAAATTTGGGAATGTTAAAAAAAGGTAAGAGAATACTTATAAATAGTACTGCAATAAAATAATACACACGTTTTAAATTGAACATCAAAAATGTGTTATCAAAAAACAGTAAAATATACATAAATAAAAATTAAACACTAAAAATTAAAATGTTATAATTAAAAGCTCTTTTCTATGTAAATTTCTATTTAAAAACTACAAAATTTAGTAAATCCAAGAAGAAATTGTTTTGATTTAATAGTTAATTTTATTAAACTCAACTTTTGGTTAATTAGCTTTAGTGCGCTTTATTTAAATATAATAAAAATCGGTGACTTTACAAATTTTAACTCTTTATTTCCTTCTTCAGTAGAACAATTGTATATCTGCACAATTAAGTATTTTCAATAAAAAAAAAAACAATGTTTGAATTATTGACTAATATAAATTACCCTAAAATTTAATATTTAAGTTTTAAAATTTGTACTTAAAAATTAGTTTTCTTTATATTTTTAATGACTTCATCGTATTGACCTGTACAAAGCATCTAACCGTTTATATGATACACACATAAAAACAACAGAAGCATTTAATAATTCTTGCAAAAAAAACCGACTTCAAAACAGACAAACTTAAAATCATGTTTCTTTAAGACGGCAATTACCGTAATTATACAATGATTATATTATATTCGAGGAAGATTGTAGCGGGATTTTTTAAATGTCATTGCACAAACTGCAATTCAGATAAAAAAACTAATTTTTGAATTCAATAATCTAAAACAAATATCAGTCTATTTTCTACCGGGGGAGCAGAACTTCCGGAGTATATAGGGGCACAAGACCCCAGGGTTCTGTACTTTTTCAGGTCAAACCAATGCCAAACGACTGTCTGTATACAGCGGATCAAAAGTTTGGCTATATACATAAAATTACACTAACTATTGCGACACCCTTTAATTTCCGAGTTCAAATTTTATACTTGTTATAGCGGTCGTAGCAATACAGGTTCATTGTAAATTTCAACCGTCTGTCTGTAATGGTTTAAAAGTTTGGTCATATACATCAAATTACATCAACTATTGGGACACCCTTTAATTTCCAATTTTAAATATTTATACTTGTTGTAATACCGGACATAGCAGTGAACATTCTGTCTATTTTTCAAGTGTTTGTCTATAACGGTTCCAAAGATGAGGACATAATGGTCAAATTACATCAATAATGGGGACACCCTTTAATTTATCCAAATTTTATACTTGTTGTAAGAGCGGACTAAGCAATATAGGTTCTTTGTACATTTCAACTGTCTATCTATAACAGTTGAAAAGTTTGGCCATATATATCACTTTTACATTAACTATTGGGACACCCTTTAATTTCTAAATTCATATTTTACACTCGTTATTTTAGCGGACTTAGCAATACAAGTTCTTTGTAAATTTCAACTGTCTGTCTATAACGTTTGAAAAGTTTGGCCATATATATATCAAAATAAACCAACTAATGGGACACCCATTAATTTCTAATTTTAAATATTTATACTTATTATAACAGACATAGTAACGAACATTCTGTGCAACTTTCAAGTGTTTGTCTATAACGGTTCAAAAGATAGGACCATAAAGGTGAAATTACGTCACCTATGGCCATATATATATCACCCTTTAATTTTTAATTTTATTTTTTAATTACTTTTTGTTATTGGGAGCTATAGTGATACGCACTTTTTTCTAATTTTAAATGGGTGACCTATAAAGTTCATAATACACGTAAAAACATGTATGTACCCTTTGTACCCTTTAATTTTTAAACTTTTAAAATGGGACCAATCTGTGGCCATAACCTTTCTAATGGCGCAAAAATTTTTTAAATCGGTTCAGAAATGACCGAGGTCTGAAGGCACAAACATACAAAAAAAAAAAAAAAAAAAGCAACACACAGACGAATTGATAACCTCCTTCTTTTTTTGAAGTCGGTTAAAAAAGAAACAAATTACAAGTAAAGATGATGGTCTCCAGTTGTATTTTTTCAAATACTTGTCTTGACAGTATTTAAAAATAATCACATACATGAACTTCTCTATTTACTTAAAATGTATTTTATTTTTTATAAATATGGGTATTAGCCTTTCAAAGTAGCCATTATTTGTTTTTATCATATTTAATACATAAAGTGTTTTTTTCGGTTTAATGGAACCGATGGAATTTATAGAAGCGAAAAATTTATTTAAAATCAAGTTTATTTCAAGTACTTAAATTTATATTTTGCATTGCTTTCTTGGATAGAATAAAAAGCACTAAAAAAAACGCACAATTTGTTTTGTAATTTCTTATTTCAATCGGCTGTTATTGCCATCTACAAGTCAAAAATCTACCAACAAAATACATGCGATTGTTTTTTTTTTTTATTGAAATACAATTGACAAACCAAGCCCATAGATAATTAAATAAAGCAAACGATATGACGTAAGTAATGAAATTTTTACACAAAAAAGATATAATAACTCTGAGTTCAAATTATTATTTATTTATTATAGTTTTAATTACAAAATACAATTATTGTAACTAAATATAGAAAAGGAGTAATAGCAACTTAGGCTTTCAACTCCGACTTTTAAAATTTTATATATTTAAATTATTTTCTGATACAAATTTTAATATTAAATTAATATTCCTACTGCATGTATTTTTCAATAATTGAGAGGGAGGATTCGATCCAAAGATTTTGCTTCTGGAGTGATTGTAAACGGTGCATTCATCTAAAAGGTGTGAAATATTAAGCTGCATGTTGCAAGTTGAGCATTGTGGGGTGGATTTTTTTTTCTAATAGGTGAACGTGTGTAAGTTTACTGTGTCCTATTCTGAGCCTTGTTATAGTATTGGTTTTGTAACGTGAACAGGATTCCGGAAAAACTGGTCTGGTTCCAAACGGATTGACATTTTTGTAGTTGTGTTGGTAGAGATTCCATTTTGATTCGAAAGATGATTGTAGATGGGAGGATATTTTATTAATAATATCTCCCAGGTGGAAACATTTAGAAGAGGCCTTTCAATAGCGTTATTAGCTGTTTGGTCAGCATATTCGTTTCCAGTAATTCCTTGGTGTGATGGTATCCACATCAATTTAATTTTATTTTTGTTATTGATGAGGGTATTACGGATGTTGTTAATTAGGGGAGAGTCATGCTTGGTGTTTTGTGTTGCAAGGATGGACGAAAGACTATCGGTACAGATAATATATCTCGAGTCATTTACGTTGGCATATTGAACTGCAATTGATATTGCTAAAGCTTCAGCTGTAAAGATAGAGCTGTAGTTATCGATGTGTCAACACTTAATAATTGTACCATCTTGTTGAACCACTGCAAAAGTTGTGTTATTTTTAGTTTTGGATCCATCTGTATATAAAAAGAGATTAAAATAAGAAATTTCTACTAGAATAAAAACAAAATGCATTTTTATAAACTATTGCCGATAGCATGTTTAATAAGTTTATTTCTAAAAACGTTAACTGAGAAAATAAAAAGTCTAAGTTCTCGGGGTAAAGAATTCCAAACTCTTGTGACACGAACATAAAAGGATATTCATGAACTGCTGCGGGTGCTTATCAAAAAATGCTCCCTAATACGGGCTCTAAAAAACCGTCACCCGTCACTGGCCCCGAAAAAAATGTAAACGTGGAGGCTCCATAGGAAAGCAAGTCGGGATGAGCATAATCCATCCTAAAAGCTGGAGTTCCTCATATATTATTATAACAACTTCCCTAAGTTTATATTTCTCAATGATTTTTTGTATGTTTAATCTTGCGTTTTATTGAAGTGCTAGTTATATTGTATGTACATACATATGTGAATGTTTTTGTTTGTGTAGCTTTATAATAAATATGTACATATGTACAATATGTACAATATGTACAATATGTACATATGTATGTGAATGATTATAATAAATATGTACATATGTACAATGTTAACCTGAAAAGTAAGAAAATATATTATTATTAAATAAAATGATTATTAAGAACGATACTCGGCGTGGACGTGGTTGGGACGCATCTTCACTGCTACTAGCATCATTCGTAGCGCTATCTACTTCAGGCTGTACAGCTGCTTCACTTTCACTGGAATCATCTAGAGCGCTTTTTGGCTGCGCAGGTGCTTCATGAGAGGAATCTCGATGATGTTGAGATAACTTGTAAAGGTCAAAACTGTCGCATAGAAATTTATTTAAGTCATCTTTACCTTCGTTTACATATCTGCGCTTCAACTGGTTTATGTGTGATCTGATTAATCTTCGACTGTTGGTGTGCAGGATGTTGTAATTTACACTTCCAACTCGTTCAATAACGGTGCCAGGAACCCATCTTCTTGAATTCCGTGAATATACTCGAGCATAGACTAGGTCACCTGCATCCAGTTTCCTTAATCTTTTTTCATGTCGGTTTTGGTTTTCTGAGCTCGTAATGTGGTGTTCTTGTTTACGCAACGGATTTAGCAAGTCCAATGATGTTCTTATTTTTCGATTCAGAAATGCTTCTGCTGGTGTCTTAAAATTTTGAACATTTGGATTTGGAGTAGACCTGTAGGTTTGCAAGAAGGTTTGCAAGTTCGTAACACTCGTTCCTTCATTTTTGAGTTTTGCTAGTGCTCTTTTAAGGGTGTCTACAAACCTCTCTGCTTGCCCATTTGACTGCGGATGATAAGGGGCAGTTCGCATATGGTAAACGTCTCGTCTACTTTCTCGATCACTGCTGGCCACTTAGAATAAGCATCAACCATCACTAGGTAGTAAACTCCATCACAAAGTCCTGCTATATCTACGTGTAATCTTTCCATCGGCTTTGTTGCTGCAGGCCAAAGCTGTGGTGTAGATTTTACTGGTGATCTTCCTGCTACTGCATATGGCTGGAAATTTCGTACATACTCTGCAATTTCTTCATCTATGCCAGGCCAAAACACGTGACTCCTAGCAACGGACTTCATTCTTTCTTTACCTGGATGACCTCTATGTAGCTGCTGCAACACACGATTTCTCAGAGGTTTTGGTATAATCACGCGATCTCCGTAAAATACACAATCTTTTACTACACTCACTGAATCTCTGCTCCTATAATATGGAAGTAGGGAATCTTCAACATTCGTTTCCCACTTTGAATTTAAAGCTTTTATGACTTTCTGTAACTGCTCACATTTGCTTGTAGTTAGCTGTACCATATTAAACGTGATTGGAAAACCGCTAATTTGATCATTCAGGATGGATGTCATATCTTCTTCAAGTTGAGCACATGCTATCACCATATCCTCGTTCTCATCATCTTTAATCAGTCTCGACAGAGTATCAACACAAGCAAAATCTTTTGTATTTACGTACTGCAACTCAAAATCATAACGCATCAAAGTGAGAGCCCATCTTTGCAATCGGTTTGCAGTATGTTTTACTGCCGAAGATTGAAAGAAATGGTTTGTGGTCGGTCCATAAAATGAACTTTCTTCCAAATATGTATCGATGAAACTTTTTCACTGCAAATATCAACGCAAGCGCTTCCTTCTCTATCTGAGAGTATTTTTGTTCTGTTGGCGTTAAAGTACAAGCTGCGTGTGCGATAACCTTTTCTGTGTTATCAGGCATAATGTGACAAATGAAAGCTCCGATACCCTTACCAGATGCATCTGCCGCTACCTTTAATGGTAGACTGGGATTATAATGTGTTAATAGCAAATCAGAATTTAAAATGCTTTTAAACTTTTCAAATGCTCGCCTACATTCTGTAGTCCACTCAAACTTAACATTGTTATGCAGCAATTTGTCTAAGGGTGCCCTCAAATTGCTCATGTTTCGCACAAACTTACCATAGTAGTCTACGCTACCCAAAAATGCTCTAAGTTCTGAAACGTTTTGTAGGGGCGGCATTTTTAAAATCGATTTGATATTTTCTGGATCTGGCCGTATTCCTGATTTTGACACTATGCTGCCTAAATATTTCACTTCTGGAGAGAAAAATTTGCATTTATCCATTTTGAAAATTGTATTCGTGTAACCTCTGCAGGACTTTATATACATTCTGCACATGTTTTTCCCATGTCGACCCTCCAATAATTATATCGTCTATGTAAGCTGCCGTGTCATCAATATCTGCTAACATGGTATCCATTATTTGTTGGAACGCTGAAGGTGCACTTTTAACCCCTGGTGCCAATCTGTTAAAAGTAAATAAACCCTTGTGTGTGTTAATGGTTAGTAATTTGGCTGTTTCTTTCGTCACTTCCTTCTGCAAATAAGCATCCGACAAATCAATGTGAGTAAAATAGTGACTGTTGGCAATCTTCGCATAAATATTTTCTGCTGTATGCAACGGATACTGATGAAGTTCCAGAGCTGCATTTAAACCTGACGAGTAGTCACCACAAATTCTAACTTTTCCTGATGCCTTTCTAACAGCTACTATGGGGGCTGCCCAATCAGAAAAATCCACAGGTGTTATGATGCCTAATTGCTGCAATCTATTCAATTCACTTTCTATCAATGGTTGAACTGCATACGCTACTGGTCTTTTTGCACGGAATACCGGTTTTGCGTTTGGCTTTAAATGTAGTTGCACCACTGCCTTGCTGCATGTAGATGGTATTTCATTGAAAACATCAGCATACCGCTCTTTAATTGCTGCCATTACTGTCTTCTGATTCTGTCTTCTCTTTCACCAAACATTCGATCTGACAGCACAGCACTGTACAACAAACGAACAGATTGGAAAATGTAATAAAAAAGACATTTGAGGAAAAAAAATATTGTTCTGCGCTTTTTATAGACGTTTCCCAAGCGTTTGACAAAGTATGGCACAACTTCTATAATCTTTTAAAAAACTATTTAACTGGTCGCAAGTTTATCCTTAAAGAGGGAGATTTTTTAAGCTCGCCTGTGTCAATTAAAGCTGGAGTTCCCCAAGGTAGTATTTTGGGACCCGTTTTATACCTGTTTTACACTTCGGATATGCCCACAAGTAACCGAGTCCATACATCGACATTTGTGAACGACACGGCTTTTCTAAGCGTTCATGAAAGCCCCCATATAGCTTCCAAATATCTACAGGATCATATAGTTCACCTGGAGATGTGGGTAAAAAAATGGAGAATAAAAATAAATGAACAAAAATGTATCCACATAACTTTTACACTGCGTAGAGATTCATGCCCACCTATCCGCATAAACAACCAAGTTATACCCCAGCATTCAGAGGTAAAATATCTTGGTATTCATCTTGATCGACGCTTAACCTGGAAAAGACACATCGAAGCAAAATTGACACAGATGAAGCTAAAAGCAGAACAAATTAATTGGCTGATTGGTAGAAATTCAACCCTAAGACTGAATTGTAAACTTCTATTGTATAAATCGATTCTCAAACCTATATGGTGTTACGGGATTCAATTATGGGGCACTGCCTCCGCTTCAAACTTAGAAAAAATTCAAAGGCGTCAAAATAGGATTTTACGAATGATAATAATTGCACCCTGGTATGTAAAAAACTCAAACATTCATAAAGATCTGAACATCCCATTAGTTACTGATGAAATAGCGAAACATGCAGTAACGTATCTGAAAAGCTGGAAACACACCCAAATCCACTGGCTCGAAACATCCTTAACATTCGACTAATAAGGAGAAATCTTGCTTCTTTTAGCCGAACATCAGATCAATAGCTCTCATATAATATCAGTAATTGTATAACTACGTATTTTTCGGTTAATTAACCCTACGGTTAATTGGTGTCCACGCTTAATTGAACCACATGATCGGACAAAAAAATATTTCATACGAAAACACATGTAAATTTCCTCGGATAATTGAACCCGGTTAATTGATTTTCCCGCTTAATTGGTTCAAAATTCATGTCATCAAAAATAAATTTCCTCTTACTTTTACCCGGTTAATTGCATTATGTATTATTGAAAAATAATCTGGCATTTTTGCAGATATGTACATATTTGACATCATTTGTGGAAAACACTGGGTGGCATCAATTTTATTTTTTTGTAAAACTAATGTGCACATAAATAGTGCATTTAATAGTACATATGTACCTACAATAATAAACACCTGCGTATAGCATATATGTATGTACATTTTTTTCTGTTACTTGCATTTTTTTGTTTAAGGTAAAAAAAAAATTATTTTGAAAAACTTAAAGTGCACATATGCGATTTCTTTTAATTCATTAGTATGTATGTAGTTCCAATTATGCGTGATTTCTGTAATTGAACAAACTGTTCAATTAAACGGGTATCGGCTAACTGGTTCCCCGGTTAATTGAACAAAAAGTTGTGCAAATTTTGATGTGCAATTAACCGAAAAATACTGTAATAGTTTTATTGTCTAGCACTGGCTGGACTTTACAAGTTTAATTTATTTTACCTTAGATTTAAGATGTGAACACTTATTGTTAGTTCAAATACTTTGAAGATTCAATAAATAAATATTGAAAAAAAAATCTTTTGAATGCAAGCGATTGGAATAATTCTGAAGAATGGCTTCTCTTCATTTGCGTCATTGTGCGTATTTATTTGTGCACTCCGCATTTTGAATTTCATTGGCACTTAAAGTTTTATTTGTTGCTTGACTGTCAGCTGGGATGACCTTATGGAGTGTTTGTACTTACAGCCTGATACACCACATTCCATGTTGAGATGCCATTTTCCTCTGTGTTGGTTGAGGCACTGACGACATAAGTTGTTGTTTTTCACGTTCAGCTGCAATTTCTTAAATTCTTGAAGGACTACCTTAAAGCAACAAACATCTGCATTGAAGAATATCATCAAAACTTGAAATATCTGAGTCAATATAGCGACTTCTACAAATCACTAGGTCCCTGTTACATAGTATCAGGCGACTACAACGCTAAACATACGTTTTAGGGATCAAGACTTATTACTCCAAAAGGTCGTGTTTTATTTGACACTATTTCAAATATGCGTCTGAATATAATATCGTGTGGACACCGGATTGGATACAGCATGCTATTGATTTTGGCGTGATTTAGGGTATTCCGAATTATCCTTAAATCATTCACCCACTATTGTCTTAATATGGAACGAGCAAATTATCGTGTCACCAACAACTAGCTCAAGCATTAATTTGTGGAAATATAGAAAGTATCTCAGTACTCACTGTTCGGAAAGTATACTAAGAACACCAGAAGACGTTGATCAAAGTCTAATTAATTTTGATCAAATCCTTAAATCAGCTGCCCAACATGCAACTGTAACCCGACAACCAGCTAGATATTTATTCTGTAGATTTCGAGCGGCTATTGGCTGAAAAAAAAAATTCGAAGTGATTTCCTCACCTCAAATCTAGACGAAACGGCTAAGACAGCTACTAGAATCTCGAAGAGTAGCATCTCTGAAAATTACTTGGAAGACCTCGACGCAACTGCACAATCAGATTATTCATTATGGCGACCAAGTAGAAACCTTAAAAGACCGGTCGTACGTAAGCCTCCCTTGAGACCTTCTTGTGGAGACTGGGCAACAAATAATACCGAAAAAGGCAATTTATTTGTTGGACATTTGAAGAAGGTTTTGCACTCCAAATATATGTACTGATATAGCTGAGTTGCCACCAGTAGACACTAGTGCCGAAGTACCCCTAAGATTTGAATTTAACGATACTGAAACGGCAATAATGGATTTAAACACCAAAATGGCCCCTGGCGTTGACAAAACAAGTAACAAGATGTTATTTGAGTTGCCCCGTAAGAGTTTTTGTTTTAAATGCCATCTTACGTCTTCCTTCCAACAGAGTGGAAGGTCTCTTTGATTACTATGATTCCTAAACCAAGAAAAGACCACACAAAAGTAGAATCATACAGTTGTGTGATTCTATAAGCCTTTTATCAAACATGTCAAAGCTGTTTGAGAGAATATTAATAACTAAGCTGAATCCAATTCTTAACGAGAAAGGATGTATTCCGAACCATCAATTCGGCTTCAAAAAACAACTTAGTACGATCCAACAAACACACATATTAGTAAATGTAATTAAAAAGACCTCTGAAAAAAAAATTATATTCTGCGCTTTTTATCGACGTTTCTCAAGCATTCGATAAGGTTTGCCACGAAGGCCTAATATATAAGTTAAAGCTGAACTTGCCCGGAAACTTTTTTAAGCTTTTAAAAAATTATTTAACTGATCGAAAGTTCATACTAAAAGAAGGAGATTGTTTAAGTCCCCTCAGCTGATTAAAGCCGGAGTTCCACAAGGTAGTATTTTGGGACCCATTTTATATTTACTGTACACATCAGATATGCCAATTAGGTCCCGAGTCCACACATCAACATTTGCTGAGTATTCATGAAAGCGCCCAAGTAACATCACAATATTTACAAGACCATACACTCAAATGGAAAAATGGTTAGAAAAATGGAGAATAAAGGTGAATGAACAAAAATGTACTCACATAACTTTCACACTGCGTAGGGACTCTTGCTCTTCTATTCGCATAAATAATCAAATGATACCACAGCTTTCCCACGTCAAATACCTGGGTATACATCTTGACCGTCGTCTTACTTGGAAAAGCCACATAGATTACAAGTTAACCCAAATGAAATTAAAAGCAGTACAACTAAATTGGCTTATTGGCAGAAACTCTACCCTGAGCTTAGACTGTAAACTTCTACTGTACAAGTCGATCCTCAAACCAATTTGGTGTTATGGGATTCAGTTATGGGGCACTGCTTCAGCTAGCAATATAGAAAAAATTCAAAGGCGCCAAAATAAGATACTACGTATGATTACATCTGGTCTCTGGTATATAAAAAATTCGAACATCCACAAAGACCTAAACATGCCATCAGTTAAAGCAGAAATAGCGAAACATATCTAAAGATATTGAATCTCATCCAAACCCTTTGGCGCGTAACATGCTGAATGAACCTGGTTACATTCGACTAAGAAGAAGAGATACTGCTTTTCTTGGCCGTACATTAGAGGGATGACCCGCAAATGATTGCAAAATCCGTGAAACAAACATTATTTTTGTCTAGCACTGGCTGGACTTGAAAAGTATATTTTTATTTTAGACTTAAGATATGAGTAATTATTGTTAGTTCAAAAACATTGAAGATACAATAAATAAATTATGAAAAAAAAAATACAGATCCCAGTCCCGGTGGTCTTTTTCTAGATAAGCCCTAATGGCAGCCAACACGGACTAATTAACCCATTCAGCAGCGTTTGACTGTGGCGAATAAAAATCAGTCTTCATATGCGTTATATTATATGTATCAACCATTTCTTTAACTGATGAAAAACCTCTTGAACAAGAAATTGCACTACATTTTTCGCTGTGGCTTCTTTCACTGAGAAAAACAAATTTCGCTCTGGGGTACTTCCCCAGAAAATCAACGTAGATTTTCTGAAACGGTCTTTCTGTTTGGAGTTCATCTCCTATGGTCGGCATCGTACTCTGGTTTCATGACTTTGTTTCTTTACACGTCCGGCAGTTTCGAATATACTGCTGTACTTGTATGGCCATTTTTGGCCAATAATACAGACGCTTCAGCCTTTCTAAAGTTTTTCAAATGCCTCCATGAGCCGAAGTAACATCATCATGTGCCTTTTCTATTAAAATATGGGTAATATCTTGGGGAATCCATAACCTCCAACCTGTATCACCTAAACCTTCTAGACCAGTGTATGACGATCTTTTATAAATTTTACCGTTTTCTACTCTCAAAGCTATTAAATTTTGTTGGTTTTCTTGAATATTTTGGGCTAATTGTACGTAATTCCCTGACTAAAAAGCTGTAGTCTCGAAATCAAAATAGTTAACATCACTTGTTTCTGATACTTCTATTGGCATACGCGACAGCATATCTGCTACATTTTCGGCTCCCTTTCGATGTTCTATGGAGAAATCATATGCCTGCAGCTGCAGAGACCACCTGGCCATCCGTCCACTCAAGTCGTTTAAAGACATCAGCCACTTCAGGCTTGCATGGTCTGTGATGACTGTGAATTTCGTCATTTCCAAGTAATGCCTGAATCGCTTCACCGACAAAACAGCCGTAAGACACTCTTTCTCGATCATGCCAGTCTAAAGTGTCTAAAGTCCCTTAAAGATTTAAGCGGGAGGATCGTAAGATGGTCATTGCAGCTACACGCTTTCGATTTTCAGATTGAACATCGTAAAGGTTGTGAAAACGTAGTAGCTGATATGCTGTCACGCTCTCCGAAATTCGATCCATTCTGCTTTTACACCATTTTCTGGTTTATTTGGTTTCCATATGTTTTCAAATGGAGCTGATTACAGACTAGCCAGAAAACCTATGTCCTTAAGAGTGACGCGCATGAATAAAGTGCAGCTAGATACAACAGTGACGTTGGAAAAATAAAACTAGTACCAGGGCACGAAGTTTACAGTAAAAACACTATACTAAGTGATTTTAGTAAAAATATAAATTCCAAATTTTGCAGAAAATTTATAAAATTTACGACCTCGAAGACTTATAGGGTAGACCAGTTTGTGTATGTATATCATTTGAAAGATATTAAAGTTTAATAAATACCAAAGTAATGGCAAATTCAAAAGAAACAGCAGTGCAATATTAGGTTAAGTGACTAAAAAGTTTTGACATCAATATTTTCGTTTGTGTTTTGTCTTGTTTATGATTTAACATAACTTTGACAGTTACAATCAGTTACAAAACTGGTGGGATGTGCAATAAGGAACGAAAAAAAAATGTATGTGTCTGTCATAATGTTTTCATATCAACATAATAATTTCCTAGCTACCTGATTTTAATTAACAATTAATTTAATTAATTATTAAATTATAAATATCGTGTAAGTCCAATTCTTTGTGTTAATAGGGGAATCATAGTTTTTATCCAATCATAGGTGAGTAGAATATTTATAATTATCTAACTAACGGCAGCGTAGGCGTATTCCACAGCATCAACGAATGTATGAAGCTGCACATCTTCGGCATCGCATAATAACTTGGAGTAGCATCTTGGAATTCCGACATCAGAGATGGGTGGTATGGGCGCTTTCATTGACACCAGTTTGCGTATAAATATTCATTTAGCGTATCGTCCCAACCAATTCCGGCACGCCAGACATCTTGAAGTAAAATTTTAAGGCCTATGGTGTGGTATGACAAGAATCCAAGAGGGTCAAACCCTGAAGACACTCCCTCTTGGTGGGTATGATATCTTCCTCAATCACGTTTCGGCGCAGACGTGCAAATCTGCAATTATATTTAAAGACATCAGTAACTGGGTTCCAATACATACCTAAAACTTTTTCGGTGACTCCCCATTGTTTGGCATCTTAAGGTATTTTTGAAGACTCGGATAACTGGCCTAAAACCTTGGTTGAATTAGACGCCTAGTTCCTTATTTAAAAACCAGTGGCGCCATGAATTTGAGACACTTGAAGCGCTAGCTCTGCTGCGGCTTCTTCAGTGTCTTCGCTATCGATAAGATCGTCCACATAGTGATAGTTTTATATTGAGTCTACAGCACGTGGAAATTGTGTTTTGAATTCATCAGCGTTTGTGTCGCGTACGTAATGGGCTCTGCATGGGGCACAACTCCAAACGTTAAAGCTCTCATTACATATGTGCTGGGTTGATGTTTACTATTCGTTGAGTTTGCATGTCGCTTTCTCGTACGTTGATTATAGAAAGTTTTCCAATTCTGAATGTTAAAAGTATGTCGACTAGGGGGTTTTGCTGCGGCGCACAGTGGCGCCTCTTCTTAAAACCCGTGGAAAAAATACAAAATTTCATAACAAAATTTTGTGAAATGAATGAAAACATCGTATAAAGAACTACTTACTGATCACAATTCAAAAACGTTTTCCTTAATTACAAAAAAATTATAGTTTGTGGAGCTGCTCAAAGTCGACAATTTTTTAGAAAGCAAAAAAAGGGTGATCTTGAAAAAATAAATGCACTTTAGAATTAAAGTGTCAGGAAAATTGCCGTTTAGTTACACTTTTTTTGGAATTTTTTTAAGGTATGTTTGTTTTTTATTAAAAGAAGTAGTAAAATGTTTAGCAGATGCCCTTCTTTTCGGCAGTAGCCGCTTTTTATACACCCTATACTTATGTAATTTTTACAAATAAAATAGAGCATATCTAAAAATGGTCAAAAATGGTCTCGCCCACATTTTTTGAGCATATTTGCTACATAATACTTTAAATAATTTAACTAAGTTTGGCCGCCGCAACTTGCGTCTGTAGGTGAAATAAGAAGAAAACTGTTACAACCTCATAGCGAAAACGAGTAAATTTTTTTTTTTCATTTTAAAGTATGTATGTCAATTTAAAAACACCTGTTATAAAAGTAGGCAGTTAGTTTTAAAACTTTTTTATACTGAATAAAATATTACAGTAAATTATAATATTAACAGTTAATTTTTTTTTTTTTTTGCTCAAATTATGTAGTTTAAACCGCTTTTTACAATTTTTGGGTATAAATTAAACCGCAATTGTATAAAGCAGCCAGTTAAGTTTTTACTTTCTAAAACTAGTGATCAGTAACAGAACTTATACAATTTTATTTTAAAGTGCGATAATGTCATTTTCCAATTTAGAATTGTTTGAGTTATTCAGAAACTCAGATAATGAAATTGGCTATTGTGGAAAAAAACACGATTTACCAGGATACCACGAAATTACCACAATTAAAAAAATGGCTTGCCTCACACCGTACGAAAAAAGCATTTATGAAAAACAACCCAGACTGGCTAAACGGAGTTACAACTTTTGAAAATATCGAAAAACCGCATACATCATCTGACAGCAAAAGAGGAAGACCTGCAAAAACTATAAACGAGTGTTCTGAGTACACAAGAAAACGTAAACTTGAAAATGCCACAAAATATATACCTAAATCGCATCTTTCAGTAGCATTATGTCTTAAGTTTGTAAAAGATAAATCAAGGTCCGACATTACAAAAGCTCAGTTCGACTGCAGATAATCAAAGGGAGTATTGCTACTCCACCAAATGCTTTACCCACAAAGTATAATATAGAAGAAGCCTTAGCGTTGTTTATGGAATTGGGATTGTCAAAGGAAAAATTGTCTATTTTACGAAGCTCTTTAAAGAATCATAATGTAAATATTCTTCCTGGATACAAAAAGATTACATCTGCCAAAAAAAGCAGTGCCACCTAATGTAAAGGTTACTGAAGTATCGGTAGAGGTAAAACTGCAAGACTTATTGGATCATACAGCCAAACGCCTTATTCAAAGTTTGCCTGAAGAGGAAGCACCATCACTTCCATATAGGCTTACATTGATAAATAAGTAGGGAAGTGATGGATCATCCGGTCAAAGTACTTACAAACAAACAATATCGACAAATGACACAACTATTACAGATACAAATATGTTTATGGCTTCAGTAGTTCCTTTACGACTGAGAAGTAAAATCGCTGAGCATTGGAAAAATCCTCGCCCATCATCAGTTCATTTTTGCCGTCCGATATTTTTTCAATATGCAAAGGAGTCTTCAGAAATAATCAAATCTACAGTGAACGATATAAAAAAGCTAATTTCGGAACTAAAGCCTTCTGTTATTGAAATAAAGAATGGAAAAACAATGATTGATTGCAAAGTCTTAAATGTAACAACAGATACCTCGTCATCTTTAAATTGTGCAATTTGCAAAAACTTACAGAAACACTTTCAAAATTTTCATGACTCAAGTGATGAGCAAAATTATGAATATGGAATTTCTTCGCTACATGCCAGAATTAGGTGCATGGAGTTTATTTTAAAACTAGCGTATAAAATTCCGCGTGAAGGTGAATGTTTTGATATGAACGCAACACAAAAAGAAAAACTACCTGCTCTCAGAGTTCTGTTTTTGGCGTTGATAAGTGCGGACGCGATTTATTTTAGCTCGCATTAACAAAAAAACAAAACATACATTGTGTGAATAATTTCAAACAAAAACAAAAAAAAAACAAACTTGTTTTAATACAACAACAAAGTTGTCTGTAATTTTTTTATTTCTTTCTTTCTCTTTATTTTTTACAACGGCATATTGAATTGCTACTTTAAAAATAAAACAAAAACAATAAGGGCTAATGAGCCTCTTTAATTTAAGCGACAAAAATGTTGACAATGTTAAATTAAATAAAAACAAAAAAACAGAAAATAATTTGTGTGTAAATTCTACGCAAGTTATACGTGCCCAATCTTGTTCGTCGCTTTTGCTAAACGATGACAATAATATAACTACAAACAAGTCGCCTTCTGAACACAGTGTTACCAACAGTAATATGGATAGTGCAGAAAAACCTAAGACGCAAGTGGGAATGGACAGATATATAACTGTATTGAAAAGAGGTCGAAGCCCTAAATCTTCGCAGATTGCACCAATGTCGAAAGTACTTAAAGATAAGGAGGCTAACGGAATAAGTTCCCAAAATCGTTTTGCTATTTTAGATAGCGAAACAAGTGAGCAAAAAACGGCACCGAAGTCGTTTAAACCACCACCAATTTTTTTAAGGGAAAAAAATTCGAATGAATTAATAAATAAATTAATTTCAGTTATCGGGGAAAATTCATTCTATGTAATTCCAATCAAGCGTGGTAACATTGATGAAACTAAAATTCATTTTATAGACGAGAGTAGTTATCGTATAGCAGTAAAGGAGTTTGAAAGCTGCAATAAGAACTTTTATACCTATCAGCTGAAGAGTAGCAAAGGCCTACAGGTAGTCATCAAAGGTGTTGACTCATATGTTAATCCAGTGGAAATCAAAGCTGGCCTCCAAAAAGCAGGATTTAAGGTTAAAAGCGTTGACAATCTCAGAAATCGAGAGCGTGTCCCTCAACCTCTATTTCGCGTTGAACTGGAACCTGGGGATATTAGATTAAAGAAGAACGAAACGCATCCCATTTATAATCTAAAATATCTGTTACACCGCAGGATAAGTGTAGAGGAACCACATAAACGGTCAGGACCCGTTCAATGTTTAAATTGCCAAGAATACGGCCATACAAGGGCTTACTGCAAGTTGCCTCCGGTTTGCGTTGTGTTTGGAGAGCTTCATTGTTCCGCCCAATGCGACAAACCAAAGGATGACTCGAAGGTTAAAAAATGTAGCAATTGCGGTGGAAATCACACTGCTAACTACAGAGGCTGTCCAGTTTTTTCTGTGGTAAGGAAGTCAACTCAGAAATTAAATACTCCTGCTAGGCAGCCACAATACCAAGCAAATGCTCATTACCCTCAGTTAGCTCAACCCACAACCAAAAATGTTTCATACGCGGATATGTTAAAATCCAATCATGTTTTAGCACACAAAGCGACACCTACAACCAATTCTACCCCAAATATGCATCCAGAAGCTAAAGAACAAACACCATCTGGTAACTACAATCGTCTCGAAGCAAGTATCGAGACATTAGTGCATTCGTTAAACAGTTTTTTGAGCTCTATGAGCAGCATGATGCAAGAAATGGTTCGCATGCAATCTATGATGTTGCAGGCGGTACTTAACAAACCATGAACTGTTTAAAAATATGTTTCTGGAACGCAAACGGCTTACGCCAACACAAAAATGAACTCGAGTACTTCTTGCAGAACCAACAAATTGATGTCATGATGGTTTCAGAGACTCATTTAACAACAAATAGCTTTTTTAAAATCAATGGCTATATATTATATGACACTAAAGACCCCCGTGGCAGAGCATGTGGTGGTTCAGCAATACTAATAAGGGCTCGAATTAAACATCATTTACTGTGTGACTTTTGTGAGGACTACCTTCAAGCAACAAACATCTGTATTGAAGAATATCATCAAAACTTTGTTATTTCTTCGATTTATTCACCTCCTAGATTTCAAATATCAGAGAGTCAATATATCGACTTTTACAAATCACTAGGTCCCTGTTTCATAGCATCAGGCGACTACAACGCTAAACATACGTTTTGGGGATCACGCCTAATAACTCCAAAAGGTCGTGTTTTATTTGACACTATTTCAAAAATGCGTCTGAATGTGATATCAAGCGGACAACCCACCTATTGGCCTACTGATCGACAAAAAATACCTGATGTTATTGATTTTGGCGTGACTAAAGGTATTTCGAGAGAAATGATTAAGGTTGAAGCGTCACTCGAATTATCCTCAGATCATTCACCCACTATTGTCTATATATGGAATCAGCAAAATATCGTGTCGCCAACAACTTGCACAAGCATTAATTGGTTGAAATATAGAAAGTATCTCAGTACTCATTGTTCGGAAAATATACCGCTAAGAACAACAGAAGATGTGGACCAGAGTCTAATTTATTTTGATCACAACCTTAAATCAGCTGCCCAACATGCGACTGAAACCAGACAACCAGCTAGATACAATCAAATTTATTTTGTAGATGTCGAGCGGCTCTTGGCTGAAAAAAGGAAAATTAGAAGAGAGTGGCAAGCACACAGATCTCCTCAACTCAAATCTAGACTTAAAGATTGCACGAAACGGCTAAGACAACTGCTAGAATCTCGAAGAGTAGCATCTCTGAAAAATTACTTGGAAGACCTCGACGCGACTGCACAATCAGATTATTCATTATGGCGTGCTTGTAGGAACCTTAAAAGACCGGTCGTACGTAAGCCTCCCTTGCGAACTTCTTGTGGAAACTGGGCAAGGAATGATACCGAAAAAGGCAATTTGTTTGTTGGACATTTGAAGAAGGTTTTCACCCCAAATGTATGTACTGATATAGCTGAGTTGCCATCAGTAGAGACTAGTGCCGTAGTACCCCTAAGATTTGAATTTAGCGATATTGAAAGGGCAATAGCGGATTTAAACACCAAAAAAGCCCCTGTCGTTGATAAAACAAGTAACAAGATGTTAGTTGAGTTGCCCCGTATAGGTTGCAGAATTATTCTGTTTGTTTTTAATGCCATCTTACGTCTTGAGTACTTTCCCACAGACTGGAAGGTCTCTTTGATAACTATGATTCCTAAACCAGGAAAAGACCACACAAAAGTAGAATCATACAGACCTAACGAGTGATTTTTTAAGAGCTTGAGAACTTTTTTTTAAAAAAAAACGCATAAAATTTGCAAAATCTCATCGGTTCTTTATTTGAAACGTTAGATTGGTCCATGACATTTACTTTTTGAAGATAATTTCATTTAAATGTTGACCGCGGCTGCGTCTTAGGTGGTCCATTCGGAAAGTCCAATTTTGGGCAACTTTTTCGAGCATTTCGGCCGGAATAGCCCGAATTTCTTCGGAAATGTTGTCTTCCAAAGCTGGAATAGTTGCTGGCTTATTTCTGTAGACTTTAGACTTGACGTAGCCCCACAAAAAATAGTCTAAAGGCGTCAAATCGCATGATCTTGGTGGCCAACTTACCGGTCCATTTCTTGAGATGAATTGTTCTCCGAAGTTTTCCCTCAAAATGGCCATAGAATCGCGAGCTGTGTGGCATGTAGCGCCATCTTGTTGAAACCACATGTCAACCAAGTTCAGTTGTTCCATTTTTGGCAACAAAAAGTTTGTTAGCATCGAACGATAGCGATCGCCATTCACCGTAACGTTGCGTCCGACAGCATCTTTGAAAAAATACGGTCCAATGATTCCACCAGCGTACAAACCACACCAAACAGTGCATTTCTCGGGATGCATGGGCAGTTCTTGAACGGCTTCTGGTTGCTCTTCACTCCAAATGCGGCAATTTGGCTTATTTACGTAGCCATTCAACCAGAAATGAGCCTCATCGCTGAACAAAATTTGTCACATTTGAACATTTCGAACCGAACACTGATTTTGGTAATAAAATTCAATGATTTGCAAGCGTTGCTCGTTAGTAAGTCTATTCATGATGAAATGTCAAAGCATACTGAGCATCTTTCTCTTTGGCACCATGTCTGAAATCTCACGTGATCTGTCAAATACTAATGCATGAAAATCCTAACCTCAAAAAAATCACCCATTATAAGCCTTTTATCTAACGTGTCAAAGTTATTTGAGAGAATATTAATAACTAAGCTGAATCCAATACTTAGCGCGAAAGGATGCATTCCGGACCATCAATTCGTCTTCAGAAAACAACATAGTACGATTCAACAAACACACAGATTAGTAAATGTAATTAAAACGACCTTTGAAGAAAAAAAATACTGTTCTGCGCTCTCTATCGACGTTTCTCAAGCATTCGATAAGGTTTGGCACGAAGGCCTAATATTTAAGCTAAAGCTGAACTTGCCCGAAAACTTGTATAAGCTTTTAAAAGATTATTTAACGAATCGCAAGTTTTTACTAAAAGAAGGTGACTTTTTAAGCTCGCCACAGCTCATTGAAGCCGGAGTCCCCCAAGGTAGTATTTTGGGACCAATTTTATATTTACTGTACACATCGGATATGCCAATTAGCACCCTAGTGCACACATCAACTTTTGCAGATGACACAGCTTTCTTAAGTATTCATGAAAGTGCCCAAGAAGCATCACAAATTTTACAAGACCACATACTCAATTTGGAAAAATGGCTAGAAAAATGGAGAATAAAAGTGAATGAGCAAAAATGTACTCATATAACTTTCACACTGCGTAGGGACTCATGCCCTCCTATTCGCATAAATAACCAAATGATACCACAGCTTTCAGACGTTAAATACCTGGGTATACATCTTGACCGTCGCCTTACTTGGAAAAGCCACATTGACTTCAAGTTAACACAAATGAAACTAAAAGTAGTACAACTAAATTGGCTTATTGGCAGAAACTCCACCCTGAACTTAGATTGTAAACTTCTACTGTACAAGTCGGTCCTCAAACCAATATGGTGCTATGGGATTCAGTTATGGGGCACTGCCTCAGCTAGCAATGTAGAAAAAATTCAAAGGCTCCAAAATAAGATACTACGTATGATTACATCTGCTCCCTGGTATATAAAAAATTCGAACATCCACAAAGACCTAAACATGCCATCAGTTAAAGCAGAAATAGCGAAACATGCAGTCACATATCTAAAGAGGCTTGAATCTCATCCAAACCCTTTAGCGCGTAACATGCTGAATGAACCTGGTTACATTCGACTAAAAAGAAGAGATACTGCTTTTCTTGGCCGTACATTAGAGGGATGACCCGCAAATGATTGCAAAATCCGTGAAACAAACATTATTTTTGTCTAGCACTGGCTGGACTTAAAAAGTATATTTTTATTTTAGACTTAAGATTTGAGTAATTATTGTTAGTTCAAAAATATTGAAGATACAATAAACAATTTATGAAAAAAAAAAAAAAAAAATATCCTTTTTCGATTAGGTTATCGATTTGCATCTGCATGCTCTGTCGTAACGAATCATCTTTGGCAAGTTTTTTGTGGAGGAACATCAGGCGGCGCACTGTGGTCAATATTTTGAGATAGCGGCCAAAACTCCTTTTGGTTTTTGTTCTCCGATTTTAAAGTTATTAGACTCATATGAAAGTAGACAGTAGTAAACCTCGGGAGCCAAAAAATCACAACTCTATTTCAACTATTTCACTGAGAACAGGGTTGTCCAAAATGGGCTTTTTCAGAATTTAGTAAATTTATGATGTTTTTTGTTAATTTTTAAAGTTTAAATGATCATAACTTTTTTGTTTTTCAAGACTTTTGGACGAAATAAATTTTGTGTTGTAACTTAACTTATTTCCTATTACTGGTAAAAAAATTGAAGCTCTACTGTTTTCAGAACAATTTAAATATTTTTTTTAAAAAAGGTCAAATTTCTCGGAAATTTCCTACTTCATAGAGCCCAACTCCTGTGAGTCAAGCTGAGTCAAAACACAAATTTACTATTTTGTAGTCCTAACTCTCCCCTACATTCCTATGTATACATGTCCATGCATCGGGACTGCACTTTTTAAGCTACAGCAATTTTTCTGACCCAAGGTAAGATATTCGGTACAAATGCACGTCATATTTTTTGAGAAGTTATTTGTATGTGAAAGTGGCTATTATGCATATATTTTGATGAAATTTTGTACAAGAGTTCTTATTGACCCAAAAAATAATTCTGTTCAAATTAGGAGAAGTTGGCCCATATTTGGACCTAGTCCACATAGAGGGGTGTATCAAAATTTTGACAAAAATGACAATAGAACTCTCAAATTATGTGGTATCTGGCAATTCATTTGGAAAAGGTAAAAATACCTGAAAATTGCAAATTAATTTAAAACCAATGGAAATAACTGGTAAAACCAAGTACCTGTTATATTATGTTTCAAAGAGGTAAAAAAGATCATGTTGAAACTTCGAGCAATAGTATATTAATCCATGCATTCATTTTTTTTTTCTTCATTATTGTTTAAACAATGGCTAAATTCAGTTATAGTGTAAGTAAGTTATAGGAAAGATGAAAACGACATTATTTTACATATAATGAATAATCCATTCTTCAAAATATGCGATAAACAAGAAATTAAAATTCATAACTTAAAAATAAAAAACTTTTTAAATACTTTAAGAAAACGGTACAATCAATGTTCCAGAAACAAGAAATTGTTTTACTCACGCAACCAAGAATGGCTAAGAAATAAACTTATTTTTAAAAAGCCATCAGTAACTACCACGGAAACTGGAAAAGGTGGTCGACCAGCAAAGCCAATTGATAATTGTAGTGAAGCATCACGAAGACGCAAGCTTAAACATATCAATGAAGAATTTTCTTGTAGCATCATAAAGAATTCATTTCTGCATCAAATTCAACCATCGAAAACTAAAAAGAGTAAAATTGCTATCATTAAAAAAATAGTGGAAGCAAGCCCCAGATGCACAAAAAGGATTTTAGAAAGTATGCCGACACCAACTGAAGAAAATAAATTTACTCCAGAAGAAGCATTTGCACTATTTTTGGATTTGAAAATTACTAAAAACCAATATGCAGAATTGCGGAAGCGAACCAATGAAAACAATTGTGGACTTTTTCCATCATATCGAGATATAGTTTCTGCCCAAAAAGATTGCTTACCTTCACCAACTGCTATTAGTGTATCTTCAAGTTCAGCAGAAATAAAATTGCAGGACCTTCTTGAACACACTGCAGAACGATTATTAAAGACATTTTATGCTGATTATTTAAAGAAGTTTAAAAATTGCAGCATGACTTTAATTTCTAAATTGGGATGTGATGGGTCCTCTGGCCAGAAACAATACAAACAATGTAATGCGGAAAATTCATCAGATGCCAATTTATTTATGATTTCTTTCGTTCCATTACGTTTAACAAAAACTTATATTGGTTCAGAGCCGTCAACTAGTAGAGCTGCAGATATAGATGTATGGAAGAATGAAATTCCCTCCTCAACAAAATTTTTGTCATAACTGAAGAAGTTGGCAAAATAAGAGATGAAATTAAAGAACTTCAACCAGTGATATTTGAATTTAATGGCCAATGCATCGAAGTTAACTTTAAAATGTCACTTACAATGGAAAAGTTGCACAAGCATTAACCGAAACAAAGTCTTCGTCAAGCTATATGGTGCAGCTTGACGAAGACATCAAGTCAATTGAGCCAACCACCAACACAAGACGATAGTTTTAATGAAGCATATGAATTTGGAATGTCACCTCTTCATGCTAGAATTCGTTTTATGGAGCATATTCTTAAATTGGGATACGATTTGGAATTTGGCCCGTTAGGCGATACAGGGAGAAACAACAAAGAAAATTTGGAAAAAAGAAAGCAAAAAAAAAGATATTCAAGAAAAATACCGTGAGATAGGCCTTATAATTGACCAGCCAAAGCAAGGAGAAGGAAATTCTAATGATGGAAACACAGCAACGAGATTTTTTTCCGATCCAGAAACTGCAGCTTCTATAACTGGAGTAGATTATGATTTAATACGACGATTCCAAATCATATTAGAAGTTATAGCATGTAGCAAAAAGATAGATGCAAAAAAATTTGGTCAGTATGCTAATGAGACAGCAACCCTTTATAACCAAAAATATTCTTGGAGACATATGCCAACCACAGTTCACAAAATTTTGTTCCATGGGGAACAAATAATTCAGCACAATATGCTTCCAATTGAAGATCTCTCAGAAGAAGCGCAAGAAAAAAGGAACAAAGACTACAGATTCTTTCGCGAGCACAATAAAAGAAAAATTTCCAGATATTGTACTAATGAATATCTTATTAATATTTTGTTGTGCACATCAGACCCATATTATTCCAGTATTCGACAAAAATGGAAATCAACCTCATTAGAGTTAGATGAAGAAGCTAAACAACTACTGCAAAATGAAAATCAAAGCTATTTGGAAGAAATTTTTACTAATATTGTTTAATTAATACTAGTTTAAAGATTATAATTTGTTTCTAATTTTAGTATAAATTTTTATTAATACATTTAAATAAAATATATGTGCACTTTAAATCAATAGTAAAAGTTTACTTAAAATTTTATCGATATTGTGTTCTGTATATAATATATCTAAATGGTATTGATATTGTTGGGAATTTCAGTGTTATTTTTCAGTTTAATCCTCACAAGAATTAGCTTTCTTCAAAAAAAAAAACCAACCTTTGGCCCCTGTGAATATTGAGACTAAATAAATGTCAGGGGCCAAATGTTGGCATTTTCTGACCAAAATTAAGTTTAGGAATAATAAATAAGTATTGATTGTAAAATACGATTGAAGAAAATAAGAAATTATAAAAAAATACCTATTTAAAATGTCAAAATATTCAACTTTTACATGGAAACTCAACAAAAAATTAAAATGCATTTTTAACTCCACATTACTTACGTTCCTATCAGTCGATTTTTACGTTTGAACACGCAAATGGAAGCTTAAAGTCCCTCCTATTGAACAACACAAATTGCGTAAAAAAATACCAATCCGGTCAAAAGTTATAGAGTTTTGACCGCTATCTCGCGAAATTGACCACTGTGCGGCGACAGGCGCTATGGTAACTCTCTGGCAGTTGTGCGTCTACTTGCACGTAGTTTTTAGCGATTCCATTGCATCACTGCTGTTGATAATAAAGCGGATGAAGTAGGCGACTCTATATTGAAATAATTCATTACGCAATCGTGAAGATCTTCATAATTCTTTGTACATATATTTAGCCTGGGATCTGTTGAGCGACTACTGTTGTCACCCTGTATGGTCCACCCGGGACGTGTTTTTGTAGCTATTGGCTGTACCGTATGAGTGTTAGAGAGGACGAACTTTGCGTCATTGAGGCACTAGAAACCTTAAATAAAGTTCTGATAGATTCGCTCTCATCTCGTGTGGTACCATCTGTCCACTTGAGGAACAAGTGTTCGGATACACCATCCAAATGGAAACTGTCAAATAAACGGTGACGGAAAACCCTTCGTCTAGAAAAGCAAATGTTTTAATATTGCTATCTTTTGAATGCGATGGTTAAAAAATGCAGTAATTGTGGTGGGAACCACACTGCTAATTATAGAGGTTGCCATGTCTACTCGATGGTAAAGAAATCTTCGAAAAAAATAATTACTCCTCCCAAGCAGCCACAATACCTACCAAATGCCTACTACCCGAACTTACCTCAGCCACCTGCCCAAAACGTATCTTATGCGGATATTATTAAAATCAACCGTGACCCGAAACTTAATATGCCACCTAAATCGAATCCAATTTCACAGCAGGAATCTAAAGAACAAAATTTTTCTTTTTTCTCTAGTCGTCTTGAAGCAAGCATCGAAACCTTAGTACATTCGTTAAACAGCTTTATGAGCTCTATGAGCAGTATGATGCAGGAAATGGTACGCATGCAATCCACGATGTTGCAGGCGGTACTTAAAAAACCATGAACTGTTTAAAAATATGTTTCTGGAACGCTAACGGCTTACGCCAACACAAAAACGAACTTGAATTCTTTTTAAATAATCAACAAATTGATGTAATGCTGATTTCAGAAACTCACTTGACAATCAACAGCTTTTTTAAAATCCATGGCTATATTTTATACGATACAAAGGACCCACGGCAGAGCATGTGGAGGTTCGGCTATTCTGATAAAAGCTCGGTTAAAACACTACTTGCGAGACGACTTATGTAAGGATTACATGCAGGCAACAAATATCTGTCTTGAAGACTTTCACCAGAAAGTGGTTATATCTTTAATTTACTCCCCTCCCAGATTTTCGATATCGGAAAGTGAGTTCCGAGACTTCTACAAATTACTAGGCCCCCGGTTCATTGCAGCGGGTGATTACAATGCAAAACATACCTTCTGGGGGTCGCGGCTTATTACCCCAAAAGGTCGCATTTTGTTTGAAACAATTTCAAAAATGGGCTTAAATGTCATTTCTAGTGGACAACCTACATATTGGCCTACGGATCAACAAAAAATACCTGATGTTATCGACTTTGGGGTAACAAAGGGTTTTTCAAGAGAAATTATTGAAGTTGAAGCATCCCTAGAGTTATCTTCAGATCATTCACCCACAATCGTTACTATTTGGAACTCCCAAAAAATAGTATCACCTTCCGGATTGTTAGCAAAGACTAGTACCTCAGCACTCATCTTTCAGAAAAAATCCCACTAAGAACGCCAGACGATGTAGACCAATGCCTTACTGATTTTAATAATAAACTCCAAATATCTGTTCACCATGCTACGAAGAACAGAATAGAAAATCGTTACAATAAAATTTATTCTGCAGACGTCGAATGCCTGTTAACTGAAAAAAGAAGAACTCGTAGAGAGTGGTGGCAATTACACAGATCTCCTCAATTAAAGAAAAAATTAAAAGAAATTACAAAACGACTAAAAAAGCTGCTAGAATACAGAAAAAATGAATCCCTGGAAAAATACTTAGCAGGCCTTAACGCTTCTCCAAAATCAGACTACTCATTGTGGCGCGCAACAAAAAACCTTAAAAGACCTTTTATACGTAAGCCTCCTTTGCGCACCCCATGTGGCGGCTGGGCAAGGGACGAAACCGAAAAAGGTAATCTCTTTGTTACATCTAAAAAATGTATTTATCCCGAATATATCTACTGATAAAACTGATCTTCCACCCATCGATGGTGAAGCAATATTACCACTAAGATTTAACCTTCGTGATATTGAAGGGGCAATTGGTAGTCTAAACCCAAAGACAAAATAAGCAACAAGATGATTATGGAGCTTCCCCGAGTACCAGTCAGAATAATACTATACATTTTTAATGCCATTTTACGCCTTGAGTACTTTCCTCAAGCCTGGAAGGTCTCCGTTATAACTATGATACCTAAGCCAGGGAAAGACCTCACAAAGGTCGATTCATATAGACCAATAAGTCTGCTAACAAATATGTCAAAACTGTTTGAAAAAATCTTTATTACTAAGGTGAACCCAATTTTGAGCGAAAAAGGATCTATTCCGAATCACCAATTCGGATTCAGAAGACAGCACAGCACTGTACAACAAACGAACAGATTGGTAAATGTAATAAAAAAGACATTTGAGGAAAAAAAATATTGTTCTGCGCTTTTTATAGACGTTTCCCAAGCATTTGACAAAGTATGGCACGAAGGCTTACTATATAAGTTAAAACTTAACTTTCCCCACAACTTCAATAATCTTTTAAAAAACTATTTAACTGGTCGCAAGTTTATCCTTAAAGAGGGAGATTTTTTAGGCTCGCCTGTGCCAATTAAAGCTGGAGTTCCCCAAGGTAGTATTTTGGGAACTGTTTTATACCTGTTGTACACTTCGGATATGCCCACAAGTAACCGAGTCCATACATCGACATTTGCGGATGACACGGCTTTTCTAAGCGTTCATGAAAGCCCCCATATAGCTTCCAAATATCTACAGGATCATATAGTTCACCTGGAGATGTGGGTAAAAAAATGGAGAATAAAAATAAATGAACAAAAATGTATCCACATAACTTTTACACTGCGTAGAGATTCATGCCCACCTATCCGCATAAACAACCAAGTTATACCCCAGCATTCAGAGGTAAAATATCTTGGTATTCATCTTGATCGACGCTTAACCTGGAAAAGACACATCAAAGCAAAATTGACACAGATGAAGCTAAAAGCAGAACAAATTAATTGGCTGATTGGTAGAAATTCAACCCTAAGACTGGATTGTAAACTTCTATTGTATAAATCGATTCTCAAACCTATATGGTGTTACGGGATTCAATTATGGGGCACTGCCTCCGCTTCAAACTTAGAAAAAATTCAAAGGCGTCAAAATAGGATTTTACGAATGATAACAGTTGCACCCTGGTATGTAAAAAACTCAAACATTCATAAAGATCTAAACATCCCATTAGTTACTGATGAAATAGCGAAACATGCAGTAACGTATCTGAAAAGCTGGAAACATACCCAAATCCACTGGCTCGAAACATCCTTAACGATCGTGGTTACATTCGACTAAGAAGGAGAAATCTTGCTTCTTTTAGCCGAACATCAGATCAATAGCTCTCATATAATATCAGTAATTGTATAACTAATAGTTTTATTGTCTAGCACTGGCTGGACTTTACAAGTTTAATTTATTTTACCTTAGATTTAAGATGTGAACACTCATTGTTAGTTCAAATACTTTGAAGATGCAATAAATAAATTATGAAAAAAAAAATCTTTTGAATGCAAGCGGATTGGAATAATTCTGAAGAATGGCTTCTCTTCATTTGCGTCATTGTGCGTATTTATTTGTGCACTCCGCATTTTGAATTTCATTTGCACTTAAAGTTTGATTTGTTGCCTGACTGTCAGCTGGGATGACCTTATGGAGTGTTTGTACTTACAGCCTGATACACCACATTCCATGTTGAGATGCCATTTTGCTCTGTGTTGGTTGAGGCACTGACGACATAAGTTGTAGTTTTTCACGTTAAGCTGCAATTTCTTAAATTCTTGAAGGACTACCTTCAAGCAACAAACATCTGCATTGAAGAATATCATCAAAACTTGAAATATCTGAGTCAATATAGCGACTTCTACAAATCACTAGGTCCCTGTTACATAGTATCAGGCGACTACAACGCTAAACATATGTTTTGGGGATCAAGACTTATTACTCCAAAAGGTCGTGTTTTATTTGACACTATTTCAAATATGCGTCTGAATATAATATCGTGTGGACACCGGATTGGATACAGCATGCTATTGATTTTGGCGTGATTTAGGGTATTCCGAATTATTCTTAAATCATTCACCTATTATCTTAATATGGAACGAGCAGAACATCGTGTCACCAACAACTAGCTCAAGCATTAATTTGTGGAAATATAGAAAGTATCTCAGTACTCACAGTTCGGAAAGTATACCGCTAAGAACACCAAAAGACGTTGATCAAAGTGTAATTAATTTTGATCAAATCCTTATATCAGCTGCCCAACATGCAACTGTAACCCGACAACCAGCTAGATATTTATTCTGTAGATTTCGAGCGGCTATTGGCTGAAAAACGAAAAATTCGAAGTGATTTCCTCACCTCAAATCTAGACGAAACGGCTAAGACAGCTACTAGAATCTCGAAGAGTAGCATCTCTGAAAAATTACTTGGAAGACCTCGACGCAACTGCACAATCAGATTATTCATTATGGCGAGCAAGTAGAAACCTTAAAAGACCGGTCGTACGTAAGCCTCCCTCTTGTGGAGACTGGGCAACAAATGATACCGAAAAAGGCAATTTATTTGTTGGACATTTAAAGAAGATTTTGCACTCCAAATATATGTACTGATATAGCTGAGTTGCCACCAGTAGACACTAGTGCCGAAGTACCCCTAAGATTTGAATTTAACGATATTGAAACGGCAATAACGGATTTAAACACCAAAATTGCCCCTGGCGTTGACAAAACAAGTAACAAGATGTTATTTGAGTTGCCCCGTAAAAGTTTTTGTTTTTAATGCCATCTTACGTCTTGAGTACTTTCCAACAGAGTGGAAGGTCTCTTTGATTACTATGATTCCTAAACCAAGAAAAGACCACACAAAAGTAGAATTATACAGTTGTGTGATTCTATAAGCCTTTTATCAAACATGTCAAAGCTGTTTGAGAGAATATTAATAACTAAGCTGAATCCAATTCTTAACGAGAAAGGATGTATTCCGAACCATCAATTCGACTTCAGAAAACAACTTAGTACGATCCAACAAACACACATATTAGTAAATGTAATTAAAAAGACCTCTGAAAAAAAAATTCTATTCTTCGCTTTTTATCGACGTTTCTCAAGCATTCGATAAGGTTTGCCACGAAGGCCTAATATATAAGTTAAAGCTGAACTTGCCCGGAAACTTTTATAAGCTTTTAAAAAATTATTTAACTGATCGAAAGTTCATACTAAAAGAAGGAGATTGTTTAAGTCCCCTCAGCTGATTAAAGCCGGAGTTCCACAAGGTAGTATTTTGGGACCCATTTTATATTTACTATACACATTAGATATGCCAATTAGGTCCCGAGTCCACACATCAACATTTGCTGAAAGCGCCCAAGTAACATCACAATATTTACAAGACCATATACTCAAATGGAAAAATGGTTAGAAAAATGGAGAAAAAAGGTGAATGAACAAAAATGTACTCACATAACTTTCACACTGCGTAGGGACTCTTGCTCTTCTATTCGCATAAATAACCAAATGATACCACAGCTTTCCCACGTGAAATACCTGGGTATACATCTTTTTTTTTTTTTTTTTTAATTTTTAATATAAAAGGTACAGAGGTATGAGATTTTACTATAAGTACTACAACAATAAGAGTCTTATAATTAAATTTACAAAACTAATAACAATAAATATACAGCCGTAAGGAAAATAGCTCACAAAAACCTTTTTGATCTCTATGGAAGTTATAAAGAAATTTGTTTGGATAATCACTAATACATTCATTCTTAACGAACGAATCTTAGTGATTACCTTGTAAATTCCTTATTGCTTCAAAGTTTGACAGTCTGCATTTTTCATTAAATGTCAGTGTCAGTTCTCTAGTGAAATCGTTTATCATCTTGTGTCCAAAGTTACTGTGAAGTAAATTTGTCGGATACCTACGAGGAAGATTATGAATTATTTTCAAATTCTTGTTTTGTATAATCTGAAGCTTTTTGGTATGAGTTTTCGCAGTTTTATGAAACCATACTTGACAGCTGTAACTCATAATTGGTCGAATGCACATTTTATATAACAATATTTTGTTTTTCATATTCAATTTAGATCTTCTGTTGAGTATGGGAAACAATGCCCGACCACACTTTATAGCTTTTTCACAAATTTGATTGACATGTTGCTTAAATGTTAGTTTTTTATCCATTATAATGCCCAAATACTTGATTTCTGACTTTATAGGTATAACATTCCCACGGCACAACATAGATTGAGAAGGTATGCGTTTTGGCGACTTATTATATGGAAAAATAATGGCCTGTGCAAATACCTGGGTATACATCTTGACCGTCGTCTTACTTGGAAAAGCCACATAGATTACAAGTTAACCCAAATGAAATTAAAAGCAGTACAACTAAATTGGCTTATTGGCAGAAACTCTACCCTGAGCTTAGACTGTAAACTTCTACCGTACAAGTCGATCCTCAAACCAATTTGGTTTTATGGGATTCAGTTATGGGGCACTGCTTCAGCTAGCAATATAGAAAAAATTCAAAGGCGCCAAAATAAGATACTACGTATGATTACATCTGGTCTCTGGTATATAAAAAATTCGAACATCCACAAAGACCTAAACATGCCATCAGTTACGGTCACATATCTAAAGATATTGAATCTCATCCAAACCCTTTGGCGCGTAACATGCTGAATGAACCTCGTTACATTCGACTAAGAAGAAGAGATACTGCTTTGCTTGGTCGTACATTAGAGGGATGACCCGCAAATGATTGCAAAATCCGTGAAGCAAACATTATTTTTGTCTAGCACTGGCTGGACTTAAAAAGTATATTTTTATTTTAGACTTAAGATATGAGTAATTATTGTTAGTTCAAAAACATTGAAGATACAATAAATAAATTATGACAAAAAAATACAGATCCCAGTCCCGGTGGTCTTTTTCTAGATAAGCCCTAATGGCAGCCAACACGGACTAATTAACCCATTCAGCCGCGTTTGACTGTGGCGAATAAAAATCAGTCTTCATATGCGTTATATTATATGTATCAACCATTTCTTTAACTGATGAAAAACCTCTTGAACAAGATATTGCACTACATTTTTCGCTGTGGCTTCTTTCACTGAGAAAAACAAATTTCGCTCTGGGGTACTTCCCCAGAAAATCAACGTAGATTTTCTGAAACGGTCTTTCTGTTTGGAGTTCATCTCCTATGGTCGGCATCGTACCCTGGTTTCATGACTTTGTTTCTTTACATGTCCGGCAGTTTCGAATATACTGCTGTACTTGTATGGCCATTTTTGGCCAATAACACAGACGCTTCAGCCTTTCTAAAGTTTTTCAAATGCCTCCATGCGCCGAAGTAACATCATCATGTGCCTTTTGGGTAATATCTTGGGGAATCCATAACCTCCAACCTCCAATCACCTAAACCTTCTAGACCAGTCTACGACGTTCTTTTATAAATTTTACCGTTTTCTATTCTCAAAGCTATTAAATTTTGTTGGTATTCTTGAATATTTTGGGCTAATTGTACGTAATTCCCTGACTAAAAAGCTGTAGTCTCGAAATCAAAATAGTTAACATCACTTATTTCTGATACTTCTATTGGCATATGCGACAGCATATCTGCTACATTTTCGTCTCCCTTTCGATGTTCTATGAAGAAACCATATGCCTGCAGCTGCAGAGACCACCTGGCCATCCGTCCACTCAAGTCCTTCAAAGACATCAGCCACTTCAGGCTTGCATGGTCCGTGATGACTGTGAATTTCATCATTTCCAAGTAAGGCCTGAATCGCTTCACCGACAAAATTGCCGTAAAACACTCTTTCTCGGTAACAGAGTAATTCTTTTGACAAGCAGTAAATTTTTAGGAGTAAAACCCTATTAGGTTTTCTCCACCTAGATCGTTTCTCTGAAATAACACCGCTCCTATTCCGAACTCCGAGGCATCACATTGGATAAAGAACGGTTTTGAAACATCCGGGTGACGTAGTACGGTGGAAGAAGTGAGCAAAACTTTCAACGTTTTAAAAGCCTCGATAACCTCAGGGGTCATTGAAAACTTTTTCCCCTTTTTAGCGTATCGTTAAGAGGTGCTGAAATGGTGGCAAAGTCTTTTATAAACCGCCTATACCATCCAGCGCTACCTAACCTTCGGCAAAGCAATTTTCTGAATAGCAGCTACCTTTTCAGGGTCCGTTTCTAGCATACTACCTCCCACTATAAAACCCAAAGACCTAAGCTGTTTGAAGCAAAACCTAGATTTTTTAAACCAAATTAGTCAAATTAGCGTTTTTCAGACACTCTGCAACCTGCTCTATAATTTTTAAATGAGTTTTAAACGTGTCCGAAATGATGAGAAGAACATCTAGATATATAAATACATTCGGTTTTAATCTTGCCGGTATCACCTTATCCATCAGACGGCACAAGCGTTGAGCAGCGTTGCATAGACCAAACGGCATTACTCTTAACTGAAACAGCGGCCGACCTGAAACTGTAAAAGCTGTATATGGCTTGGCGGTCTCTTCTAGTTCTATTTGCCAAAATGCGTATTTGAAGTCGACGCTGGTTATATAATGCGTTTGATCTATGCGGTTCAAAATACCATCGATGTTTTGGAGGGGATAGGCGTCTTTAATTGTGACTGCGTTCAGTTTTCTTGCGTCTACGCAGAACCGGATTTATGCCCTCAACGAGTTTTATCTCGTGCTTTTCAAGTGTTGCTATTTGTAACTGTTGCTGCATCTCGTCTAAGTCGTGTATCTCCATTTCACACGTATTGTGTTCCTCATGCATTTTACGTACCATTTCGAGATTTATTTCTGCCGTTGGAAAAGTTTCAGGGGCGATATCCAAAATTTGCCAAAAATCTATGCCAAGGTAAATTTCTTGGCCCAAATCAGGGCACAATTAAAAAGAATTTTATGCTTTTCCCCTTTAAATTCTACATCCAACAGAATTTTTTTAGTTTAGAAATTTCATTAGGTTGCTTTACTGGCGATTTTATGTAATCTATTTCCGAACAATCTTCCTTATTAAAAATTTTCTCTCTACGTTGTAATTTTGTTCGCGAACTTCTATCGGTAGATAGTGGCGGTATTTTGAAAAATCAGGATTTGAAATTAAATTATTTAAAGTTTCTTCGGGACTCCCTCGCTTCCTCGCTTGAACATGACCCCCCTGGCAAGGTCACGCTCCGCCTCAAGTTTTTCCGAGCATATAGGGCAGTTTGGAGTAATTGTATTCGGTCTGCCACACTTGTAGCAAAACAAACCCCTTTGTTGAAAAAGAGATTTTTTAAACAAATGTCCTTTTTGCTGACAATTCCAGCATATCAGTACGGTGTTTACTGCTGCTACTTCGCCGCATACTTCTCGATCCTCGTTATCAACTATATCTAAAACGTAATCAACAGATCAACCGATGATACCGCCATAGGGTAGACGATTCTAGCGATACTCTCTTTTAGATTCCTTTCTGCGATTCGTATCATCTCACCCTCCGCTACCGGCATTTCTAGCTTTGCCCTCAATAGGTTTAAACTATGAAAATAATCATCTGTTGATTCAGCTGGCATTTGTTTCCTCTCAACCAACTTCTGCATCAGTTCCCAGTTAGACCTAACAGTTTTATATCTATTTAATAAGGCTAGGCGTAGGGTGTTCTAGTCTGAAATATCAGTCGTTTTCACGAGAGCCCAGTATCTCTGCCTTACAGTTCCAGTAACGAGTAGATAAAAATCTCTTAAAATTTCTTAATTCCCTATTAATTTTTTCGTTAATGATGGTATTTATCGAATGATCTAAACTCGACTTCATATTTTCGACACTTTCGGTCATAGCCGGAGAAATTTCTTTACGATTAGGGTTATTAAGGTTTTTAACGTTCCTATGTGCCCTATCTTTGGTATTACCCCTTTATTCCCAGCCTGAGCGGTAATGGTACTCGACAGGTCATCGATTTGTGGTGGTCTGGTCGTCATCCTAAGAGATCGGTTATTCCTTAAATATTTTTCCTTAACTTGAGGAGATGAACGATTTAGGTCGAAAGAAAGATTTCTGTCTTTACGCCTTTTCAAACTATCTGTTTTTAAACAAAAAAGCAAAAATTTTACGATAAGAAAATAAAAAATAAATATTACCAAAATAATTATTATAACTCTTAATTACAAAATACACATGCAATAATCTATAAACAAAATATTTTGTAAAATAAAAGAGATATAAATTAATCAATTAGAAAAAATAAGAAAAATAGTAACGTAAATTTATTAAATATTTAACTACTACCGTTACTAGTTAATTTATTTAAAATAATTTGACTAGTACTAAAAAAATAAATAAAAAATTAATAATAAAAAAAAATTATAAAAATTAAAATAAAGATTAAAATTTGATGTTAATAGTAAACACGTTTTTTGATGAAGTAAAACGCGTTTGGTTTTTATGATGTGAGAAATTGCGGTGATGTGTGTGAAAAAAAAATTTAAATAAAAAAAAATCTAGTGCCATTTACGGCCTCTTAAAAATGGTTCCTAAATCAAATTTTACTAAAACATGTATTCACGTATGAATAATAGTGTAATAATGAGTAATAAGTCAGAGCGGCTACCATTATCTCAGCATTTTACTCATAGCTGTTTCAAATTTACTCACGACACTGCAGGCCTCGGCTATCGCTAGGTGTATTAGAGTTTAAAAAGCTTCTTGTGCTAAGTTATGGGTTCAATATACAACAGACCTCTTGTAAATTATTTACAGCGGCTATCTCGAGCCCATACCATCACTCAAAAAACTTAATTTTAAACTACAAAAAACTAAAAAAATAAATATCTAAACTTTTTCAATGAAATGTTTCTTACAAACTCTCACGCTACATGTTCATAATATTCTTTGTATCTGTTGTATAGTTATTATGATTAAACTTGAATTTCCTAAATAATGTTTTACAGTGTATATAAAGATCAATAATGACTATACGAATCACCCTGCCTATGTACATAGAATATCATAGATGACAGTAAAAAAAGAACTCACTTCTAATAAGTATTTCAAATGTGAAAGACGTCTTTTATTTTATATTAAATATAAAACATGGTGTCAGAAGTGGCTTATGATATTTAATTATCAGTCTAAAATATATAAAAAAAAAAAATGTCACAAGAGGATAAAAAAGAAACAACAAATAACCAATTATTTGCTGCCACGTTGCAGCCATTGAATTTGAAAGCAGCAAACTTGGCCAAAGAATGGCAAATGTGGCATACGCAATTCAAGATCTTTTTAAGGGCGTCCGATTTGGAGTCTCAAACTGATAAAAGGAAGGTGGCTTTGATGTTACATTATTTGGGCAGTAAATCATTAGAAATTTTTAATTCTTTTGATTTTGACGTTGACACGGTTAAATATGAGGACTTAGTAAAGAAAATGGCGGAATTTTTTGTCCCTCGAATAAACATTGTGATGGAAAGGCATAAATTTTTTTCATATAAACAACAAGAAGAGCAAACCGTGGATGAATTTGTTACCGTCTTAAAGAACCTCAGCTTAAACTGCGAATTCAAAGAGTTAAGGGAAGCCTTAATTCGTGATATTTTCGTATGTGGGTTGGCGCCCAAATTATCTAACGTCCGTGAGAGACTTTTGACTGAAGCCGATATTACTTTAGAACGAGCTGTCTCTATTGCAAACACTATGGTCATGGCTAAACTAAGTTCTACAATATTGCAGCAAGATGTTAATGCGGAAGGTGTTATAAATGTCGTCATGAGAAAAAACTTCAAAACCCAGTACCCACAACAAAAATATAAAAATATTAATAACAAGGCAAGTAACAGTTATAACGGCAGTAACAACAACAACACAAAAAATTATACCAAGTGTATGAAATGTGGACAATCTCACAATGTTAAATGCCCAGCAGAAGGGGTGATGTGTTATGAATGCGGCAAAATGAACCACTTCGCTAAAATGTGTTTTCTGAAGAAAAGAATAGTTAAGCAAATGGCTACTGACGAGGGAGAAGAAGAAGAAGAGGAAGAAGAAGATATTTTTGTTGGCGCAGTTACTAATGAGAAAGAAGAAACTGAAGAAGATCTTTTTGTTGGTGCCGTTACTAAAGAAGACAGAGGATTGAAAGAATGAAACGTGGAGGTAAAAATAAATAAACAAAAAATTGTTTGCCAAATAGATACAGGAGCACAGGCGAATATATTGTCAACACAGACCGCAGATTTTTTAAATATTAAAAATGTATTGATACCGTCTAGAATTAGAATTTGTACATTCAGCGGAGATAGGGTTCCAGTATTAGGGACTACTAATTTGGAAAGAGAATAAGAATAAGAATACAGTCTTTGTGGTTAAGTTCTTTATTGTTAATATGCAGTGTAAGAATATTATAGGTATTGAAACTGCTGTTAAAATGAATTTAATTAGGCAAGTTAATGAAATTTCAATAAATGGAGTAATGGAAAAGTATTCGGATGTGTTTAGTGGGCTAGGGTGTTTGCAGAAGAAGTGTGATTTTATGCTAAGGGATGATATTACTCCAGTTGTAGAGGCCCCTCGTAAGATACCGTTTAAGTTGATGGATAAGTTAAAGACGGAATTAGATAGAATGGTTAACCTGAAGGTTATTGTCCCTGAGCTTGAACCGACAGAATGGCTCAATTCAGTTGTTCTTGTCACAAAGCCAAATGGCAATTTGAGGATTTGCTTGGATCCCAGGAATTTGAATAAGGCAATTCTAAGACCACACTACCCATTTCCCAGCATTGAGGAATGCAAGGCAAAGCTAAATGGTTCCTTATATTTTTCAACATTAGATGCAAATAGTGGATTTTGGATGGTTCCATTGGGTGAAAACTCTTCCAAACTTTGTACATTTAACACACCATTTGGTCGTTTTAGATTTTTAAGACTGCCTTTTGGTATTAACGCGGCTCCTGAGATCTTCCATGCGGAGATGGTAAAACTATTTGGAGATATCCCAGGAGTCATTATTTATATTGATGATTTTTTGATTTTTTCGTCCAGTAAAGAGGAGCATATGATGATTTTAGAACAAGTACTTCTTAGGGCAAGACAAGTCGGATTGAAGTTCAATGAGGCCAAATGTCATTTTCTTAAAACAGAGATAAAATTTTTGGGACACATTTTTGATAAGTCAGGGGTAAGGGCCGATGAGGATAAAATAGGGGCTATCGTTAAAATGCCAAAACCTGAGAACGTAAAGGATTTACAGAGATTTTTGGGAATGGTAAACTACTTGGGCTCGTTTATAGAAAATTTGTCACTAAAAAATAGAAATCTGAGGCAACTGTTAAAGGATGAGGTGAGATGGCATTGGACTGGGGTACATGATGCAGAGTTTAACAACTTAAAAAAGGAAATTACAATGGCACCAGTCCTTACCTATTTCGACTCGAAAAAAGAAATTATATTGTCCGTGGATGCTTCAAATTTTGCTTTGGGGGCTGCAATAATGCATGGGAAAAATCCTATTGCTTATGCCTCTGTGTCCTTGACTGAAACACAAAAAAGTTATGCTCAGATTGAAAAGGAACTACTGGCCATACTTTTCGGTTGTACAAAGTTCCACCAATATGTATATGGTTCTAGGATAGTTGTGGAAACTGATCACAAGCCATTAGTTAGTCTTTTTGATAGGCCCCTGCATAAAATTCCCCCAAGATTGCAACGGTTTATGTTGCGCTTACAATGTTACGATATTTCTATAATTTATAGGCCAGGGCGGGATTTGAAGATAGCCGATACCCTTTCTAGAGCGCCCTTGGGCGATACGGCATTGTCTGAACTGGATAGGGAAATAACTTTGCATTGCGATTTTATTGCGACTTATATGGAGGTTCCATTTGCAGAAATTGATGTGATAAGGGAGCATAGCGGAAAAGATGAAACGTTTTTAAAGATAATGTCTTACGTGAAGAAAGGGTGGCCCAAGAATCGAAGGAGTATTGAACAGGATGTCGCACCGTATTATAAAATAAGGTACGAAATTAGTGTCTTAAAGGGGGTGTTAATGAAAAATCATCAAATACTCATTCCGAGGAGCCTCCGTAAAATAGTCTTAAATAAAATCCATGAGGGCCACATGGGCGTTCAAAGATGTCAAAATTTGGCAAGACAGTCTGTATATTGGCCGAATATATACAACGACATTGATAATATTGTGTCAAATTGTGAAGTTTGTTTGAGACACCAGAACTCCAACACTAGACCAGAACTTATGCCACATGAGGTTGTAGATATACCCTGGTATAAAGTAGGGTGCGATCTTTTTGAGTTTCGTGGAAAGATTTACCTACTGATAGTTGATTACTACTCAAAGTTTGTTGAAATTGAATTGCTGAGTAGTGGTTACAGTGCATCGCATGTAATATGTAAATTAAAGTCAATATTATCAAGACACGGTATACCATATATTTTTATGTCCGATAATGGACCACCTTTTAATTCTAAAGAATTCAAACTTTTTTGTAAAGACTGGGGAATGGATCATGTGACTTCGAGCCCGTATTTGGCTAGATCAAATGGTCTAGCTGAAAGAACAGTACAAACTGTAAAACGATTTCTTGTTAAATCCTTGGAAAGCAATTCGGATCCTTATATTGCCTTATTACACTATCGGTCAACACCCAAGGGTGATCTTCCAAGTCCATCCGAATTGTTGATGTCACGCACTTTGCGTACTAGAGTTCCTATGATGATAGATAACTTAAAACCAAAGTTAGTAAACACTAAGAAATACAAAGAAAAAATTAAATCAAAATTAGCCAAATGTACTGAATATTATAATAGAAGATCGAGGAAATATGAATCGGTTAATGAGGGCGATAAGATCTTATTTAAAAAGACACCTACTGGTTGTTGGCTGAATGGTGAAATAGTTGAAATTTGTAGAGAACCGAGGTCTTATGTGATTTTGGATGGTAATGGTTCCCTTTTTAGAAGAAATTTGGAACATATTAGGAAGTCACCAGGGGATAATTTGCAAAGTAGTGATACAACACCTAATGGTAATAGTGAAAATCTTGAAATTGAGTGTCAAAAACAGTATAATGAAAATGAAAAGGAAGTAGTTCAGGAGAATATAGGAGTTGATTGTAAGGATGGTCAGTATGTAACACGCAAAGGTAGAATTATCAAAAAACCAAGGAAACTTGATTTGTAACATTTTAAGCTATAGTTTTATTAAATTTTTTATTGATATTTATTTTTGTATTCATTATTATTTGTAAAGGGAGATGTTGTATAGTTATTATGATTAAACTTGAATTTCCTAAATAATGTTTTACAGTGTATATAAAGATCAATAATGACTATACGAATCACCCTGCCTATGTACATAGAATATCATAGATGACAGTAAATAAAGAACTCACTTCTAATAAGTATTTCAAATGTGAAAGACGTCTTTTATTTTATATTAAATATAAAACAGTATCCTTGTGATGCATTTCAGAATCTGCCAAAACGATTTTAAAACCGTTAACAAATCCCATAGCTTTGCTAGGTTTCGTGGCCTATAAGTTAGTTTCCTAAAGGTTACAGTAATAAAAAATATTATGACATTTCCAAATCCAAATACCCAACATTTTGATCTATTTTAGAAAATCTAGTATTCTATAGTCTGGTATATTTAGATGACCATAGTGTATTGAAAAATTCCATTCAATTTGGGCGCTATATTGTTAGGTGCCTCAAATGGCACTGCAGCTGTGTTGCAAGCCAGCTCTTCAGCACCACCAGGGTCTGTCCCAACCCGCAGCTACAGCCTAGAGACAAATAACAAAAAAACACAATGCTACAAAGAAAAACAACAAACTTAAAAACACACAGGTAAACAATAAAGAGGGAGAATAAGATGATGGTGTTCCCCACTGCCCACCCGACCTAGGACTCCAGTTCCATTTGAATATTTTTTGGGTCTCCTAATCCACTCACACACACTTACTTCAGACACTTACCTCACATCATACGTAACCTCACCTCACTGAAACAAAAAGAAATTAGCACAAACACATATTTGTTTAATTTACAAAACAAATTACATATTTATTAAAAAAAATTAAAACTAACAATACCAAAATTATTAAAAAATGTTTAAATTATGAAATAAATATAAAAAAATAACAAAATATAAGTAATAAAAAAATAGCTAGTGACGTATACCTAAATACAAAACTGCTGTTTAGTTAAACGGAAATAAACCAAAAAAAAACGGAAATAAAAAACTTCTAAAAATGCCTAAAAAGTAAATAGATCCGATTCGTTCGTTGGAAAAAAAGACAGGGACAACAATAAGGAATGTAAAAAAACTGCTCGCTACTATTCCTAAAGGAGCTCGCTTAAGTAGTATGGCAACACTTTTGACTGGTTCAAACTTAAAGTTCCCTAATCCTTTCCGCTTATAACGAACCGGGTCTACAAGCACACAAGGAAAAACTTAAATTCAAAAATCAAATTAAACAACTATTTTGGACATAGACACTTACAAATCACGAACAGACCTAATATTACAAAAAAAAAACTTACAACAAATAATTTTACTAACTCTACCTACTATTACAACTTAAAATTAACGATTAAAAAAATAAGTAAAAGAAAAAAAATTATTACTATGAATATAATAAAAAAAACTAATACCAAAATTTATAAAAATTAAAATTTATCTTTTCTTAAAAAAACAATTATATGACCGGCCGAATATTTGTTTGTGGCCACCGAATATTTCCAAAAAACGGCACTGGCGATCGAGAAGCTCATTTACTGGAGCCTTAGAAAACTGGCTGGTTCCCCCTTTTTTCTGTAAGCTGTTATTTATTAACACGCAAACAAAAACTGCTACGCCTCGTTATTTCTTCTTTAGACAAATTTGTAAATTCTCTTATTTCTTCTCTTCTTTTTAGGGCACCATCCAGGATTATTAAGCTTCTTCGAATTAAGCGACAATCCTCCTCCACCTCACTTCTCAGAGTATATTATAAGTCCTGCATCAATCCTGCCAAGTTATATGTGGTAAACAGACACCTGTCTGTCCAAACAAATACAAAAAACTTTTACATTTAAACAATCACTTTAAAATGGCGAACTTTTCTCTTCCCTACCTCTATATAAAAACTCTTTTTTACCTAAAAAAAATCGCTTACTTGACGAATATTCATTCCAATCATCAATCCCTTTTCCCAATTTTTTCCGGACAGTACAAAAACAAAAACATATCTATTTACTACTCATGAGCAGAAATCAAACTCAGAAGACTGGCAAACGTTTTACACAGAGTTGCAAAAAAAGTAGTATTTTCCACGTGCTTGACTGTACAATATGAAAAAATTCTTGGGGCGGTAAGGATAAAACATTTTAATTTAGTTTTTAGTTAATAACTTCAAAACAATCTCGCGCGCATATATCGCGCTACATATATCGATAGGTGACTTAAATACGTATCTAACGCGGTACCAGTTGTTTCTTAAAAAATTTCTGACAAATGTTATTACGTAGTAAACTTAGAAAATGAGAAAAAAAATTTCAAAATGTTTTAATATAGTTTTTCACTCATTACTTCAAAACTATTTCGCGCGCACATATCGCACTACATACAATCGATAGAAAGCTTAAATATGAATCTAACGCGGTATTAGTTGTTACTTGAAAAACTTTCTGACAAAAGTTATTCCGTAGCAAACTTTTTCAAACTAGAAAAATCTTCAAAAGGTATTAAATTAGTTTTTCACTCATTACTCTAAAACTATGTCGCGCGCACATATCGTGCTACATACGATCGATAGAGAGCTTAAATACGAATCTAACGCGGTATCAGTTGTTTCTTGAAAAACTTTCTGACAAAAGTTATTACGTAGCAAACTTTTTTAAACTAGAAAAAATCGTCAAAAGGTATTAAATTGGTTTTTCACTCATTACTCTAAAACTAAATCGCGCGCACATATCGCGCTATATACAATCGATAGAGGGCTTAAATATGAATCTAACGCGGTATCAGTTGTTTCTTGTAAAACTTTCTGACAAAAGTTATTACGTAATTTTTAATAAATAAATTTCGTTTTCCATCACGGGTTGTTTTTTGTTTCTTCTTTCTGCTTCTTTACGAATCAGAATTAAAAAATTATTTGTGTTGCCAGACCTATAATGTAACAAACGGAATTTAAACAAAAAAATTTACTTACACTGACGAACTACTTTAATAATGGGTGATTTTTTTGAGGTTAGGATTTTCATGCATTAGTATTTGACAGATCACGTGAGATTTCAGACATGGTGCCAAAGAGAAAGATGCTCAGTATGCTTTGACATTTCATCATGAATAGACTTACTAACGAGCAACGCTTGCAAATCATTGAATTTTATTACCAAAATCAGTGTTCGGTTCGAAATGTTCAAATGTGACAAATTTTGTTCAGCGATGAGGCTCATTTCTGGTTGAATGGCTACGTAAATAAGCAAAATTGCCGCATTTGGAGTGAAGAGCAACCAGAAGCCGTTCAAGAACTGCCCATTATTATTATTTGTAAAGGGAGATGTTGTATAGTTATTATGATTAAACTTGAATTTCCTAAATAATGTTTTACAGTGTATATAAAGATCAATAATGACTATACGAATCACCCTGCCTATGTACATAGAATATCATAGATGACAGTAAATAAAGAACTCACTTCTAATAAGTATTTCAAATGTGAAAGACGTCTTTTATTTTATATTAAATATAAAACAGTATCCTTGTGATGCATTTCAGAATCTGCCAAAACGATTTTAAAACCGTTAACAAATCCCATAGCTTTGCTAGGTTTCGTGGCCTATAAGTTAGTTTCCTAAAGGTTACAGTAATAAAAAATATTATGACATTTCCAAATCCAAATACCCAACATTTTGATCTATTTTAGAAAATCTAGTATTCTATAGTCTGGTATATTTAGATGACCATAGTGTATTGAAAAATTCCATTCAATTTGGGCGCTATATTGTTAGGTGCCTCAAATGGCACTGCAGCTGTGTTGCAAGCCAGCTCTTCAGCACCACCAGGGTCTGTCCCAACCCGCAGCTACAGCCTAGAGACAAATAACAAAAAAACACAATGCTACAAAGAAAAACAACAAACTTAAAAACACACAGGTAAACAATAAAGAGGGAGAATAAGATGATGGTGTTCCCCACTGCCCACCCGACCTAGGACTCCAGTTCCATTTGAATATTTTTTGGGTCTCCTAATCCACTCACACACACTTACTTCAGACACTTACCTCACATCATACGTAACCTCACCTCACTGAAACAAAAAGAAATTAGCACAAACACATATTTGTTTAATTTACAAAACAAATTACATATTTATTAAAAAAAATTAAAACTATCAATACCAAAATTATTAAAAAATGTTTAAATTATGAAATAAATATAAAAAAATAACAAAATATAAGTAATAAAAAAATAGCTAGTGACGTATACCTAAATACAAAACTGCTGTTTAGTTAAACGGAAATAAACCAAAAAAAAACGGAAATAAAAAACTTCTAAAAATGCCTAAAAAGTAAATAGATCCGATTCGTTCGTTGGAAAAAAAGACAGGGACAACAATAAGGAATGTAAAAAAACTGCTCGCTACTATTCCTAAAGGAGCTCGCTTAAGTAGTATGGCAACACTTTTGACTGGTTCAAACTTAAAGTTCCCTAATCCTTTCCGCTTATAACGAACCGGGTCTACAAGCACACAAGGAAAAACTTAAATTCAAAAATCAAATTAAACAACTATTTTGGACATAGACACTTACAAATCACGAACAGACCTAATATTACAAAAAAAAAACTTACAACAAATAATTTTACTAACTCTACCTACTATTACAACTTAAAATTAACGATTAAAAAAATAAGTAAAAGAAAAAAAATTATTACTATGAATATAATAAAAAAAACTAATACCAAAATTTATAAAAATTAAAATTTATCTTTTCTTAAAAAAACAATTATATGACCGGCCGAATATTTGTTTGTGGCCACCGAATATTTCCAAAAAACGGCACTGGCGATCGAGAAGCTCATTTACTGGAGCCTTAGAAAACTGGCTGGTTCCCCCTTTTTTCTGTAAGCTGTTATTTATTAACACGCAAACAAAAACTGCTACGCCTCGTTATTTCTTCTTTAGACAAATTTGTAAATTCTCTTATTTCTTCTCTTCTTTTTAGGGCACCATCCAGGATTATTAAGCTTCTTCGAATTAAGCGACAATCCTCCTCCACCTCACTTCTCAGAGTATATTATAAGTCCTGCATCAATCCTGCCAAGTTATATGTGGTAAACAGACACCTGTCTGTCCAAACAAATACAAAAAACTTTTACATTTAAACAATCACTTTAAAATGGCGAACTTTTCTCTTCCCTACCTCTATATAAAAACTCTTTTTTACCTAAAAAAAATCGCTTACTTGACGAATATTCATTCCAATCATCAATCCCTTTTCCCAATTTTTTCCGGACAGTACAAAAACAAAAACATATCTATTTACTACTCATGAGCAGAAATCAAACTCAGAAGACTGGCAAACGTTTTACACAGAGTTGCAAAAAAAGTAGTATTTTCCACGTGCTTGACTGTACAATATGAAAAAATTCTTGGGGCGGTAAGGATAAAACATTTTAATTTAGTTTTTAGTTAATAACTTCAAAACAATCTCGCGCGCATATATCGCGCTACATATATCGATAGGTGACTTAAATACGTATCTAACGCGGTACCAGTTGTTTCTTAAAAAATTTCTGACAAATGTTATTACGTAGTAAACTTAGAAAATGAGAAAAAAAATTTCAAAATGTTTTAATATAGTTTTTCACTCATTACTTCAAAACTATTTCGCGCGCACATATCGCACTACATACAATCGATAGAAAGCTTAAATATGAATCTAACGCGGTATTAGTTGTTACTTGAAAAACTTTCTGACAAAAGTTATTCCGTAGCAAACTTTTTCAAACTAGAAAAAATCTTCAAAAGGTATTAAATTAGTTTTTCACTCATTACTCTAAAACTATGTCGCGCGCACATATCGTGCTACATACGATCGATAGAGAGCTTAAATACGAATCTAACGCGGTATCAGTTGTTTCTTGAAAAACTTTCTGACAAAAGTTATTACGTAGCAAACTTTTTTAAACTAGAAAAAATCGTCAAAAGGTATTAAATTGGTTTTTCACTCATTACTCTAAAACTAAATCGCGCGCACATATCGCGCTATATACAATCGATAGAGGGCTTAAATATGAATCTAACGCGGTATCAGTTGTTTCTTGTAAAACTTTCTGACAAAAGTTATTACGTAATTTTTAATAAATAAATTTCGTTTTCCATCACGGGTTGTTTTTTGTTTCTTCTTTCTGCTTCTTTACGAATCAGAATTAAAAAATTATTTGTGTTGCCAGACCTATAATGTAACAAACGGAATTTAAACAAAAAAATTTACTTACACTGACGAACTACTTTAATAATGGGTGATTTTTTTGAGGTTAGGATTTTCATGCATTAGTATTTGACAGATCACGTGAGATTTCAGACATGGTGCCAAAGAGAAAGATGCTCAGTATGCTTTGACATTTCATCATGAATAGACTTACTAACGAGCAACGCTTGCAAATCATTGAATTTTATTACCAAAATCAGTGTTCGGTTCGAAATGTTCAAATGTGACAAATTTTGTTCAGCGATGAGGCTCATTTCTGGTTGAATGGCTACGTAAATAAGCAAAATTGCCGCATTTGGAGTGAAGAGCAACCAGAAGCCGTTCAAGAACTGCCCATGCATCCCGAAAAATGCACTGTTTGGTGTGGTTTGTACGCTGGTGGAATCATTGGACCGTATTTTTTCAAAGATGCTGTTGGACGCAACGTTACGGTGAATGGCGATCGCTATCGTTCGATGCTAACAAACTTTTTGTTGCCAAAAATGGAACAACTGAACTTGGTTGACATGTGGTTTCAACAAGATGGCGCTACATGCCACACAGCTCGTGATTCTATGGCCATTTTGAGGGAAAACTTCGGAGAACAATTCATCTCAAGAAATGGACCGGTAAGTTGGCCACCAAGATCATGCGATTTGACGCCTTTAGACTATTTTTTGTGGGGCTACGTCAAGTCTAAAGTCTACAGAAATAAGCCAGCAACTATTCCAGCTTTGGAAGACAACATTTCCGAACAAATTCGGGCTATTCCGGCCGAAATGCTCGAAAAAGTTGCCCAAAATTGGACTTTCCGAATGGACCACCTAAGACGCAGCCGCGGTCAACATTTAAATGAAATTATCTTCAAAAAGTAAATGTCATGGACCAATCTAACGTTTCAAATAAAGAACCGATGAGATTTTGCAAATTTTATGCGTTTTTTTAAAAAAAAAAGTTCTCAAGCTCTTAAAAAATCACTCTTTATATGTTGTGAAAAAATTTTCTGATTTTCAAAAGTTAACTACGAAAATAACTTTTGTCAGAAAGTTTTTCAAGAAACAACTAATACCGCGTTAGATTCGTATTTAAGCCCTCTATCGATTATATGTAGCGCGATAAGTGCGCGCGACATAGTTTTGGTATTATTAACAAAATATTGTATCAAGAGGTTTTATATAACTGATATTTTTTGCTCTAACTGGCTTATATATAACTAACCACTTTAGAGGAATTTAATTTAAAAATCTTTAATAGATTACTTAGATAATCACATTATATAATGCGTTTTTTTTTTCATAATTTATTTTTAGGTTGCACATGTTACTAATACACTCTCAAAAACACGTGCTTCACATGTACACAACTTATAGTACGTTCCATGCAACTCTTCAAAAAGTTTACCAAAACAAAAAAAGTTGCCAAAAAGTTTGTTTTCTTCTCGGCGATTTAATTACTTATTTTTCACTCAAAAAAATATATATATAACAACCCTGTTTAACTTCTTGCGTCCTTTTTACACTACAAAATACGTATAGGTGTGTATACACGGACTAACAAATTTTACACGCATCACGCTAAAATTCAGTTTGAAACTACTTGCGAAGCATGAATAATTTTTCTCTTCTCTAATTTTTATCGCAAGTTTATCCGAACTAGCTCTCTTTGCTTATATAAAATTGTAAACAAAGAACAAAATAAAATTAAAAGTGTCGGTCTATAGAAATAAATAAGCAAATAATTAAAATATAACTTAAAACTGATAAATAAAACACAAACAACAAAATCGTGCAATAAATTTTAAAATCCAAGCTAAACGAAGCAAGTATGCGTCGTGGAAACGGTATGAATCGCAATCATGATTCAGAGAGCGAAGAAAGTGCTTCGCTTTGTCGTGGAAACATGGTAGAAGCATGAATCATTTCTATCTTTTATAATTTTTATCGCAAGTTTATCTGAACTAGCTCTCTTTTTTAAAAATGATGTTTAAATAAAAATAAATAAGCAATTAATTAAAATACAACTTAAAATTGATAAAAAAAAGACACAAACAAAAGTATATCAAGTGGTAAAAAAAAACAAAATCAAAAAAAACAAAAAGCATGTATGCGTCATTTAAATAGTATGATTCGCAATCATGATTCAGAGAGCGAAGCAAGTGCTTCGTTTTGTGGAAACATGGTATAACCAACCGCCAAAAAACTACAAACCACCAATAAGACAAGACTAGTTCCTTAAACAATCAAATAAAATAATTAATTAAATTAAAATAACAATCACTAAAAATCAAACAAATCAGTTCAACAAAACACAAACAAACAAAAGTAAGAAATAGCTTATAACTAAAGAAAAAATATAACGAAAAGAAAGCAACGACCAAAATAAAAACAGAACAACAAAAGAATAATTAAAAAACACAAAACAACATTTGGACAAACAACTCCAATCATCCATCAAACATTCATCCTCAAAACAACATAGCCATAAATAAACAACATAAACAAAGCAAAAAAAATCTACACACAAACCTAACCTACAGCGAAAACGACAAGTGTTCGTTCACCGGCACTAAAATAGATAAATACTTATCAACCCTCCATTGCTTACCCGGAGTCCACACCTGATGAATTTTTATCGTGATGAATGTCAAATTTGTATCATGATGAAAATTCATCTCGTGTAGACTTCATTTATTAGCATTATATCAGCGTTATGATATAATTATCAGAGCTCATGTACAGATAATTAAATAATGATGTAAAACGTCATTTCAATTGTATTTTTTATACTGACGTTTTTTTTTATTGCAAAAAAGGGGACAAGCGAAAAATATAATTTTTAATTTCTTCAACTATTTTTTTTAATAAAAAGCAATTAATATTGTGTGGCATGCATAAAGAAGTACATACATTTTTGGCTTCTTTTACGAATTTTAAACATATGTATATTTAAGGTTAATTTCATATCTTAACTTCGCGGCGAAAAATTAAAAATGATTCATCATAATAAAAATACATCAACGTATTGATATTGATAAAAATTTGACAGTAGCTCTGCCGACAAATTATGATGAAAATTCGTCACGTGTGGACATCGGGTTACTACCTAATAACTTTTATTTTCTTTTCCCTTTCAGCTGCCTCAACTATGGTCCAATATGACCCGCAATAAAGTATTAATTTGAGCTCTAAAAGCAGAAAAATAACGTTCTAATAAAGAACGGGTAGGAAAGAAAAAGGTTAAAAATAGTTAAAATTAAATAAGTAAAACTTAAAAGATTAAGGTTAAATTAGATATAAACATATTTGTTTTTATTTATATAATACCGTGTTATGTTGTATTAGTTTTAAAATTTTCTTATATTAATAAAATGAAAGATTGTATTCGAATTAGTAAAGTAATCACAATGATGAATTAATTTTAAAAAGGTTAAAGCTAATGATGACCCGGTAAGTGGTGAAGTTCGGTAAGGCGGGTACTGAATCGTGGAGTAAACAGAAATTGTTGGAAAACTTTCTACGACATGGTTGGCATGGCGTTGAAGAGACCAATATCTATCTCTGTGTACTTTTGTCTGTGGTTTATTGTAATTTGTAAAGTCCCGTTTCCGTTTGTATATGAGTTTTTTATATTTATGTGTTACCTTTTCTTACCTGACTGAAGGGTTGAAACCTCCTAAGACCAAATGAGCTAGTTAAAAGTATCGTCAGGTCAAGGTAACCGTAACAGAATTGAGGAATTTATACGTAACAGAATTGAGGAATTTATACGGAAAAATCAACTGGGGGTTTCTTAATTTTTGTTTTCGTAAAACCAACTCTACCTTGTTTATTGTGCCATGCTCCGGGTAAATTGGTTTACTTGAGTAGCTTTGCCAGAAAAATGTGTAAAAACTTGTTTGTACAAAGCATAATCGCTAAAAAAAAACCCTATTTTGAAATTGGTGTATTTTGTAATTTGGATAATACCTGGCATGGTAGAATAAACAAGGTAAGGTTAGTCGAGCAGCTGATATTTTTTTCTTTCGTTTGTTTTCAATTGTATATGTCAAACTTTGTTTACGTTTGTTTATTATTTGTTATGAAAAATGCTAAATTCCAACAACAAACAAATTCGTGTGCATGACTTGCAGTAATGTCCACTTAGCACTTTTTGATTATCTTTGACGCTTACTTTTTCACTATGCTAACTTGAAGCTGTTATGGCTATAAGCAGCACGTATGGAGTTTTTCGCATTGTTAAATTAATTTATAATTTTGATATTTTTCAATATTAATTAAATATAATATTTGTTTGTTCATACATTTTTACATCGTAATTTGAATTGACTTAATTGGAAAATGACAAAAGACGTTGAAATTACTTAACCTCAAGTTGGCTTTAGGCTGAAAGGACTAATAAGTGAAGCTATATTTTAAGAGCAAATTTGCACAATTTGTATTGATCATTTTTAATTAAATTAAAAGCAAATGTAAATCAAGCTGCGTTCACATACATTTGTTATACTTCTATTACAACAATAGCAAACGCCAGTTAAGAGAACTAGTATTCAAGTTGAACATTACAGTGTTGATACACTTGCATTGCAGTTCTATTGAATTAAAATTGCTGGACATAAAGTCTGATTCAGTAACAGTACTTTCCAAGTAGAAGGTATAATCCAATTCAAGCTTCGTTTGAAAAATAAAAAAATCATTAAAATTAAAGTAACATTAGATTTGAAAATAATTATTGTTATGTTAAAATATTAACGACAATCATATTGGCTTGCTTTTTTACAATTTAAGCAATTGTTATGTGCATCTTATTTAGCTTTGGTTTTTACCATGTACTTTCGTTTTATTAGTTTTTTTGACGTAGTATTTTGATTATTTGTATTGCTATCAAATTGTTATTTGTTTTCTTACATATATTTTTGTTTTTGTTATACTTTTTCCGCCTAAAACAAATACTGAAGTACAATACAAATTAATATTTCTTAAATTTATAGTCTTTTAAAGTAGATATTATTTGTTTTGCTAGATTTTAGTTATGTAGCCATATTTAATACATAAAAAGTGGTTTTGTATTTTGTCAGTTTAACCGATGGAATCTATATAAGCGAAAACCATTGAGATCGGAATAGTAACTATGGAATCATTTCAATTCCGAGCGGAACTTGTGACATGCCTGTATATTTATTTTAATATACATACATACTTTGATTTTCACGAAATATAGTATTTTAAAATATCTATTTGCCAAATTACAATTAGTTTTAACCATATTTTTTTTTTTTGTAATTAAAAATATCAAACAAAATTATTTAAAATCAGTAGTTAAATTTATATTTTTCATTGCTTTCTTGAATACAATAAAAGCACTAAAAGAAAAAAAAAACTCACAATTTGCTTTATAATTACTTATTTCAATCGGCTGTTTTTGACATCTACAATCTGTAACGTATGGTATATCTAGAGTATTTTATGACGGAATTAGGCAATATGGGTATCATTGGAATGGTAATTAAAAGTAAAATCCAACTAAAGTGAAATTAATAAAAAAAATGGAAAAAATTTTATGTAAGTAAAAGAATATAATTTTACGCAGGAAATTTTTAGTAAGCGAAGTCGGTGTTTTTTATACCATAGAGGAGAGAATCCTTGCGTCCGGCCGAAGGCCAGCTATGCAAAAATCCTTTAGTTAGCGATGCCAGTGTTTGTTATACCATGGCGGAGCAAATCCTTGCGTCCGGCCCAAGGCCGGCTATGCAAAAAATCTTTAGTTAGCGAAGCTCGTGTTGGTTATACCATGGAGAAGAAAATCCTTGCGTCTGGAAGAAGGCCAGTTCAGAAAATTTGTATAAACGAAAAAAAAAATTTAAAAAGAAACTAACAATAATATATAGCCACACTTAAGTCTAGTATTCTTAACAAATTTTAAAAATTAACGCTAAATAACAAAAATAGTGTAATCACATAATTACCTAAGTATGTATTTCACAAAATAACCAAATTATACAACATGTAGGCGACGTAAAAAAATATTGTTACATTTTATTTATTGTAGTTTAAAAACACTTTATTCAGCTTTGTATAAATAACTATTATCGACACTGTTATTAACACATTATAATTTATCTACAAATCACCGTTCACGTACAGGTTCAAATAAATACTCACTCGCAACCTGTGTACGTATGTACATACATATATGAGCTACATAATATAATTCTGTAACAACAACTAAAGGCTTTATTAGTCTTCACTTTATGTTGCCGTTCTCTTCTGTGAATGCATTTTTGTAGTTACTTTCTACGAAAACGCACATATTATTACTTTTTTTGAAAGCATATACATATATATTCAGTTTTATCTTCTCCACTGCTTATTTTTCTAATATATTATTCCTAATCTAATATAATTTTCTAATAATGTATTCCACAAATAAAGTAAATAAATAGTATAAACATAATACAATCACCCCTATCGCGAATAATTATTCCCATGAAAAAACTCCCAAATTTTTCTACCGTGAATGATTCCAATAACAATTTACTTGTGTTTTACGGTAGAAATCATTCACGATAGAATTTTTGGGAGTTTTTTCGTGGGAATAAATATTCGCGATAGGGGTGAATAATTTAATGTTTTTTGTTGAGAGATTATCAGCTGTTTCTTGCTTTTAACGAGTGATTTTTTAAGAGCTTGAGAACTTTTTTTTAAAAAAAAACGCATAAAATTTGCAAAATCTAATCGGTTCTTTATTTGAAACGTTAGATTGGTCCATGACATTTACTTTTTGAAGATAAATTCATTTAAATGTTGACCGCGGCTGCGTCTTAGGTGGTCCATTCGGAAAGTCCAATTTTGGGCAACTTTTTCGAGCATTTCGGCCGGAATAGCCCGAATTTCTTCGGAAATGTTGTCTTCCAAAGCTGGAATAGTTGCTGGCTTATTTCTGTAGACTTTAGACTTGACGTAGCCCCACAAAAAATAGTCTAAAGGCGTCAAATCGCATGATCTTGGTGGCCAACTTACCGGTCCATTTCTTGAGATGAATTGTTCTCCGAAGTTTTCCCTCAAAATGGCCATAGAATCGCGAGCTGTGTGGCATGTAGCGCCATCTTGTTGAAACCACATGTCAACCAAGTTCAGTTGTTCCATTTTTGGCAACAAAAAGTTTGTTAGCATCGAACGATAGCGATCGCCATTCACCGTAACGTTGCGTCCAACAGCATCTTTGAAAAAATACGGTCCAATGATTCCACCAGCGTACAAACCACACCAAACAGTGCATTTTTCGGGATGCATGGGCAGTTCTTGAACGGCTTCTGGTTGCTCTTCACTCCAAATGCGGCAATTTTGCTTATTTACGTAGCCATTCAACCAGAAATGAGCCTCATCGCTGAACAAAATTTGTCACATTTGAACATTTCGAACCGAACACTGATTTTGGTAATAAAATTCAATGATTTGCAAGCGTTGCTCGTTAGTAAGTCTATTCATGATGAAATGTCAAAGCATACTGAGCATCTTTCTCTTTGGCACCATGTCTGAAATCTCACGTGATCTGTCAAATACTAATGCATGAAAATCCTAACCTCAAAAAAATCACCCATTACTTAAGAACGTTGTCAAAGTTTTGTTTTTAACAGGTTCGTCCGCAAGAGAATGGAACGGAACAGAAAAACTAACTACATGTACACATTTCTATTTATCAAAAATAGATCAGCTGTTTCGTAACAGAACGGAAAGTAAAAACTAATTCTACCTTAAAGGCCCAACTAATGTCAAAAAAATAACGAAAAGTCTGTCAAATGCTTAAGCAACTTATTGAAGGTGGCTACAATGTACTTACATGAATCTACATGTACATGTATTTACATGAATCACAGTTGCACATTTGTTTTATTTCTACTTTGGTAAAAAAATAATTTCTTTCTGAATAAATGAAATTTGTTAACAAAAAGGTCTTACATAAACACATTTTATATACCTAATACCATTCATATACAAATTCATATACAATTAATTAGTTTTATTACTTTTAGTAAATTTCAACTCATAAACAATAAAATGCTTTGTCTTTTTAATTACGATTATTATAAAACGCCTCCAATTTTTCTTGTAGAAACTTCTTTTTCAAACATTTTATATTAAATGTAGAAATAATTTGTTCACTTTCGTTCTCCATTGCAATTTTTTTATGAATGTACATAGTACATTCAACAGGGACGCTAAAAAAGTAGAGCGACAGGGACAGCAGACGACGCCATATTTCTTGCCGCTCGTTTGACATTTCTCTTCAGTAAGGTTTGCCATTTCATGATGGAAAGATATACGAGCCAACAACGAGTCGAAATTATTAAGATTTACTACCGAAATTCAACCAAGTTTGGAGAACATATTATCACACGAAATGGTCCAGTCGATTAGCCGCCTCGATCGTGCGATTTGACGCTGTTAGATTATTTCCTGTAGGGCTACGTCAAGTCTATGGTCTATTGCAGGGTACGTATTTTTTCACCATGAATTGTACATTTTTGTTCATTCTGTTATCATTTTGCATGAATGAAATTATGTTTTACGTTTGTTTTTTCACTGCACACAAACAAGTTTCACACACACATTTTTCATATTCATGGATGTTTGCTTTTCGAACTGTTAACATCTCTTTGTTCATGAAGTAATTTTGTTTAGCTTCTTTCTTTTTCATGGTCATGAAAGAAGCAAAAATTTGTTTCAAAAATTGAACACCACCATTCGTAATAAAGTATTCATGAAGCTTCTTTTTTTCTTCACCGCACATTAAGTATTTAGTATGATTTCTTTCGTTTGTACCAATGCGAATTCATACCAGGTGTGAGCAGTAGGACAACAACTACAACAAAACAACAACTTTGACATTAGATTAGCAGATATGAAACAATGTATTTTTTGACAAGACATTAGCAAAATAACGAGAGCAAAAAACAATCAGCTGGGCTATCGATTCCACCTGGTATGAATTCGCCTTGGTTTGTACGAAGTGTAAAACGAACATGAAAGAAAATAAGAAATGCGTCATTTATTTCAAAGAATATACATATTTTAAAGCAATAGTAAATGCTCTATTGAAAAGGGTTATAAAATCAATGTTCTTACCTACATATGTTATATGTATATGTATGTATGTGCGTTATGTACATATAATTGTAAATATTGTGGATGTGTAATGAAAATGTGCATTGATGTCTTATTTTTAATTGTAAAAACATGTGAACAGGTCAATTGTATTTGCATATGCTAGGAAAATGTAGATATTTTAAACCATAGAAAAAAATAGCCTGTATACATATTATGTTCAAAAATACGTACATATATAAATGTTTGAAGAGTTGTTGAATTGTAACAATAATTATTTTCTTATTTGCTAAAATTTAATAGAGACTTGAGCAGATAATTTTATAAGTCGTTAAAAAACATGTGGTTATAATTTTTAGTTTTTTAAATTCTAAAAAAATTTTAATACCTATGTAATAAATAGTGATTTTAAACAAATTGTCGGTGCTTTATGTAAGGAACAATGACATACTTACATACACACAATGACACACTTCGTACAAACGAAACAAAAAAGAAGAAGAATGGTGGTGTTCAATTTTTGAAACAAATGTTTGCTCTTTCATGGCGATGAAAAAGAAAGAAGCTAAACAAAAATTACTTCATGGATAAAGAGATGTGAACAGAAGCAAACATCCATGAATATGAAAAATGTGTGTGTGAAACTTATTTGTGTGCACTCAATACAAATTTTCTTTCGTGGACAGTGAAGAAAACAAAAAGGAAATCAAGAGTTTCTTCATGAATATGGAAAATGAAAGAATAAAGAAATACGTACTCTGGTCTATGCCAACAAGCCAGCGACGATTAATGAACTTCGTACGAATATCGAACGTGAAATTACAGCAGTATCGGCCGATTTATGCTTGAAAACCGTCGAAAATTGGGATCAGCGTCTGGACTTCTGGAAGCTTCCCCGTGATGGTCATGCAAAAGAAATCGAGTTCCATATATAATGGCATCGATCGTGCTTTTACAGGAATAAGGAATTTCATTGATATCCAAAACCGTTTTTGTTTTATTTAAAAAAAAAACTTTTGTAGCGCTATTATTGAAAAACCCTTTATAACACAAACCGCTGTTTCCGTACGGAATGTGAAACTCATGTTTTTTTTAATTGTGTTAGTGAAAAAAACCCACACGTATTGGTTGATGTGAGTTTGATGAATATCTAAACACTTTTGATTTTCACTATCTGCACTGTAAAAATTTTAGGGTAATTTGATAAGTGTGCGCGTAATTACTTCGAATTTAATTTTTACATAATTTTTAAACCGATAACATCAACTACTTTTTTCGACGCGGTATAATCAAATTGGATGAACAAAATTTTATTTTTTTGTTTTATTTTATTGAAGTTTATAGCGATTTTCCTGCTTTATGGCAAGTGAAAAGTGAAGAATACAGTAATAGAACTGAAAAATTATCTCATTATTAACAAAAGAAAAAAACTTTAAAAAGATTTTGCGTTTAAAAATTGTACGTGTTTCTTTGGATATCAACTTTGAAATGAAGTTTGATGGAATGAGTTTGATGTGTGGCTGTGCTAAGCAAAATACAATATTACCAACACATACACAAATTTGACGAAGTAGTTTGATGTATGGCCATGGCGCTTAATAGCCCAGTCAGTATTTGTATAATTTAATTTCGTATTAATTTAAAATATACACGAATATTAAAAACAACACTACAACAAATATAATGTACATGTATATATATTTTTTTTTCATGGTTATAAATATGGTCATGGTAGCAATAAAGTAGCTTATTCTAAAAACCGGTTTTGTTAATTTCGGCGAAATTAAGTAGAATAAGTAAATTTGGGCAATGGTAAAATGTATGCGAAATTACGTAACTTCAAGTTGATTTCGGCCGAAATCACAAAATGCCTTAATTTCGTGGCAGCCTGAACGGACTATGAGGCAAACTTAGCAAAGTGGGAAATATAGAAAAACAACCGCTCTTTTCTATTAAGTTTTTGCAACAATGTAATTCCACAAAGTAAAAGTACAAATCAAATAAAAATTTTATTCAATTGGCTATTTGGTAATAAGTAATTCATATTTTGTCAGCGACTGTGTTTAATATATCAAAAAAGGTGCCGTTCGGTACTAAGTAGTTAAAACGATCTGTGTTTTAAAACATACAACTCAAAAATTAAAGGTCCCGTACTAAGAAGTATTAAAGTACTGTATAAAAATGCCGGAAAGCGTAGTTCCACTCTTTTTTCTCCACTTTGTCTTGGAAATGTGATATTTTTGCGGAAAAAAGCATCCTATATTGGGATCAGGATAGTTTGGTACCTCCTCACAAAATTTTGATAAAATCCATCCAGTAGTTTTTACGTGATGCGAACGTAAAAGAAAAGCAGACAGACATACATATGGAAGTCATTATATGTATGTATGTATGTATGTATGTATGTATGTATGTATGTATGTATGTATGTATGTATATATGTATGTATGTATGTATGTATGTATGTATGTATGTATGTATGTATGTATGTATGTATGTATGTATGTATGTATGTATGTATGTATTTATGTATGTATGTATGTATGTATGTATGTATGTATGTATATAGATGTACATATATAGATATACCATACTTTACATCCAAACTTTGGGGGTCCGTAACTCCGAAAGTAACGGTCGCCCGAAATTTGTTCACGTAACATTTTTTGCTTAAAATTAAGGCCCCTATTACGCTTTACAACTCAACTCTACTTCAGTTGAAATTTTACAATTTGGTATTACCAATTACAACTTAACTTGTCAAAAATTGAATTTAAATTGTGTTATAACTCTGTTGTAGTTTCACCGTTTACAACCCTGTGTTAGTTCGGTTAACAAAAGTTTAAAAAAAAATTACAACTAATCAGTAGCAGTTGTTTTAAATTACAACTCATCAGTAGCAGTTGTCTTTTAGAAAACTCAACTGAGTTGTAAACCATAATAGGGGCATAAATTTTACATACAATATGCCACTTTTTTTAATTTTTATGATGTGTCCGTAAACTAGATTTGTTCCATAACTTGTATTGGAAAGCGAGTTATAACCAGAAAATTGAACTAACATAGCGTTTAGATCAGAAATAATATAGTCTAGAAAAAAGTCAAACTGTATAAAATACAGTATTTGTATAAAAGGAGTTCTACTGACATGTTCTTGTAGGAACTTCAATAGAGCGGATTGATGCTTTGCTGACAGAAATAGTTTGTTTATTTTATTTTTGATTTTAATACCAAATTCCTTAAAAGTTCTCTCAACGGTAAGGACTCCGTAAGAACTTAATTGACATTCTCCACAGTTCCGGATAGATCGCAAGGTCTTATCATTCTTAGTTTCGCTTTTGCTCCACGTTTCTTTGTGTATGTAAATTTTGCGAGCTTTTCTTCAAAGGTTTTGCTCGTAACGCACATGATATTTTTGTTTAATTTTTTTAGATGGATTTTCCAATTGAAATATAATATTCATTGCGATTTTAGTAGCTACAAACATTATTTGAAGCATAATTCTCACTTATTAAATTAAACGAAATTGATTTTAATTATTTTAAAATTTGTTGGTATGTATTTAAAGGCTCCACTAAATGCAAACATTTTTTATAACCGAATAAGCTTTAAATTTCATCAAATTCAAATTGAAATTTAAATATAATGAAATTGTCGGCAACAAGAAGGCATTGTTTTCAATCAAAATAAAACCATAAAAGAAAATACAAAAATAATGATGATAATATAAAAAATAAGCCAAAGAAAAAATCAATCAAAAAGTCAATTATGTAAATCACTTTAATTAAAAATGTGCCATTGTTTATGTTATAGCACGTTTCCTCGGAACCCAATATTCATGCTTCGCTCTCTCATTCATAATTTACAATCCAATCATGTTTGAATTAACGTGATTCGCCATTAAAATATTAAAAGCAAAGCACCTTGTTTTGAGATGATTCAGTTTGAATCTACTTGCGAAGCATGAATAATTTCTCTTATTTCTAATTTTTATCGCAACTTTATCTTGTAAACTAAGAACAAAATAAAATTATGAGTACACCCAATTCTGTTTTTACACGGTTTGAAAATAAAAAAATTATTTTTTTTACACGATTTTATTCCATTTAGCTCAGAATCTTTTTTTTATTTGTAAAATTTAAGTTTTGCGAAATATTTTCATATCAAAAATTTAGAGGAATTCCGTTTTTGTGTATACAATCATTTTTACTTGTTAGAGCAATTGAAATGTGTTAATATTTTGTGAACTATCAATGCAACTCTAAAAGAAGACGTCGAAAAGTACAAATGGTAAAATGTTCGGTTTAAACGAAGTCACAGTAAGAACTATAGAAATTAAAATCCTGGAACGAAACTATGTATCTGTTAAGTCTTCATCATACACTAAAGATGCAAATAAACGGTGCAAATACACATTATATGTACCTACGAGTACATATATACGTCAAAATAAACATGATTTCTTGTTCTTAAAAAATTCTCCTTTTTCACTAATTTTAATAGGTTTTAGAGATAAGGAACCAATCAACTATTTTTGCATATGATCAACGTATTTTTTTACACGGATTTTTCTTGAACCAATCTATCGTGTAAAAATATAATTAGGTGTATACCAATTTTAAAATCTAAACAAAACGAAGCCCGTATGTGTCGTTTAAACAAAATGATTTGCAATCATGATGATGAGTGCATGCAAGTGCTTCGTTTTGTCGTGGCAACATAGTATTACGTATTAATTTTATATCGTGTGGCTAGTTTTTACTAAAGTCTGGTAACACCACTTCTATCGATAAGTTTCTGCAATATTAAATTATCATCTCTAGTTTTCATTAAATTATTTTTACTGAAAAGAAAATTAAACCAAGTTGTGTAGAAAAAAATAGTGCTAATATTATTGTCTTTACGTTTTTTTTTATTTTGCGTCTAATTATTACATTAAATACAAAATATTTACATTGCGGTAACTTTTGTGTGTAGAATTGAAGTGTTTTAATTAGTGGAAATTGTATGCGAACTTATGCTTTTTAGCAATAAAAAATTTAAATCAATATTAATTTTGGAAAAAATCAAGATTTATTTGTGTGAAGTAATAATATTTGGTAAATATATAGGTCAACATAATTATTTGTATATAAACAAATATCATTGTTGTTGTTTAGAGTGGAGTTATCACGAAAAGATGTGTTATTTATATTACGATTTTTCAGTGGAACTGGTAAAGATATCTATGATGTTTTTGTATCTAAGCCGATTTTTTTATTTTACATTTAGTTTTAAAAAGCATTCCATAGAGCAACTTTCCTCGTTTCAGCTATTAAACAAATCCAAGTAATTCCAGTTTGTGACAAAATCCTAATCTATATATGGTTGATACAAATGATTAAAAAATTTACTCTTGTCGACGAATATTGTAGAATGATTTTAAGGCTTAATTCTAGTTTACGGACGCATCATAAGAATTTAAAAAAAGTAACCTATTGTTTGTAAAATTATTTTTAAGCAAAAAATGTGTAGTTTTGGATTTACGGACCCCCAAAGTTTCTATGTAAAGTATGGTATATCTCCAGTATTTTATGACGAAATGAGGCAATATGGGTATCATTGGAATGGTAAATAAAAGTACTATCCAACTAAAGTGAAATTAATAAAAAAAAAAAATGGCTTAGGTCTAGTTTTGTGAAGCTTGACCAATCAAAAACAAAAATTATAAAAGGCTTAAGTCTAGTTCCGTGAAGCAGCACCAATTAAAAAAAAATTATACAGGGTGATAGAGAATTAAAAAATATTAAGAAAATGTGAAATAAAAAATTTAGCGGTCGCCCTTATTTTCCGAGTTATGAGCCTCTGAACTTTTCATATAAAACTGTGATTGTACACTACATTTTTGAAGAAATTAGGTCAATATGGGTATCATTTTAAAGCTTTTGGAAATATCTATCACGTGTGCTTAAATTAAAAAAAAATTTACCTATTAGGAACCAATGACTTTTTGGCTTAAATCTAGTTTACGGACACATCATAAAAATTTAAAAAAAGTAGCCTGTGGTGTGTAAAATTTAATTTAAAGCAAAAAATGTTAAATGAACAAATTGGGAGCGACCCTTAGTTTCGGAGTTACGGACCCCGAAAGTTTCTATGTAAAGTATGGTATATCTCCAGTATTTTATGACAAAATGAGGCAATATAGGTATCATTGGAATGCTAAATAAGTACTATCCAACTAAAGTGAAATTAATAAAAAAAAATGGAAAACAATTTAAGTCAGTAGAAGAAAAATATTTTTTATTCTGCGACCGGCTATGCAGAAAATCTTTAGTTAGCGAAGACGGTGTTGGTTATACCATAGAGGAGAAAATCCTTGCGCCTGGCCGAAGGCCGGCTAAGCAGAAAATCTTTAGTTAGCGATGCCGGTGTTGGTTATATCATAGAGGAGAAAACCCTTGCACCCGGCCGAAGGCCGGCTATGTAGAAAATCTTTAGTTAGCGAAGCCGGTGTTGGTTATACCATAAAGGAGAAAAGCCTTGCGCCCAGCCCTCAAATACAAATTCTACTTTGGATGAAATAAGTTTAGCTCTGGAAGAAGAAATTGATGAAGAATTAAGTGAATCAGAATAAAAATTTTGTAAAAAACTGTTTTTTGGACGCACTCGAATTTTTTTTTTTTCACTGATTTTAATTTAGCTTGATAGTATATTTAATTACCATTCCAATGATACCCATATTGCCTCATGCCAGCTATGCACAAAAATTTCATTGATGGTTTTATTTGTTATATTTTTCTTTATTGATTAATTTAATCGCTGTAATGTACTTAATAGTGTAAAATTTAAAAAATCAAACAAATGCTTTGACTCTTCAATAGTTTATTTTTTTTAATGTTAGCCTCATCTGATAGATATTTCCAAAAGCTTTAAAATGATACAGATATTGACTTAAGTTTTTCAAAAATGTAGTGTAAAATCATAATTTTATATGAAAAGTTCAGAGGCCCATAACTCGGAAAAGAAGGGCGACCTCCAAATTTTTTATTTTACATTTTTTTTTATTATTTTTTCATTCTCTATCACTTTTTATTGTTCAAGCTTCACTAAACTAGATTTGTTCCAAAAATTCAAGTAATCATTATAGACAAATTATTACAAAACACCGGCTTGGCTTAATAAAGATTTTTGTATAGCCGGCCTATGGCCGTGGGCAAGAAATTTCGTCTATGAACAAAATCCCTTATATCAGTTTTGGAAAGTCGCTTGGGCAATGTGAAGCACATTTTGGCTTTTTACATTTATTTTATTTATTTAAATAACCGAGCTCATAGAGCCATATATGGTTAACATACTAATGTATACAAAATTCAAATGTAAACAATTAATTTGATACATTTTTACCGAGTAGATCTCTTTCTTTTAGACTCTCTGTAAAATCCACCCTTAAGATTGATACGCCATATATCATCCTGTTGTAGCTCTTCGTTGGCTTCCAATTCATCTTCACTAAAATACATCCTATTGCTGTCTGGATAAAAAAACTTATTAACTACCATCTTCGATTTTCGGCTCGAGAATTTTTGTAGACATTCAGTATTACTTTTTCTTACTCTTTTTAAAACTTTAGTGCATCATACGAGACAAATACAAGATCGTAATGTAATGAATGACTATGAACGGGAAGTACAGTTTTTTTTACAGCTAAGCTCTCCCTAAAAAGTTAGTTTTTTCTAAATTTAAAAACTGCAATAAGTATCCTTATAGTACCTATTAGATATTTTGAAAAAAATTTTGTACATACATATGTATATATAATAAATAAATGTAATGGATAAATTCATTATCTACCCAGCTAGATGAGTGAACTCATTCATTTACAAAAAGATCTTCATAAAAGCGAAGGTTAAACTACGCATATCGGTTAGTACTTCAGTTGGTATTTACTTTATATTTATGTATTTACTTTATATTTATGTAAAGGGTCTCATCCCTACTAAAATACTTTCACTGCTTTTTCTCCAATTTGTCTTGAAAATAAGATATTTTTACAGAAAAAAAAAATATACTTTATAGGAATCAGGATACTAAGGTAGGTTAAGTTAAGCAGGCAGCTTTGCATGCAGCGCACTTGGGTCCACGTGTTGGTCCCTTTGTGTACCTGCAAAGGATACACAATATTTTGTTAAAATCCATCCAGTAGTTTTACGTGATGCGAACACAGACAGAAAGACAGACAGGCAGATATTTTAAATGATTCCCATATTGACCTAATATGTTGAAAATTTGAGCGCACAATTACAGCTCCATATGAAAAGTTCAGAGAAATAAGTCCGAAAATATAGGTGACAGTAAAATTTTTGTTTTTCCTTAATTTTTTTTCTTATTTTTTATTTCTCTAACACCCTGTATACTTCGTTTTTTGATTGAGCTTCACTAACCTAGATTTAAGCCTTAAAGACTTTCTAAATGATAATGACATCTAGCTGAAGTGTTTGCATGTAAGATTCTTTCTTTATTTAATTTTTTTTAATGATTGTTTTTTATATGAAAAATATCAATTCTATTTACATTTGACTTAAATGGAGAATAGTTTAGGAACCTGATCCTTTTCAACTTAGAAACAAATTTACTGATTTTCATAGTTTAGAAGAACGGAGAAATATTTATAAAATTTTTTAAAAGCATGTTCATTAATATGAGTATATTTTGGGGACAAACACCTTGCATTGAATTAAAATTGAATCTCAATCTAGTTAGTTTCATATGTACTAGTTCAAAGCCTGAAATAACAGTTAGACGTGTTGATTATTACCACGGCAGATTGTATAAAATTTTTAAGGAGTTTATTTTGAGCTTATTAAAGTTTGTTTAGATCACATTTTGTGGATGAGAACCAAACTGGAGCCCAGTAAAATAGTACGTTGTGGAAAATTAACTTGATGTTAAGCTTTTAATTTGCCATATTTAACTCGGAGTTTTTATTTATTAGTTATAATCAGATTTAAAGTTTTATTATTTATATGCAATTTATTTTGATGTCCAGGATGACACCTAGAAATTTGTCTTTGTTGTCCCAAGGTAGTCGAATACCATAAAACGTAATAAACTGTGAGAAACAGTAAAATCCTTACGCTTCCTTGTAAAATAAATTGCCAACATTTTTGTGAGCTTATAGCTATTTTCCATTTGTGGAAATATGATCTCAGTTCCGTAAGGGCAGTTTGTAGACTTGCGAACTGAGTATTGCAGTATCATCTGCAAATGAAGACAACATGCAATTTGGCAATTCCGAAATATCTGTAGTAAAAATATGGTAGAGGATGGTGATAGGCAAGATCCTTGTGGGCGGAAGGGATGTTTATTTGTTGAGAATATGTATTGCCCAATAATACATTAAAATGCCTGTTGTGCAATAAATCGTTTATAATTTTTATTATTACTAATTTTTTCCATATATTTTATTGTATCTTCACTATATTTGAACCAACAATAAGTACTCATATCTGAGGTCTTAAAGTAAAAAGAAAAACTATAATACTTAAGTTTAGCCAGTGTTAGACAAACAACTGTATGATGTACGATTGCTGATATCTTTTCTTGGTCACCTCTCTGATGTTTGGCCAGGAGAAGCAAGATCATTCAAGATGTTACTGGCCAGCGTTTCAAGCTTCCTTAGATACGTTGCTGAGTGTTTCGCTATTACTGTCCGAACTATTGTCACCTTTAGATCTTTGAGGATCTTCTAGTGCGACTGTAATCATTCGCCTTTGAATTTTTTCTGAATTTCAAGCTGAGGCAGTACCCCATAAGTATGATACCACGATATTGGTTAATGAATCGAATTGTAAAGTAAGAGCTCGAAGTCTAAGCTTAATGTTGAGTTTCTGCTAATAAGCCAATTTATTTGCACCTCTTTTAACTTCATTTGTGATAATTTTGCATGAATGTGATTTTTCCAGGTTAAGCTTCAATCGAGATATATGACGAGGTATTTGAGGCCCGAGTGTTGAGGTTTAGTTTTGTTATTTATTTCAGTAGGAGGGAATGAATCTCTACGGACTGTGAATGTTATGTGACTAATTTTTTCTTCATTAATTTTTGTTCTCTATTTTCTCAATCACAATTCCAAATAAAATATGTGATAAATATTCGATGTGATAAATATGATAATTAAAAATTAATATTTTTTTTATTTTAAATATAAGCTAAACGGAATCAAAAGTGGATTTTACGTCGAGTAATACCATACCAGTGGATACGGCAATGCTAAAGTTCGTTTTAACCAGGTTTCTAATTTTTGTAATGGTACGGAAGTAATAAGTTTGAATCTGAAATCAAATTGTTGAGGTGGTAAAATATTATTTCCTTTGCTGTAAGTGGTAATTTTTTCTTTAATATTTTTTCCAAAATTTTACTAAATGATGACAGCTTATTACTGTAGTTCTTGTAAATCCGTATTCTAGTTGTCAATACTGCCACTTAGAAAAAAAAAAAAACTTAATTATTACAAAATAATAAATTCAAAAAACAATAAAATTTATATACAGTGGTGTTGCATAAAATAGAGCCACCTTTTACTACATATTTTAAAAAAGAAAAAATACTATATTTTCATAATAAATTTAATAGTTTTTATTTTTGAGACCGAACAACTGAGCAACTAAATACTATAGAACTGTTTTGATAAAGAAACTTAAAATTAAATATATACGTAAAAGCGTTCGAAATTCAAGATTTTGGTGTGAAAAAAATACAGCCATCCACTTCAATTATCTAAAAAACACAAAATTCCAAAAGATGAATAAAATAACATACTTTAATTATCTTTATTACCTCAGTACTAAGGTAATATAATTTATTTTTGATAACGGCTAAGCACCGTTTTGGCATAGGGTCAACAAGTTTTTGGCAAGTCTCAATCGGAATATTACTCAATGCTCCTTTTACTAATGCCCACAAGCGATCTTTATTAGTTGCATGTTTTCCCTTGAGAGCTAATTTAACTATTCGCCACAAGTTATCAATGGGTTTAAGGCTGGCAACTGAGCAGGCCAACTTCCAACTTCAACCACATTTTGTTCAAACCAATCTTTTGCCCACTTCGATGTGTGTTTCGGGTCATTGTCTTGCTGAAACATAAATTAAAGAGGTATTTTCCATTCTGCGTGAGGCATCACATAACTGTTAAGCAGATTTGTGTAAAAAATAGCACCCGTTTTTTCTTCGACCCTTTCTTTCGATCATTTATTAGCACAGATTGATCTACCGTGTCAAATGCCTTGGATAAATTTAAGGCAGCAACAATGGTTCGTTGACACAGCCTTTGCTGATTGAGGCCATTAGCGATCTGCTTAGATATCATGTGGAAAGCCGTTGTTGTGCTAAAGCCATGTTGGTGTGAGGCAAGATGGAAATACTCTTTAAGTGTTGATAGCAGTAGCGCTTCCAAAACCTTTGCTACAGGTGATAACAGGCCGATCGGACGGTACGAGTCTCATTTTGTAGCGGGTTTATCTGGTTTTAGAATTGAAATGATTCGGGCGACTTTCCAAATCTCTGGAATTACCAATTGACACATAGAGAGCTCTAGAAGGCGTTACCTATTGCAGTTCTCTAGATACAGGATAATAATTTTTTACTTTGATTGGGGTGTACACGCTCACTGTACCAATTCAGCCTATGTTTTTCTAGATTATAGAGTTTACTTGTACCCACTTTGAAGACCATACCTATTATAGTTCTCTGTATACACAATAATAATTTTTCACTTTTTATGGGAGGTACCACGCCCACCCAATTCATTCTTTATTTTGGCAGACTATGCGCCTTAGCACACAGGCTACTCTTCTAAAGTTTCAAGGCGCTATCTATTGCAGTTCGCCAGGAACACGATAATAATTTATCACTTTGTATGGGCGTTACCACGCCAACTATTCCGGCTATAACTCATGAACCAATACACATACAGAGACCTTGTATACATACATAAAAACCTTGGTATTGACGTCACCTTTCATATAAACTTTGCAGAAACAAAAACGGTTCACGCATTCCAGAGAACATCAATTACTAACACAATGCAACTTTTTTTATATATATAGATTGTCTAGCCAAAATCCTTCACAGACTTCATATAGTACAAAAGTTTTGTTTTTTTTTTCTTAGTCACAAACTCAATTTGGAAATATACTTCACAGAGTTCAAATAGTACAAAAATTGGGTTTTTTACACTTTCTTGTTAATCTCTTGTTAATCTTAATTTGAAATACAGCTTATATATTATAATAGCAGGGACCCTTGCCAAGACTCTATATGGTGGTATTGAATGCCACCTCTCCATTTGGCCACTTTGGCCAAAATCCTTCACAGACTTCATATAGTACAAAAATTGAGTTTTTTACACTTTCTTTTTATTCTCACAAACTCAATTTGGAAAACCTGTTTATATAGTGTAATATCAAGGACCCTAGTCAACACTCTTCATGTAGTGTTATTGGATGCTACCCCATCGAACATACACTTCTTAATCTCACAAACTCAAAAACTGCTTATATAGTGTAATAGCAAGGACCCTAGTCACCACTCTCCATGTGGTGGTATTGGATGGCACCTCTCCATTTGGCCACTTTGGCCAAAATCCTTCACAGACTTCATATAGTACAAAAATATAGTTTTTTACACTTTTTTTCCTAAACTCACAAACTCAATTTAGAAAAACAGCTTATATACTGTAATAGCAGGGACCCTAGTCAACACTCTCCATGTGGTGGTATTGGATTCCACCTCCCCATTTGGCCACTTTGGCCAAAATCCTTCACAGACTTTATATAGTACGAAAATTTGTTTTTTACACTTTAATCAAAATATATTGGAGAAAAAAAAGATAGCTGTCGTTCAATAAAAATAATATGAATTTATGTTCAATTAACTCAGTAGGGCTTGAAATTGCTTAAATATTAAAGGCGTTACGTCATATATGTACGTATTTAACTTCACAGTTAAATATGTTTTACTTCAGTCGTTACTTAAAAAACGTGTATATCTGATATATTTAACTTCACACACATGTATGTATATGTGCTAAAAAAAAGTCTGTGTCTTTTAGAAATTTATAACCCTATTGTCGTTCTCAACTCAGTTTGGTTGTATACGAGTCGACCCAACTTTCACACAGCCAAATTGTTTTGTGGTATTGTGAGACACAACTGTTTTTAGTTGAAATTGTTATGGCGTTATCAACTTAAAATATCCACTTTTACAGAAAAGCCGACAAATTCATGTAAAAATTTAAGAAAATAATTTAAAATGGATATATGTGTAGATTTATTTTCTGGAGAAGTAAAGGAAGATGATAATATAGATATACCACGTACAAGAAGGAAAATTCGTGTTGGATCTAACTCTCTTGAACTAACTGCAAAGTAAAAATATTCAATCTATAACTTACAATCAAAGTAATTTTTCTTTTTGCAGATTTATTAGCTATTTCCGACTGAGCAAATGCTGAAAAACTTACAATTAATTACAATAAATTTTTCTACTTACGATCTCTCCATTTTTCTGCACTTTATGTCCAAGTAAACTGTAACCAAACTACTAATAAGCAGTTGAGCATAGTTGAAAACGACAATACCACAAAAAATAGTGAACTCAACCAAAAAGTAAACACTGAGTTAAGTTGAGAATGTCAATGCGAATTTATAAACGACGACCAAATTGATTCAAAAGTTGTCAACCACATTCAATTTTTTTTTAATTCCAAATCGCTCGAAAATCTCCAATTTTATAGAACATATCTCATTGCCGTCAAACAACTTCAATGAAATTCTGCACCATTTTGTAGTCCGAACTTTCTCTATTATATATCCGCCAGATTTCGTCCGTGTGCATTAGAACAATTTTTCTGCGCCAAAGTCAAAATGTGTGCAAAATTTGTAAATTTGCAGTGCATATTGAAGTAGATGGTAATAATACTTTTTAAATACATTGGATTTTTGTGCCAAGCATTTATTTTTTTTTTTAAATCTAGCAACTCATTAAAGTACAAAAGAGAAAAAGAATACAAATAAAAACACAACAAGGAAAATAATAAAAAACCTTATTTGTCATTTTTACAAACAATTTTATTTAATATTTTTCCGTTTTTTAAGAAATATTTAAAAAATTGTTTATTTTTATTTGCATCTGAGCAAGTATGCATATATATTTTTGCTCAAAGTTTTTCTAGTGCACACGAAGCAAATTTCAAGTAAGTATATTTTGTTGTATATTTTGTTGGCTCACGTTTGTATCGTTTGCCCAGTTTGCACTACCCATCGTGAGAACCCTTATAGTATTGTTAAATATTTATTGCTTATGTTACTCAATTTTACAACAATATACAATCGGTTTTTACTTTTATGATTTTCTTTTTATTACAAAGAATAACAAACTATTAGAAAGGTTACATAGAGATTGATAACTTTGAAAAAATAATTTTAATAAATAATAGAACCAGGTTTATTCTGACACACATAGAGGAATTTGGAATAAAAATTTATTTCAGACTCGCTAATGACTATAATGTCCTACAACCAGAATTATCTGCTAATAAAAAAGCGGCAAACTGGACAAAGTACCACAGAATATCAAAAAGCGATATTATTAACGACATTAAAGCCGCTGTATCTACCACATCAAATCTTGTCCTGGAATGCTGGAGATTCTTAAATGCGATGGCGGAAAGTTCAACTGTCACTCTTAAATGGGTGCGGGAACATGACACTACACTAGGCAACTGTGTTTCGGATGAACTAGCAAAATAGGGGACTTTGCTTCATGGTAGTGACATTGACATCTATTGTGGCATTCCCCTCTCGGCCTGCGGCATCGAATAAGCGGTGTTCTTTATGTTCTGGATCAGGTCAGATGGTCCAACGAGTCGACTTGTTTAAGGGTGTGGACGATCACAGAAAATGCAACTACGTGACCTATTAGCAACGGTCACTGGGCATTGATTATTTTAACGCAAGAGTAAGGATGGCTCTCCCCTATGGCGATTGTTGTGGAAGTTGCCAAGATGATGAAAAGGAGGAATCGATCAAACACCTCCTCTGTCTATGTCCTGCATTGTAATACCGACGTCTTCAGCACCTAGCAGCAGAATTAATTCCTTTCTGAGGAGTTGCGGTTGGTTTCTAAACCACTTCTCCTTGGCGAGGCATAGCTAATTACCTGTCTCGGCCACCAGCGATCTATTGCAACTTTCTTTCACTCGTCTTTGTATGTCTACCTAACTATTTCTCTTTCCCTAGTCGAATTCTCTCGCAACATCTTACCTCTATCTTCTCTTGCTATTTCTTCTTCCTTTTTAACCGACTTCAAAAAAGAAGGAGGTTATCTATTCGTCTGAATGTTGCTTTTTTTATGTATGTAACCGCAGAACTCAGCCATTTCTGAACCGATTTTAATTTTTTTTCTTTATTTGAAAGGTTATGCATTCAGGTTGGTCCCATTTTAAAATCAGTTCATTATATTAAAAATTAAAGGGTGTCCCCATACAACATACATGTTTTTTACGTGTATTAAGAACCGTAAAGGGCACCAAATTAAAATTTTAAAAAAATTGCGTGTCGCTATAGCTGCCAACATCAGAAATTAATAAAAAAATAAATTTAAAATTTAAAGGGTGTCCCCATAGGTGACGTAATTTGACCTATTTGAGCCTATCTTTTGAACCGTTATAGGCAAAACCTTGAAAATTTGACAGAATGTCGATTGCTCTGACCGTTATAATAAAATGTATTCATATATTCGAAATTTAAAAGGGTGCTCCAATAGTTCATTTAATTTGATGTATATGGCCATACTTTTGAACAGTTGTACACAGACCGCTGAAATTTACAAAGAACCTGTATTGCTAAGTCCGCTATAACAAAAAGTATAAAATTTGAATTTGGAAATAAAAGGGTGTCCCAATAGTTAATGTGATTCTTTGTATGTGGCCAAACTTTTGAACTGTTATAGACAGACAGCTGAAATTTACAAGGAACCTGTATTGCAAAGTCCACTATAGCAAGTATACAATTTGAATTTAAAAACGAAAGGGTGTCCCCATAAATTATGTAATTTGATCTATATGGCCCTATCTTTTGAACCGTTAAACACAAACACTTGAAAATTAGGCAAAATATCCACTACTTTCTCTGGTATGATAACAAGTATAAATATTTGGAATTATAATATAAAGGGTGTCCCAATAGTTCATGTAATTAAATATATATGGTTAAACTTTTTAACCGTTATAGACAGATAGTTGAAATTTACAAAGAATCCTTGTGGCCAAGTCCTCTATAACAACAGGTCTTTAATTTAAAACTGTAAATTAAAGGGTGTCCGAATAGGTGATGTTATTTGATCTATGTGACCCTATCTTTGAAACCGTTATAGACAGAGGCTTGAATGGTGTCCCCATAAAATACGGATGCTGGTGAAAATAGCTTAAATTTTGAACAGTAATAGGTAGATGCTTGAGATTCACATAGTCTTTACTTTTTTCCACTAATTTTGGCGCATCTATTATTTGGTTTAAATCTAATTCTTACAGATTACTTCTTACATTTTTAATTTATAATTGGTGCCCTTCTATCTGTTTTGAAGTTGGTTTTTTTTTGCAAAAATTATCTTTTCTTATATTTGGTAATACAAAGCGAACAACATATTGAAACCAACTGAGATGTCCATACACTGCTACCTGCCAAACCTAACCGTAACAAAAACACAAAGTTTATGTTAGACAAAAAAAGTTAAAAAAGACAGTTTCGCCGAAATAGTTTTAAACTTTAAAAGCCTATTTTTGTAAAACGAAACCTTTTCACATGTAGGTTTTGTTTTTAAACGATAATCTATATATAAATAGCCAAGTGAAAAAAGTTAAGAACCATTTTAACTGACTTAAACTCAACGTATTCGCTTGATTTTTTGTTTGTTTGATAGATTGTCAATAGGAGCAGTGCAGAGTGTATTTTTTCTTCTACATTTTTGAGTCTAAGATAGTTAAAAACAGTTAGGAATATTAGCCAATAATAAAGCCATGATCTCTCTTTCTCTCTTAATTTGCTAAAAAATTACAACAAAAAACTCAAAATTAACTAAATTAAATTTGGCTTGGCAACTCCGTAAAGACTCAGAAGGAAAAACTTATTAACTTATTAATAGATGTAATTTTGTAAACCAAAACACAAATCAAAATCGAAAGAATATGTATCTATGTATTAATAACTAAATTTGAATAATATCCCTATAAGCAACTCAACTAACTTTTAATGCACTTTAAGCCAGCTATTTTGTGACCAGTAGTAGTTGATACTTGGATTATTTTTATTAAAAAAAACTGACTTAAAATTACTGACTACTCAGAAGTTAGCTTAAAGTTAGTCAATTTGTAGTTAGCTATAAACTGAATATATATCGGCTAGCTATAAAGCGAATTTGTAAAAATATACAATCAATTTTTTGCCCGTTTATTCTTATTTCCTGCATCTTTGATTGAAGGCTTCTTAACTAAAAATGTTAATACATGAAATGCTCGAAAGTCAGTAAGATATTTCGTTCCAAATAACATTAGGATCATAATTTAATCATAATTTAAGAACATAAACGAACGCAAGGGATGTGACACAAATTTTCATTTTATAATTTTAAAAAAGAAATGAAAAATATTTAAAACAAAATTGTCAAAAATAATTTTATATCATTTTTGGGGAGGTTTTGTATTTGCTAACTAGCTTATAGTTAGGCCATAAAAGTTAGCTGAAAGTGTGTTATTTTCGTAGTCGACTACAATTTTGCTTGTGGGGATGAGTATGAAAAATATGCAACATGAATGTGCACCTATGTAAAATATATACCTAGAACGATTACAAAAATAAATTTGGTCGAATTTCGACCACAGGGCTAAATCTAGTAATTATTAAACATGTAAACAATTTTTTCATTCTGAAGTAAATATAGCGTTTTATACGCTCAAAATATTATGTTCGTTAAATCAACTGAAAATATTATTTAAAATAATTGAAAATTCATTTAATACTCGGTCCACTCCTTATTCATTTAAATCGAAATACTTTTTATTTTAAAATAAAAATTAAAAGTAAAGTTTTTTCTTTAATTTTGACTTGCAAAAAAAACTAAACTGTGTAGGTGTTCCGTTGGAATTACTGATTACACATTTGTTTTTTATTTTAACTGGCAAAAAAAAATAACTACAAATTTCGTTAAAATTAACGAATTTTCCATTGTTTCTACTATTTTAACTTTAAAAAAGTAATTACAAATTACGTAAATATAAACTATTTTCCTTTATTTTCTGTTAGCAAGTAAAGAAAATAACTGAAAAATTAAATGCAACGTAAAATCAGTATTTCCATGTAGTTTGTTTTAAAAATAAATGTTAAAATCAGTTAAATAATTTTTTTTATTTATTCAAAATAATGTTTATCAATTTCAAAATAAATTTAGGGATTACTTCTTTATTAAAATACAATCAGTGAATACAAAAAAATTTTGAGTGTAGAAACCAAAATTCATTAAAAAATCTGGACTGGCCTACACTCAACTTTACAATACCTCATGGAAACAGATATTTTTATGTATATATTACAGCTCTTCTCCTCCACATACCAAAGGCACATACTGAATTTCATTTTGATATGTCAAACGGTATGACCTGTAGAGCGTTAAAAAAATTGGAATGTCAAGTAAACAACCCCTTGCCCCCTCCTGCTTATGCGATAATAATACTGTTTGTCATCAGACTGATATCGGTTGAATTTAGACTCATCAGGTTCGGGTATCTTCACAGCAGCGAGGTATTCAATGTTGTGTAACGCTCTTCTTGTTGTCAATTGGCTAACATTTTCATTTATTGTTAGGAAAGCAATAAATGGGCTTAAATACGTTCCGCTATCATATTTCTTATCATAAGGCGTGCATTCCCATCAGTTAATAGCTTTCGGCGATCTCTATCTAGTCTGCCCTTGCTTAGCTACATTATGCCGTTTTAGCACTCTTATAACCACTGATTGGCTTAAATTATGTTTTTAGCTATCATCCGTGATAAAGAGCCCATCCCTTGTCATATTTACAACTAGCTGTGCCCGCCACTTCGTCAGCGTGTTTTTAATATTTTGTTCAATTTTGATTTGAAAGTAATCCACACCAAATTTGAAGACCCTTACTTCTATAGTGCTTCAGTTAAGGTTTATGTATTTTCTTTATATAGAGATACCCATTCCTGGATAATATTATGAAGTTTTTATAAAATTCTAAAATTATTTTAGAGTTATGTAAACATTGTTTAAAATATCCGCTTTCAAATATAGAAGTTTGCAGTACCTTTATATCGGTAAAATGGCGTAATTTTATTGCTTTCTCTCTATTTTCTCTTGGAAAATGAGATATTTATGCGGAAAAAAATCCTATATTTGAACCAACATACTGAGCAGTGTTACCGCCGAGAATTTTAAAAAAGTAGCACAAAAAGTCGTTTTATTAAAATAAAGTTGCACAAAAAAGTCTTTTTTCCAAAAAAAAGTCGCACACTGTTTTTTTTTTATTTAAACAAAACTAAAAGTAATTAACAATTCAAACACAACAAAAAACTAAACATTAATTCATTGAAAAAGGTTTATTAAATCAGCTTTTTATATAATTGTTTATATACACATTTATATAAGTATGTATCAACTTAACATATTATTTTTTGAAACTTCGTTTCTGTACTCTTGTACAAGTTCATTACTTGGAGTCCAATCTTCTATTTCGGTATCTAACAAGTTTAGAGCTGATAGCATGGAACCACAAGTTGCTACTTTTAACCTGTTAGTTACTTTATTTTTCATTAAACCCAGTTTAGAAAAAATTCTTTCGCACATGCGCTGTTGTGAGGGAAAGTTAAAACTTGCGCGGCCAATTTGTATAAATTTAGATACAAAGGTTCGTTTAAAGAATTTTGTAAACTACCTACTGTATGCCAAAAACTCTCAGCATAATTAATTTCAAAATGTGCTCGTATGATTTATCCTTAGCTTTACTTTCTAATAATTTGTATTCGATAATAAAGGTCTCAGGTTCACTTATCACATAATTAAATTCTGATATGAGATCAATATAGTTAATATTTTCGTTAGAGGTAAAAAATTTTGGTTGTAAAAAGATTAAAATCCAATATTTTGTCACAAAGTTTTTGGTAAAACTTTAAAATATTTTGTTTAATCACAATGCATTCAATATTAAGCATATTTTCAGCATGTATTGAAGTTTGAGCTTCATGGCCTATATAAATATTTATAACATCTTTGATGTTTAGTGTGTCTCTATAACTTATATTTTCTAGCCTTGTGACCAATATATATTCCTTTTTCCGAAATTTTTAGTTGGTAGACGACAACTTAACCTGAATTGTACTCTTTTCTTCAAATTGCGAATAAAATTAAATAATGCCTTAGTACTGTCCATTGTTCTAAAATTCTATTTGCTACCGGTGTCCGAAAGCCTTAATAGCTTGTGCTCTAGAACGTCAAAAATTCTCTGCAAGTCTTTAAAATCTACTTGCCTGTTTGAACTTCGAAAAAAGTTAAAAATGTTCTTGGATAACTTCTCTACGTCTTTGGGTATGAATTTTTACGCCGAAATGTTTATAAGATTCACTTCTTTTTTAATAAACTGGACACTCCAACATTTCTTCCAACCATGGTGGACGCGTTGTCTGTCGCTTTTTGTTTAAAAAAAAGGGGGAAAAAGTCGTACAATGGTAGGAGAAGTGTTATATGAGTGTGAAAAAGTCGCACATTAAGTCGCAGTCCACCAAAAAGGTTGCAAATTGCGACTTTAGTCGCACAACGGTAACACTGACACTGAGGCACCTACTCACAAAATTGTATTAAAACATATCCAATAGTTTTTACGTCATCCGAACACGGACAGACAGGAAAAAAGTTACTGTTTTATAATATGTATAGATTGAACTAGCTGTGCCCGCAACGTCGTGGGCGTCATATCAATGTTTTGCTCGATTTTGCTTTGAAAGTATTCCACACCAATTGTAAGACTCTTAC
>OX451220.1:12533044-12880503 GCA_949628195.1 Phasia obesa | reverse complement strand
ATAAGCAAATTTCTTTTAAATCTAACCAAAAATTCCACAAACGGTTTTTTGTCAGTATTGCATACGTTAATTGCAGTGCAAATTCTCACACGCTGCAACAAAGAAACGTCATGCTTCGAAATGTGGATTTACTCAAGAAACAAAAAAAAAAAAAAACGCATGAAGCTTCTTTGTCTTTATATTTTTATAAATATAGATTAAATTATTCAAATTTTTAACTATAGATAATCAGTATGTATGTCAACTAGTATGTATAACAACTAATTTTTTGTTAACTTTTGTCTTTAAACTTTTAAAAAACAAAAAATTATTCAAAAGTTTAGCGAGTTAGCGGTTTTTAAGTATAATCTGGTGGAAATTGGTTCAATAGTTTGGCAAAATCGTCAATGTGAAACAACGAATATTTTTGTTTTTAACAAAATATAGGAAACAAACACGAACAATTGTCACACGAAGAAACAGTACATTTCTTCTAAAAATGAAATTACTTTCTCAATTTTTGAGTAATATCTTTTAAAGTAATATATTACATACTTATTTATATATTTAATAAATGCCTTTTTTCACACTGGGTACATACAAGTTGTTTTGTTGTAATTTAATTTTCTCTTATTGATTTTTTATTTTTAATTTGTTTTAGGAGCAGTTTTGATAAGATCTAAATAGAAAAAAAAAACACAAAAAAAGAAATTTAAAAATCTCTTCATCTTCTAGGCCAAATGAAGGGGTTATCTTTGAAGCAAACCCCAATTTTGAGGGCCTTGAGAAATCTTATTATTTAGAGGGAACAAAAAAACTAGAAAGGCAAACTGACGGTTCATGGTTGAACATTGGGCGGCTGCGCAAATCATTCGGGCTGATGCAAATACATCATAAGAAATAATACCATTATTTAACCGTGTTACATTTATGCTCCTTACTATTTTTTATTATACTAGACTAAACATAGATTGCTAGTTTTTATTTATTTATAAATAACTTCATATCATTTCTACATGATTGCTTTTTAGATGTTTAATCTTTCAAAGGGTATTTGACATATAAATAAAACAAAATTGGACAGACTCTTTGCGAATTCGTACGACTACGAGAGGTCGTACCAACAAATATTGCTACGGATATAGGTAACAATAGCGAAGATGGGCCAAGTTGGTCCACCACACCTACGCAAAAGTAATTACTATGATTAATTGTTCTTATTATATAAATAAACTTAATATAAAACATTGTTTTTTTTTTACAGTACAACAGTTATTGCTGCTACAACCTCACCGCCAGGGGGATTACGCAGAGCAAAGAGTGATAGTAAAAGTATAAAAACTAAATCAGGTTTAAATTCAAATTCTCCAGCTTCATCATTACGCATTACTAAACCGAATTCTGGTATTAATTTCGAGAATTTATATGGTAATGTTCACAAGTGTCATGCAAATCGCGGACATATAGTGACCAAAAATTCTTCACAACATGTAAAATACCATCAAAATGTCGACGAGTTTTCATTTCAGTATAAATCATTGGCTGCAGCAAAGACAATAACTAATTCTACAGGAAAAGAAACAACAGCAACAGCAACTACCGCACTAGCTTCAACATCTCACACAACTTCATCATCCAACATAGGGACATCTTTTTTGCATCGTTTAAAAAGAAACAATCGTTTCCCTGCTAATTTAACAGCATCAGCATCTGACATTATATCGTTAAAAAAATCTGGAAGCACTTTACATCGAGTTTTACAAGAATTTTCTGGAGACTTATTAATAAGAACTCCGAAATCGATACAAGCGGCTCCAAAGAACAATGTATGTACTCCTCGTACTTAATAGTTTAAGTGAGTGAGTTAAGTTTACAATAAAAAGAAACGATTTTCTTAAGGTTTTAATAAAATATAAAATTCTTTTTTTAAGGCTTTTAAGTTTTTTTTATTGATTTTATTTTTTTTTAATTTTGTATCTTCAATTATTGATCTAACAATATACATTTATATCTTAAATCTGCATTCATTGATTGATAAAAAGGTAATATCCCTATTTCCGAATGTAGCCACAATCGTTTAGGATGGATGTTTTTTTTTTTTGCATATATGTATGTATTTTATTTATGGCATCTTCAACATTAATAATTACTCATATCTGAAGTCTAAAATAAAAATAAATAAATTTGTTAAGTCCAGCAATTGCTAGATTCTATGTGCCTTTTCTAGGTAAGGCGACGATCAAAATGTGTGCCTAGGAATTTGACGTCTGAAAGGTGAGGTATCTTTTGTTTATTTGTTTATTTATGAGCGTGATTCCCTACGTAGTGTTAAAGTTATATAAGTACAATTTTGTTCATTCAACTTTATTCTCCATTGCGTCAACCAATTTTTAAAATTGAGCATGTGGTCTTGTAAATATTGTGATGCTACTTGGGTGCTTTCGTGAATGTTTACAAAAGCTGTGTCATATCCGGAGTATACAACAAATATAGCAAAGGTCCCAATATACAATCTTGGGGAACTCCGGCTTCAATTGGCTGAGATAAGCTTTAAAAATCGTCTTCCTTCAGTACAAACTTTCGACCAATTAAATAATTTTCTAATAGTTTATAGAAGTTTTCGAGCAAGTTGAGCTTTAACTTATATATTAGACCTTCTCCACAAAGTACACAGAGATGTAAATAGTGATTGTTGAAAATGGCTATAATCAGACTTTCCTAAGCTTGTCAAGAAAGAGACAAATATAGTAACAAATTTATACGAACATCGGAAAAATAAACAAAACAAAAACTAAAAATTTTGAAAAATTTCCTTTAAAGCGTGTTCGTTGTTTAAAGCTTTGTACTTTAAAAGTTAATTTGTCCATTAAAATATTAATTAAACAACAAAGTATAATTAACACAAACAATCAAAACTCTTTGGTGTTGTGAAATAAGCTTGAGAAATATATTTAATGAAAGTTACGCACATTTACACTAATAAAAAAATAATTAGTAAGAAAATAGCACAAAAGAAAACCAATGTTTACGAAATAACACAAAAGAAAGCTAATCAACGTACGAAAGAGACGGGTTGAATTAGTATTTTTTCCGTCCTGCTTATACGCCGTTTCACCTCTTGGGTTCTCTTTGACCTTATCGAATGCTTAAGAAACGTCGATAAAATGAGCAGAACAGAATTATCTTTCTTCAATGGTATTTGACTACGTTTCTTATTCTGTGTGTTTCTTGGATCGTACTACGTTGTTTTCTGAATCTGAATTGATGGTTCGGAATACATCTTATCGCGCTCAGAATGGGGCTTAGTTTAGTTATTAAAATTTTCTCAAATAGCTTTAAAGTGTTAAATAAAAGGCTTATAGGTCTGTACGATTCTACTTTTGTGTGGTGTTTTCTTGGCTTAGGAATCATAGTTATCAAGGAGACCTTCCGCACTGTGGGAAAGTAATCAGGACGTAAGATGGCATTAAATAAAAAATAATAATTTTTCGAGCTATACAGGGCAACTCAAATAACATCTTATTACTTGTTATAAATAATAATGAAACAATTATGCAAGCCTTAGGTCACATGTAAATATTCATTTATTTCCAATATTTCGATTTTATTCCAATATCATCTTCAGGGATTGTCTGTAATAATTTTTAAAACAATAAAAACCAAAAGAACATTAATAATAACATCAGAAACTACAATAAATAACAATAAGCAATAACATAAAAAGCACAACATAAACAACGATTAACATAGATACAACACTTATGTACATTGAATGTTTACATTAACATTGATTACAAATACTTATAAATGTAAGTAATCACAACTCGTCATCTATTGTTGCACTAACTTTACTAAAACATATTTTTTGCACTTTGACCTTTCCCTTTTTTTACCAAATGTCTATAGCTATGAGCGCAGTTCTCAGTGTCAGTCTTAAAATTCATTCTCCTTGTTGTTGGTAAGTTTATAATGTGGACCATTTCATACATGTAACGGCGTTTATAATTATTTTCGTATTATTATATGATATTTTAACATTATTAAAATCCAGAATTTTTTTCTGTTTTTTGTCTTCGAACTCTTGTGCTCTTTGCAAAAGTTGGAATAATTATCTAAAGGATTGTAAACGGTTTAAGAATCTTTCAGTATCGAAGAGATTTTCAACGGTGAAAAGATTTCATTACTGTGTCAATTGTCTATCGCGCACACATGAGGTAAAATAATGTAATAGTGTTCATAGTTGTTCAAATTGCAATAAGGTAACATACTTTGTTGTATAGGCCTTTAGCTTCTACAGAAAATTCTGCATCGGCAGTTACGAGATCGGGTGTTAGTTCTCAGCAGGTGAACCCTATACCTTTTGAACCTGATTTACGAAATACATCTCGTTTTGATAGTTCATCAGCTACCTTCAATTATGAAATTTTTTATTTATCGCAAAATCGAACGGTGTTGTTAGGGACTTCAATGGTGTATATTTGTCACCAGGTTATGACGAACCCAGCTCGAGCTCTTATCGATCCGGCTTCAGAAACTTTGTTTATTTCTGAAGGCTTGCAGAATCGTTTGAAAATCGATACGAATTCGACAAATACCAGGAACCAGGGAAGGGAATTTTGTCCAGCATTGCGAAGTTATTTGACCATGTGGGATGGCTTGAGCCGGTATTAATAATCGCAAAAATAATCAACAATTGTGGAGTGGGACGACTCACTTAAACTTCTACGAAGGCTGAATGGGACAGGTTTGTTTCTTCACACCACGAAGTTAACAATATACAAATTCCCATATGGGTTCATTATGAGCTTGAGTCGACAGCCGAGCTTCATGTTTTTTTCAGATGCCCCGGAAAGGCCTACGCGGCACAGTGAACGGTCCCCATAGTAAAACTAGAAAACAAATCGAAGGAGGTATGGTAGCTTAATGAAATTTTTGGCACATATCTCTCTTGGCCAACTAAATTTCAAAAATGAATTAAAATTTTTAGAAATCCTTTTATTTTTCCGGTGCGGGGACAATTAAATACCCAAAATTCCCCCATTTCAGTAATTATTTTTTTTTTAATTTTAGGGCCAGTTTTTGACTTCGTATTTAAATGCGAATTTAGTTAATTTTAAGTTGTATTTAAATACAGTTTCAGTTTTTCAGTCTTATTTAAATGTTCTTACTTAATTGTAGTAAAAATGTGGTAGCACCACAAAATATCAAAACAATTGCAGACAATTTTGCAGAAAACAACCGTTTAACAAAAAAAGTTCATTGTTTTTGCAGACAATAAAAACAAACAACATAAAAAAATACTTAAAATGTACTTAAAAACAGCAAAATTGTTGAAATACATGTAATATTAATATTTTTATGGAAAGGAATCATTATATTTTCATTAATTTGTGTAAAATAATAAAAATACTGTCAATGGCCACACATTTTTTCATTCATGGAAAAATCAAGCTGATAAAAACATATGGTTATGTGTAAAACTAAAATAGACTTTAAATGCACAAGAGTGGTCATTTAAGTTTCATTTATGAGCGTGGTGAAAAACTAATTTTCATATTTAAATACAACTTAAAGATAAATACGAAGTCAAAAATTGGCCCTCAATCTATCATTTCACATACAAAATGATAAAGCGTGATAGTTTTTTTTATAAAATATAACCATATATGAATATAAAATAAAATTAATATAAAATTATTTTAAACTTTTTAGTATTCTAATTATTTAAAGTGCCCGGGCACTCACCTTGTATTAGTTCGCCCTGGTTTAAAGCATAGCCTACTACACACATTTTCAAATACTAAACATATCAACTGATAATTTTAATAAAAATATTAAATATGGATGATTTTTAAAATCATTATATTTCAAAAGTTGGCATAGAAAACACTTAAACCTTTTTATACATATTTTAGTATGTATAACAGAAAATAAGATTATTGATGCATAAAAGTAGTTTTTTGATGTGCCTATTTTTTCGGGTCCATCGAAGCTGACTATTTTTTACTTTACCATACGTAGTATAAGGTGAAGTATAGTAATCATGAAAAAAATCGAGGTCGGGATTTCGACGAATTTATATCTTTTGAGGTCTTCTGAATCCATTTTGACTATTTTCGCGATGATGTCTGTGGGTGGGTGAGTGGGTGGGAGGGCCAATATTTTTGTGGAGTTTGTACATGTCATACCGTTTGGTATATGGAGAGCTTTATAGTTTTAGGAGGTGAATAAATCGAAGAAATAACTAAGTTGTGATAACATTCTACAATTCAAGTGTCTGTTGCTTGAAGTTTGTCGTAAATAAAAAATCACAAATTAATACTAGCCATCTTTAGTGCCATAAAATATGTAGCCATTAATTTTAAAAAAGCTATTTGTTGTTAAATGTGTCTCTGAATGTGTCTCAACATGATTAGTAGTTCGCAGTGTGTTTTCAACGCAATTACTAAATTTTTTAAACTTTTTGATTTTGCGGCGTGACAGATATTTAAGGCTATCAATTGGGTTCGTTTTGTTCTTTTTTACCTGATATCTCCAGGTTCCAACACGAAATAATAGTAGTGTTGAGCGCTGTAGATTTCTAAGGTTGCCTACACTTTTTATTTTGAATCCAATTTGTTGAAGGCCAGATTTTAATGTTCCGATAAGGATCTGAAGATCTTTTCTACTCTTCAGCTGGTACGTACGAGTAATAAAATTCTTTTTTGCCCTTGAAGTTCCGTAACTAAATTACGAAAACATTGTTCATTAATGTATTTTTGTTTCGTAAATGTTGCCACGCTTAATGGGCATCACATAAAAAGAATTTGCACCAATCAGTGAAATCAAACTTTTTATTAGTTCGTTTGAAATTTGCTCTCTCAAATAAATTGAAGGCGGTTTTAATGACTTAGGTGGTTGTGGGCACATAACGTAGTCCACTATTTTCACTATCCTTAGGCACTTTTGGCATTGAGAGGACTTTGGGCTTCGTCCTCCTTTTAATACAGTGACGTATCTATCGATTCCCACTTGCGTCTTGGATCTTTAGGCTCTGTCCATATTTGTGTTGGTCGTACTGGGTTCAGAAGGCAACGGTAGCTTATTCATATTTATGATATTTATGTGCGGTAGATTGGCGTAGCGTTTAAAAGCACATCAGTTTTTTTTGTTTAGGATAGATGTGTTGCAAGCTTATTTTGTGCGATTTGTGATTCAACCAATGACACGTTTAGATCTTGGTTAATAATCGAGTGTATACCATTTACCATGCTGTCATCATACACAGAATTTTATAATTTTTAATTTAATTTTTTTCCAATTTCAAGACTGATGTAGTGTTCCATAACTGAATTCAATAAACCTGTTGGTGTGAGGATCCAATGCAGATTGAAGTGTTAGTCAATCTAAACCAAGGGTACAGTTTCTGTCGATGAGCCAACTTAGTTGTTCTGCATTGACTTTCATTTGTGTTAGCTTTGATTCTACAAAGCTTTTCAAGCAAGTCGCAAGACGTATACCGAGGTATTTAACATTTGACAGTTGAGATATCACGTGGTTCGAATAGGATGGCTTGAGGGTACGAGGTATGGACCATATGTCAGAACATTTCTGTTCATTTAACTTTATTCTCCATTTTTTTAAACCATTTTTACAAAATGATATATATTTTTCTTTTAATATCTGTACGCTACTTGAGAAAGTGTGTTGTGTATGTAGCAAGTGTAAAATTGGTCGCAAAACATTACATTTAAAAACTTCAGCTGCATTTAGCTAAGGCGAGCCTAAATATTATTCTTTAACTTTAAACATACGACCCGTTTGATAACTTTCTAACAGCAAGTCTTACTTTTACTTGTAAATTAAGCCTTCATGACTTCAACTTCATTTACATATGTTTTTGTTCGAGAGTTTTTTTTCTAACACGGATTGATGATTCGCTCAGAATTAAGTTTGGCTTAGGTATTTAGGGGGGTTATTACGTATTTCGATTCGAGAGTAAGCTTTTTCGAAACACAATGTTAAAGTCATACAAATTCGAATGATTTTCTTTTCGAATCGAAATACGTAATAACCCCCCAGTATTTCTTATATAGTTATGAAATATTAGATAATAGACTTATGTATGGTTTTACTTTTGGAGTCTTTTTTTGGCTTAGGGATCACAAATATAGAAATATTCAAGAAGCATGCCATCTAAAGGTCTTACTGAACTTATTCGGCTTGGCGAGGAACACGCATTAACCTGCGCTAAAAACTTACTACTATTTTATTTCTTTTTAAATATTTCGTAATATTGAGTTCAACAGGGCCAAAATAATATTTCATATAGTGACAAACGAAACTGTGCATAACCAAACGTGCGGTGTGCAGGAACAAGCACTATAAAATAGCAAAACAAATCGTTAATTGCGTTGATTTTCCACTGAGTCAATAAAGTTGAAGGACAAATTGAGTCTATATGTTTTATATCTTTGAAAAAGCACTTATAACCCTTTTTAACTTCCACATTAATAATCCCTTAACCTCTGGCACGTCTGTGCAAGAAACGGTCCTATTCACACGGTCGCAAGCAGAGATTGTTACGAGATTGTGATTGGTCGTTTCATTCATGTTTTGTCTCCTTTCCCCAGTATCCATCATGCTCGGACTTTTTATGGATAAACGCGTACTGCAAAAAGCTTTCATCTGGGAAAGAGTTGATAAGGTTGAAAGTTTGACAAAGAACTTCTTACAACTACAACTATATCTACAAAGCACAAAATGTGTTAGTTTATGTGTCGGAAAACTATAGCTGCCTACACCATTGAACCGATCTTTCTGAAATTTTTACAGATTGTTATTAGATATACGGTTGGTAAAATAGGGCAATTATTTTTTTGATATTCGACGAGGTGGCACCTCCCACACAAAGTAAATATTTATCATCGTGTATCTTGGTAACAGTAATAGGTAGCGCCTTGAAATTTTGCACCCGTAACCTCTATATTCACATACATAGTTTAGAGAAAGATAAACTGGATTATAAAAGTGGGCGTGGTACCTCTCATATAAAGTGAAAAATATTATCCTGTATCTACAAAGTGAAAAATTATTATCGTGTTCATGGCAAACTACAAGAGATGTAGCCTTGAAGCTTTGCACGAGTAACTCCTATGCTAATGCGCATAGTATACCAAAATTTTGAATTAATTGGTGCAGTGGGTGTGGTAGCTCCCATACAAAGTGAAATATTATTATCCTGTATCTAGGAAACTGCAATATTTAGCGCATTGAATTTTGGCACCAGTAACCATCATATTAACGTACATAGTTTAGCTCAACACAGACTGAATTGGAATAGTGTGCGTGGTATCTCCCATACAAAGTGAAAAATTATTATCGTGTTTCTGGCGAACTACAATAGATAGCGCCTTAAACTTTGCATGAGTAACCCCCGTGCAAATGCGTAAAATCTACCAAATACAGAATTAATTGGGACAGTGGGCGCGTGGTACATCCCATACAAAGTGAAAAAAATATTATCCTGTTTCTGAAGAACTGAATTAGGTAGCTTCTTAGAATTTCGCACCAGTAATCCCCATATTAACTACGTACTTAAGCTAAATAAAGGCTAAATTGGAATAGTGGGCGTGGTACTTCCCATACAAAGTGAAAAATTATTATCGTGTTCTTGGCGAACTACAATAGATAAAGCCTTGAAGCTTTATACGAGTAACCCCTATGCTAATGCGCATAGTCTACTAAAATACAGTCTGGATTGGTCTAGTGGTATTAAGTGAAAAATTATTATCGTGTACCAGGAAAACTACAATAGGTAGAGTCTTGAACCTTTGCACAAGTAACCCTTAGAGTAATGTGCATTGTGTAGCAAAATGCAGACTGGATTAGGATAGTGGGCGTGGTACCTCTTATAAAAAGTAAAAAGTTATCGTGTTAATACGTATAGTCTAGCAAAAAACTGATTGGATGAAAACAGTAGGCGTCGTACCTTGCATATAAACTAAAACATTTTCGATGTGAGAATAGCGAGCGTTTTCAAGTTAAAGGTTGTACATACTTTCCTTCCAAGTGTTTATTGTATTTTGTGTGGATGGGTGTTGCAAAGCGCAACGAGGATAACTAGTAAAATATAAATTTTCTGTTGATTGTTTAAGCTTTGATAATGTTAAATTGCTTTGACTTAATTCGTATTTGGTAAAACAACAAATTTTAACTTAATGGTAGGCTTGTCCAAAATTTAGGCAAAAGTTTTATGATGAGCTAAATTAAGCACTTAGCGAAATGGCCATAAAGACTAGCTTACTTACAACGATCAATTCGTAAATTTATACCAATTTGGGTTAATAGCACGCTATTAAATTAAATTAACATTAATTCCTAACAAAATTCCAAAAAAGTGTTACATATTACAACAATTTTGTTGAGCGAGAGATCGCACTAAGAAAGCTCGATATAAATAGAGAGGACACTGACATCAAATGCAATAATTAGTGCACCAGAGCCACGACTTTCTTTTACCTAATTTAAGACTAGTAAGTCACCTGTAGAGCATCCCGTACCGAAACCGGTCGCTTAGTTAAGTTGTACTTCAAACGCTCCACAAAATAAACACTTTAGGAAATGCAGAACAAATTTTAATTGGGTGGTAATTATCAGGGTTTTTACTCTCTCTCTTTATGGGTTTACCTTATATGAGCAATCTTTTAAAATATTAAATTAACAAGCATGATGCAAAAACTAAAAAAGTTTGCCAATGGACGTGCTTGTGTCGAAGAGCACTGCTTTAAGACCACTTTGACAAGCACGACCAAAGGTTGATTGCTTTCCTACAAGAAAGAAGTACTTCTTTAAGCCAATTCATATTAGGATATTTTTAAAAAAAAATTGCTGAACTACCATTATACTCTTATCTTTTAACGAATGATCAAAACCTCTTACTACTATAAACAGCAAATCCAGTTCTCTTGCGTTTACGTGCTTTTTTGTACTTTTATTTAAGCAATGACTTGAAAAAATGAATTGTTGAAATTCCTAGCAGTCATTTTTGGCATTGCATTATTATCTAAGAAACAGTCGGCCCTATTCCGGTTGGCGTTTTAATTTTAATAGTCGTTTCTGTGTCGTTGTCGTTTTTATCGTCGCTTCGTTTCTAAATTCGTATTCTTGAAATATATTGAAACGATGAAGAAACGTTCTCAAAAACAAAAAGAAAAAATAATAAAGTGTTGTAGCACTGCAATTTTTTGTGTTATTATTTATGACGTTTTTGTAAATTTCTGAAAAGTTTTTTTTCTTTGTAAATTTTAACAAAATATGGCGAGTACTGAATCTTATTTTTCAAGTTCAAGTAATGATGATAACATAATGGATATAAATATACAACGGAAGATGCTGCGACAAAACGTTAACATTTTTGCAATCCCAGATTCTAAGTACGAAACTCGATTAATAGTGATCTAACTTCTTCATGGTCGGCGAATACCACTACATTTCCTTTCGGGTTAAGGGTTAATTTGTTTTTGAAATTTTAATAGGTTTGTCACCGCTTCCTCCAATGGTGACAATCGGAACTGTATATAACATCCTTCCCCTGTTGCTCTGGAATCAGAGCTTCCTTTTTATCTTGATTTATTTCCTCATTATTATTTTAATAAAAAAACATTTGAATGGATATTTTCTCCTAATTTAGTTTTACTTACTTTATGCCCACCTTCTACATCAGGAAATGGAGGCCCAAACGGATTTAATTGCTCGGCAGTTTCGCTTCGCTTTTAGGGTTTTATGCCTATCGAAAACCCTTAGCATAAGCGGGATGTTTTTTTATTTAATAAACTAAAATTTCGAACTTACTTAATGTACTTTTTTTCATTTTAAATTTTTATTCTTGTAGTCGTTTGAATTTCGATGCCTACAATGATGACGACAGAGAACGAATGTTTTATTGTCATTTCTATCTTCGTTTCAAAATAGAGAATACCGATATATTTACGACGAGTGTCGCTAACGCCAACAGTAATGCCAAATTGTCGTTTTTATTTCGTTTTCAAACTACATCGAGAATAGGGCCGAATGTTTCCAATGAAAACGCCGTACGATTTCGTAGAGCGCAGCTCACCAAGCCATTTCGTTTCGTAGCTGTTCCCTAGATGTTCCAAAGTTCTGAAAAATAAAAACGTGGCGGTGCAGTGTTACTGCGAGGTGCATTAACGGTCAATAATCGATCGAGATTATTACTTTGGTGCCCTTCAATACACGAAATATGCGCTGGATTATTTACTAATTGTAAAAGACGGTTAGGCGCGGTGAATTCTCAAAAATTAGCCTTTTGTAGTTGTTTTGGCTCGAATAGCGACGCCAAGATGTGAGTTGTTAGGTTAGGTTAAGAAGGCAGCTATAGTATACAGCTCACTTGAGTCCACGTATTTGTCCCTTTGGGTTACCTGTAGAGAGAATAAAATAAAAAAAGGGGGGAGGAAAAAACAAAAGGGAAAAAGAGAGAGATAAGTTAAGAAGAGATGTAGTAATAACAGATACAGAGGAGAAATAAAAAGATTCGCAGTAAGACAAACACAGATAGGAGAATCATAAAGGTCGCCATAGAGGGACCATTGGCCGAGACAGCAAACAGCGCGGTATTCATGCCTCGCCGAGTGGGAGTGGGTTGGAAAACCATCCGCAGCTCCTCAGAAAAGAATTAACTCTTCTTGGACCCAGTAGTGAAACACAAGATAGGCTCCCGAAATACCGTTGTCAAAATTGTTGAAGTCGTTGGTATTCCAGTGCAGGTCATAGGCAGAGAACCGCTTCCTCATCTTGGCAGCTTCTCCAAAGTCGTTGTAGGGGAGGCCCATTCTTTTTGCATGGGTTCCGTATAGACAATGTCCAGTAACCGCTGACATCAAGTCACGCAGTTGTGTTTTCGACATCCGAAGTAATGAATCCGTCCTCTTCTGATCCAGTAAGGGCCAGATCGTCCTTGCCGTCGATCAAGTTGACTCGTTGGACCATCTGACCTGGGCTAGGTCATAAAGAGCACGGTTTATTCGTTGCCCGCATGCAGAGAGGGGAATGCCACAATAGACGCCAATGGCGCCATCATGAAGCAGATTCCCTTTCTTTACTAATTCATCAGCAACGCTGTTGCCTAAGGTAGTCCCATGTCTCCGCACCCATTGAAGGGTGACCGTGGAATTTTCCGCCATCGCATTTAAGGATGTTCGGCATTTCAGGATGAGATCTGATGTGCTGAACACACCTTTTAGGGACTTAATAGCAGCTTTACTGTCGGTACAAAACCAAATATCTATATTCGATATTCTGTGATACCTTAGCCAGTTTGCCGCTTTTTTGGTAAGAGATATTTCTGCTTGTAAAACATTACACTCGTTTGGGAGTCTGAAACACATCTTGATTCCAAATTTCTCTATATAGACCCCAACTCCAAAACTCACACCCCTTTTGGAGCCATCCGTAAACACACAGAGTGAGCCAGGGAGAGTAACCTTCCGTCAGGTCGAAATTGAAGATTCGCATGAAGAAGGTTTTTGGGATGCAGCAGTCTATAACATTCTTGATTCCTAGAATACTGGCATGACCCCATAGTCTATGGTTCCATGCACCTGTGACATTCAGTCTAACTGCCGTTCTTCGTGGTAGCTTCCTGGCTAGCTGGTCTACTGGTAGCCAGTTTGGCATAGCAGAAAGTGCCTTCGTCGGTGTTGACCTAATGGCTCTTGTTATTAGCATCGCCATACTACGCAATACTCTCTCTACAATAGATATGTTTGCCCTAGTATCCAGTGCTTTCCACTAGACGATGACTCCGTAGAGTAAGATTGGTTTGATTAGGGCTTCAAGTAACCAATTTATAATCCTTGGGTTCATTCCCCAAGTCTTGGCTTTGGCTTTTTTTACATACATATAGTGCTGTAATGGCTTTAGACGTTCTAGCCTTGATGTTAATTTTCCAGGATAATTTACTATCTACTGTCAGTACAAAACCAAATATCTATATTCGATATTCTGTGATACCTTAGCCAGTTTGCCGCTTTTTTGATAACAGATATTTCTGCTTGTAAAACATTACACTCGTTTGGGAGTCTGAAACACATCTTGATTCCAAATTTCTCTATATAGACCCCAACTCCAAACCTCACACCCCTTTTGGAGCCATCCGTAAACACACAGAGTGAGCCAGGGGGTGGGGAGTAACCCTCCGTCAGGTCGAAATTGAAGATTCCCATGAAGAAGGCTTTTGGGATGCAGCAGTCTATAACATTCTTGATTCCTAGAATACTGGCATGACCCCACAGTCTATGGTTCCATGCACCTGTGACATTCAGTCTAACGGCCGTTCTTCGTGGTAGCTTCCTGGCTAGCTGGTCTACTGGTAACCAGTTTGGCATAGCAGAAAGTGCCTTCGTCGGTGTTGACCTAACGGCTCTTGTTATTAGCATCGCCATACTACGCAATACTCTCTCTACAATAGATATGTTTGCCCTAGTATCCAGTGCTTTCCACTAGACGATGACTCCGTAGAGTAAGATTGGTTTGATTAGGGCTTCAAGTAACCAATTTATAATCCTTGGGTTCATTCCCCAAGTCTTGCCTTTGGCTTTTTTTACATACATATAGTGCTGTAATGGCTTTAGACGCTCTACCCTTGATGTTAATTTTCCAGGATAATTTACTATCTAAGATTATGCCAAGGTACTCTGCACTATCTGATAAAGTTAGTGGTATTCCATCAATACGGGTAACCTGAAGGGTGGGAGCTTGTATTTTCTTGAGAATAGTACAACTTTACACTCAGTCCGCTTTGTTCTGTCCAGGTACAGATTGTCCTGAGTTCCACCTCGAATCTTTGTATGATAGTATGAATATGGACACCAGATACTGCCACCGCCACATCGACTGCGTATGCGACAGTCTTAAAGTTCAAGGAGTCCACATCTCTGAGCAGCTTATTGATTGCTATATTCCATAATAGCGGGGACAATACTCCACCCTGGGGTGTGCCCCTTCCCGCTATTTTGGAAATGTTCGCTGAGCCAAACGTGGACGTTATCGTTCTGTTACTTAGCATGTTCGTTATGAACCTGAAGATCGATTGGTCAATCCCCAATTCTCTCAGAGATAGAAGCCAAGGTGTCACCAGATCTAGGTTGTTTGTAGATCAGCGGGTATTATGCCATCCGGGCGCGGAAACTTATAAGGATGGAAACTTTTGATCGCCTAGTGCAGCCTATCCGTGTCTATGTTTACGGCGTTCGGGGTCCAGCTTATTTGGGTAGAATTGTGTTGTATTTCCGAAGTTGATCGACATCCTGGGAAGTGGGTGTCCATTAGGACTTCCAGTTGTGACTATTATAATCATTAGCAAAAACAATTTCATTGTTTGGATTAATATCAAAGATATGACAGGAAGATGAAATCGGATAAGGAATCAATAGTGTGATCTGACTTTAAATTTACTTATTTGTCAGTCAGAAGACCAATTTGTTGGTTGTCCATTTTAGAGATATTAGTAATGACCCCCACAATATATGTTTAGTGTTTAGCCGCTAGGAAACTGAAGCGTAATGATTTCTAGAAACAAGTCATCCAACTATCCGCAATGTAATCAATTTATATTGATTCCTTTTATACGATTTTTAAGCAAGATTTAAAATAATTATTAAGATAATTGATATTAAATTTTAATGTATTGTTTGCTTAACAATTGTTACTGGTAAAGGCTTTTAGGTAAACTTTCACTCACTCTACATTGCTTTAATGTGCATCCAAAAGTTTCATCTTTCTTTAATTTTGTTTTAGATTTATTCCAACAAGATAAAAAAAATCTCGAAAGATAATTCAAGTAGTACTTCAGACAAAGCAATTGTCGATAGTGATTTTAAAAGTAACAATTCTTTAAGAAAAAAGAAATCTATAATGGATGATAAAAAGATAAGCCAAGTAACGACTGTTGATATTATCAATGAATCAACAACAGAGTCAAAAGGCAACACAATGCAGAACAAAATTACTGGCCACTCCACAACACAGAAAGCGGAGAAAACTATAAATACATCAATAGAGCCGAGCCCATGTACAGCTATACAAAAATTTAATCCAAATATGCGCTTTATACGTAAAAGTGTAGACCAGTCTGCCCGAAACGCTAACACAAATTATTTAGAACTCGAAACAGAATTTCCCCGAGACTATGACGACAACATTGAAATGCTGTCTCGCGAGGCAGAACATTTGGAAGAGCAATTTCGTACTCCAACCCGAACAAGCACTACGGATTTGACGGGTCAACATAGTTCCTCAACTTCATGTACCGCTTTGCCCAGCGAACCTTTGGGACAAGTTATAACTTTAGCAACTGATGCCAGCCATAGTAAAATTGATAACACATTACCCACATCTGAAAAAGAAACCAAATCAAAAGAAGGTGTTGGAAATATAAAACGTGTTGTATTCAAAGTAGAAGAGAAAATTATAGGCCATAAAGCAGATAGCTGCGTTATACCAAAAGACATTCAAAAAGTATCAAGAAGTTTAAATACAGGACAAGATGATTCATTGTCTACAGAGCTTCTTCCATCAACTGAGGAAAAAAGTGAAACTTTTATTTCCGTAGGAACAGAAGCAGGACAACTAAAATTACTTCAATCGTCTTCTCTTACGACAAAAGTTTCCCTCTCATCTTCAAATAGTTCAGCTGCTCTTTCTACATCTGCTAGTACTCCTGCAATAAGTAAACCGTCTCTTAAAGATGACGATGATGAACCCGTTGCTATGTCACCATGTGGTCGGTTTTTTAAATACGATAAAGAAGTTGGACGTGGCAGTTTTAAAACTGTCTATAGGGGTTTAGATACGGAGACTGGAGTCGCTGTAGCATGGTGTGAATTATTGGTAAGTAAAAATAATAAAACATATTTTGAAAAAAAATATTAATATCTTTTACTTCTAGGACAAACAAGTAAAGAAGAGTGAGCGTAAACGTTTTCGGGAAGAGGCGGATATGTTAAAAAAGTTACAACATCCCAATATTGTTCGTTTTTACACATATTGGGAGTTCACCGTTTCGCGTAGAAAAAATATAGTTCTAGTCACTGAATTAATGCTTTCCGGGACCCTAAAATCGTAAGAACTAAATAATGAGTTCATAGATAACTAGGTTAAAAGTATCTGGAACACTAATTTTTTTATTAGTAATTTATCGCTGGAATCATCTGCTTTAATCTGAACTGCTGTACCCAAATTGGTTTCAGAAAGAGAAAAATGAACCCACATATTCCCAAATGTCGGAAATGTTTTGTATAACAATAGTTCTGCAGTATTCGACTACTGTTTTGTGTGCTGTCTGAACCATAAATGTCGCAATTTTAAAGATTATCGTCATAACTTATATAGCTGATGTAACTTGACTCCTATGATTATTTTGCTGGAAGAAATGGCCATCAAATGTTCATTTTTTTGTTCGGAAATATAGTTTTTTGTTTCCCGTCATAATACAAATCTTTCAAAACACTCATCTTTCAAAACACTCAAGAACCGCTTCATTTCCACCATTTATTACAGATGGACTTTACACAACTATAGCAAGACCTTAGCTCTATCTCTACCTAAGAGAGTTAACGCCTAAATGGTCTTAAAGGGCTACTATTTTGTAGCGTAGTGATTTATCGTTACCGAGTTTCCCAAACCTCTTAACCGAATTCCAACGTAGTTTCACTGAAGATTATGCGTGATATTAACTGTGAATTGGTTGGGAATTTTTAGAGTTATACCCCATTAAAACCTTCTTCTCATATCGACTTTTGACGATGAGGCCCTAACAATTTGGATAAATCTAGTTCCCTACATAGAAGAAAGCTAGTCCACCAAGGAAAAGCTTTATATTCTTTATTAAAACTGAATGTAATTATTCTCCAGAGTCCGCCTAACCCCAAACACAAGCAGACACACCAGAAGCCGGTCTTCTAACACCAAAGTTTTATAATTACATATACATTTTTGCGTTACAATATTTTAAAAGAACAATATTTTTGGAATTGTTCACTTACAATTAATTATATACCGCAAGCATTCATAACTAATCTACTTGTTTGCTCTGTTTCCTTTTAATGATTTTATTGAAAATTTATATTTATTTATGGTTTAAAGAATTGTACATCGCCAGTATTTACGTGTCACAATATTTTGACTATGGTTAGAACCCCACACAACAACAGATACGTTAAAAAGCTCGAAAAAGCTTTGGTTTGCTATTAAAAGTCTAATTGGCACAAACTGCAATAAAAATCTCGCAGCTATAGGATTCGATGACATTCAATATACAGATGCAAAGAAATGCGCTAAACTATTCTGCCGACAATTTGTCGATCATCCCACCATCATAATTCGGAGAAACAAGAATCTTGAACGGGATTCTGAGCCCATTTCCTTCACGCTCGATAAAGTGAAATATATAATCTCCAAAGCGAAACCCTCTAAAGCTCATGGTCCTGACGGCATCTCTATGTTAATGTTATAGAAACTTGGCATAGTATCGCTGGAATATCTAGTATGCTTCTAGAACTAGTATGCCTTCGATTCATCAGCTGGTGATTCCAGATATATGGATGGTTGCTCGGATAATTCCCCTCCTAAAACCTGATAAACCCGCTACAAAAGGAGAATCATACCGCCCAATCACCCATAGCAAAGGTTTTAGAAGCTTTACTATTGCCAGCCCTGCAAGAGCATTTCTCGCTTGCTTCTCTCCAACACGTCTTCAGGAAATCCTATTGTACCACGACAGCTTTGAATTTGATAGCTAACCAGATCGCAAATGACCTCAATCCGCAGAGACCGTGACAACGCACAATTGTGGCAACCTTAAAAGCTCTTGTAGGCACCTCTTGGGGAATGACTAAAGATACCAAAATTACAATTTTCAAAGCAATTGGTCGCTCTCTCTTTAGTTATGCTGCCCCTATTTGGACCTCGTTCCTCAGCAAGTGGTGGCATGTCACCTGTACACCCACCCTAACCATAAAGTGTATATCGCAATGACATTCGAGATATTTTTCCATCTCTTATAGACCGAGTGTCCATTGCAGACGCCCAAAAACTATTTAATCAACAGGCGGTTTTAGGAGCGATGAATGGCTATAGATGTAATAGGGTCCTTAATGAACACCCCCCAGTGATTGCAGACAATGAGAGGCTCTTCCCAGGCAAACAAGAAATACTTTAGCACAATTAAGGGTCGGATGGTGCAGTATTCTTAACTGCTACCGGGAGCATATAGTTCCCGGCACTTTAAATCGTTGTCCAGCCTGTCTTCAAAGCCCCATGACACGGTGCATCTATTTCAATGTCCCAACAGGCATACGGATCTGTGCCTCATAGACCTATGGTTTGCAATGGTAGGCTGATGGAAGTTGCGCAATTTCTCTAGCTCCAAGTTCCAGCCACGTGATACTTTTTACAATAATTAATATATACATACACCTTAAATCTTTTCAGGAAAGAACTTCCTACAACAGCAGAGCTGTTACAACAACAACAGATACGTTAAGGTTGCAAACTTGATTCAGATTCATTCAGTCAGAGTCATTATGTAAATCAGGTGGCTTAATGATAGTTAATGAAGGCTATTCATCGCGGTTTTTACCCTCTCTCTTTTTTAATTTTACCCAATGGCTCTATACGTCTTCAAGTGGAGATGTCTAGTATTAACTAGCGCTACCCTTCGTAATCTATAGAACCAGAATATACTGCACTATGACTGACCGTTTAAATTATTTTTTTTAGTTTCTGTTGTTGTGGCAGCTATACTGCTGTTAAAAGTTCTTCCCTGGGAAAAAACTTCCGATTTACACAGCTTTTTCCAATTGTTCATAAGGTCTAATTCTTGTAGGCACGATATAAGTTAGTCTTATGAATTAAGAATAACTTGTTATAGCATCATATTTAACTAGGCGAAATAATATTTTTCTCGGCTCTATTGTAATTAAAATGTGAATATTCCAGATACTTTTAATGCAAAATAAGTTTTGTTGCAGGTAAAAATATTTAATCTTTTTTACTTTTAGGTATCTAAAGCGTTTTAAGAAAATAAATCCAAAGGTTCTAAAGTCTTGGTGCCGTCAAATTTTGAAAGGTTTACATTTTTTACATACTCGTCAGTTGCCCATTATTCATCGTGATCTAAAATGTGATAATATATTTATAACCGGTACAACTGGTAGTGTTAAAATAGGTGATTTGGGTCTGGCTACCCTTAAAAATCGTTCGCATGCCAAATCTGTAATTGGTACTCCAGAATTCATGGCACCAGAAATGTATGAAGAACATTATGACGAGTCAGTAGATGTATATGCTTTTGGAATGTGCATGTTAGAAATGGCTGTGTCCGAGTACCCTTATAGTGAATGCAAAGGTCCAGCACAGATATACAAGAAAGTTATTTCTGGTATAAAGCCTGCGGCCTTATGTAAAGTTGAAGATCCCAAAGTTAGAGAAATAATAGAAAAATGTATTGAATTAAAAAAAGAAGACCGTCCAAGCTGTAAAGAATTGCTTAATTCAGAATTTTTTGAAGAAGATATTGGTATTCGTGTGGAGCCAACGGCGACTGAGGCTTTTCTTAACAATCCCGCCAATAATGTCATTGAATTTCGCTTGCGGTTTTTGGACCCAAAAAAACGTTCGTCGAAACATAAAGAAAATGAAGCCATACAGTTTGAATTTGATATTAAAAAGGATGATTGTGAGCAATTGTGTCATGATATGAAACAAGAGAATATCATATCCGAAGAAGATGCCAGGGCTGTAGTAAGACTATTAAAAGTTCAAGTTTTTTCTTTGTTAAAAGAACGTGTGCAGCGTCAGACGCAATTACAATTGCAAAATGAAAAATCTCGTTTGGAAAAACTTGCTTTGCAAAAGCAACGAGAAATGCTACCACCAAATGTCGAAGAAGAGGAAGAAGAAGATGAGGTTGACTCAGAAGAGGATGATGACACTAAGAAAATAAACCAACAGCAACAGCAAGTTCAGGTAATACAACAATCGCAATCATCACAAGCATCACAACCATCGCAATCATCGCATACATTACAAAGCGATGATGTCTTGCAACGAAACGTGGAAAATAACGACCAGCAACATCTTCCAAATTTTGTCAGTTTCCAGCAAACAACAGTGCCGTCTCAATGTAATTATTCGACAACAGCACAAGATGTACATTCACCACAGCAAACGTTATCACCAACAACAGTTGTGTCGCAGACTCAATACTACACTACGCAAACATCTCAACAACCAACTCTGTCAAATTCCGCTGGAATTCAGCATCAAGTAAACTACGTAACACAACAACCAAATCAACAGCAGCCTTCAGTTATGTTACAACCCCAGGTACGTTTTTGCATGTTCTTTATGTCAGTAGTGGTCCCCTATTGAGCGAAATTAAATCATAATTAGCTTAATTTAAAAGTTTCGACAGTATATTCTTATTTACTTTTTGGGTAAAATCAGAACTGCATTTTGAGCTTAAAAGGAAAGGGGGCATTGTTTTTTATTCATGTACTAGCAGTGCGCGCTACTTCGTCAGCGTCCTATCAATATTTTCTTTCATTTTGCTTTGAATGTAATTCAAACCCAATGTTAAGACTCTTGTTTTGAAAGTGCTTCAGATAAAGTTTATGTATTTATTTAAATAGAGGTGCTTATGGGTAGTTACCCAGGAACATGCTTTATATAAAATTCTAAAAATTGAATATAAAAAAATAAAAAGTGACTTCCAAGTTTGCAGAATCATTAAATCGGTACAATTAAGTTCTTTCGCTATTGTTTCTCTATTTTCTCTTGGAAAAGATATTTTGCGGGAAAAAAGTATTCTACATTTGAACCGAGATACTACGGAACTTTTACACATAATTTTTAATTTCTCCACTCTGTCCAGACAGACAAAAATTAAAAAAATTATATCTATAGATTAATTCCATTACCCTTCTTGGGAGCATATGGCTTCCACAAAGCATCTCCATCCTAAACGCTCCATTCATAGATTGTCTGGGGTTAAATCCATTTAAATTTTAAAATTCAAAACCATGGTGAAAAACTTTACGTCTTCTGCCAGGGATCGAGCCTAGGGTGATTGGTTTTGTAATCATACACTGATCCACTACACCACGCCGCCATCATTTTCAGTTATTCATTCATTTATACAAAAATCTAGCCATAAGGCCATTAACGGTCTTTTATGGTATATGTAAATGTAGTGTTCTAAGTACTAGTGTTCTAAAGAAATATCTATAGCTAGTTCTTTTCAACAGGAAGAACAAGGTTGATGATTTCAGAATACCAAATCTTGGAAATTTAAGCTAGCAAAGGCGGCAAATTACCTGGCTGTTTATTCGGTTTAAAAATCATCTTGCTAGAGAAATACACAGGTAATGGTCTGAAACGCCTGCGGTTCGTGCAGGCAAGTACTAGGGTTAGGACCCAAGAACTTAAGTTGATAAAGTGGATATACACGTAGGTTGTGCGGTCAATACTTACATAGGGTTACTCTGTTTGGTGAAAGTCAGTGAGAAAAAGGAGTTCTAATAAACTTCTTGTAAACGCCAGAGATATGCATCACAGGCGGCATTAGAAATTTCCTAAGAGTCAGTGATTAGTGAGGTTAGGGGTCAACAAACCACACAAGGATATAAATGTGTTACATTTCATGGGATTTAATGGATCTTTCTGGATCTTTCAGTGGTTTTAAGCGGAAAACATGTTATACTGATGGGTTATGACCAAAGGCACCCACGGAAACCCTTGAGTGCCTTTGAGCACATACACAATCTTAATAAGACACATATAATAATTTTTAATTTGTCAGCTGTCAAGAAAGTAGGTTTGTGTCGCTTTGTTTAATGAAAATGGTACACTGTAACGGTCTAATTCATAAAACAGTAAAACAGCTTTATATGCGGTTGAAAGAACGAAAAAGCTGTTATAAAACCTAAATAATTTTCAACATACTTTAAACCTTTAATAAGTTGACAATCTATACACATGATAAAATAGTAACTCATTTCCGTCTATCTGCTTTTCATTTGCGTTCGCATCACGTAAAAACTACTGGCTGCATTTTAACAAAACTTTGTGAGGAGGTACCTTAGTATCCTGATTCATTTCCAAGAGAAAGCGTAGAAAAATCAGTTTAAACCTGGGATATTTTTAATACTCTTATATTTTTACACACCTTTTTACATTGATATATTTTAACACACCCTTTCATTTTTGAAAGTGGTATATGGCAATATTAGGCGCCAAATGAATAACATTTGTATTTAAAAAAAATGTTGATGATATGCTGACAAAAATGTTTGGATTATTCAAGAATTATAAAAAATTACGATTATAAAATAATTCCTTGGGCAGCCTACATATGCACAACATATGTGATATACGAGTACATAGTATTTATAGTGTATTTACAAATATTTTTAGAAAATTTTTTGTTTTTTTTTTTTGTATTATCTTTTTTTTAATAAAACAACTCTGAACTTTACTTAATTAATTACTTTTATTAAACTAACTTAAATAATTTCAAAACTTGATCAACTAAATTGATAGAGTTAATAATACAGAATACTTTGTCATATAAAACCTAACATTCCCAAAAAATTCGATACTATCGATAGTATCGATAGTTTTCTATCACACTATCGAAAATATCGAATGGCAAGACTATCGATAGTTTGCCAGCTCTAGTGTGCACTTGATTGCTAGTTGGCATATCAGATGCGTACAGCAAGCGTACTACCCTGTGGCACTCCGGCTTTAATGAGCTGAGGAAAGCATAAGAAATCTCCTTCTTTTATTAAGAACTTTCGATCAGTTAAATAATTTTTTATGAGCTTATAGAAGTTTTTGGGCGAATTCAGCTTTAACTTGTATATAAGGCCTTCGTGCCATACTTTGTCAAATGCTTGAGAAACGTCAATAAAAAGTGCAGAACAGTATTTTTTTTTCTTCAAAGGTCTTTTTAATTACATTTACTAATCTGTGTGTTTGTTGGATCGTACTATGTTGTTTTCTGAAGCCAAATTGATGGTTCGGAATAAATCCTTTGGCGCTCAGAATTGGGTCCAACTTAATTATTAATATTTTTTCAAACAGCTTTGATATGTTTGATAAAAGGCTTATAGGTCTGTATGATTCTACCTTGGGGTGGTATTTTACTGGCTTAGGTATCATAGTAATCAAAGAAATCGTCTACTTTGTAGGAAAGTACTCAAGACGTAAAATGGCATTAAAAACAAAAGGAATAATTTTTTGGGCTATACGGGGCAATTCAAATAATATCTTGTTACTGATTTTCTCAATGCCAGGAGCATTTTTAGAGTTTCAGTTATTGCCTTATCAATATCTCGAAGCTCAAACCTTAGGGAATCTGCCGGACTAACATCGATAGGTGGCAACTCAGCTATTTCAGTCGAGACAATTTTTAAATGATCAACAAACACATTAGCTTTTTCGGCATCATTTCTTGCCCAGCCTCCACAAGAAATTCGTAATGGAGACTTGCGTAGGACTGGTCTTTTAAGGTTTCTACATGCATGCCATAATGAATAATCTTATTGTGGAGTTGGGTCCAGATCTTCCAGGTAGTTTTTCAGAGATGCTACTCTTCGAGATTCTAGTAGGTCTCTCAGCCGCGTCGTGCAAAGACCGGTGGCGATTTGGCACAATATAAACAAAAACCGAAAGGGATATTCCTTAAATGTTCAGTAATAGTTTACCAAGTTTAAAAAGCACAAATAATAAACAGTATACATACGAGTATGTATGTATTTATAAAATAATCTTATTGTTTGGGACGCTAAACTTATAATAAGAGATGTGGTGGCAATATGGAGGAGCAGTACTAGAGTATCCATTTAATTGGTCTTTGATTTTATTCGAGCAAGCAATTATTCGATTTTGCAATTTAGTTTTTCCTCTACTAATCGATTAAGTTTTTAAATTACTAGAATAACTCGAATTAATCGCGTATAATTAAAAAAGTTGTATTCAATGAGAAAATACAACAATACAATATTGATTATTTATATATTTTATTAATGACAACTTGTAGACGATTTTTAAAAATGTTTTATTGATTTGTTTATTTCAGTAAGAAAATTATTTTCATTTGATATGAACTTATAATAAATAATATGAGCTTAAATATGAATTAGGTGCCCCAATAGGTTAGTAGGTAGTGTGCTAGTCTATGAGTCTAGGGGTTGTGGGTTAGATTCCCAAAAAGTGTTTCACTACAACGAATGAGGGTCTTCGTTAGCATATTCGATAATTAAGTTAGAATTTAATTTGTAATTGTATTGTATCAATAATACAAACATATAAAATATTTCATAAATAGTATGATTTTGTCTTTATGCGGAAAAGGTAACGAACACGTTTTCAGCATAACATTCTTCATGAAGTGCAAATATTAATTGTTTACTTTTCCACTTAAAGTAGACTTACGAGAATTCCTTAAAAGGAATTCTAAAACATGCTTTAACTGATACTTAGACACAGGCCAGTTTACAGTTTATCTATTAGGCTAAACTATACATTACTAAGAAGATTTAAATTAAGTAGCATATAAATAGTAAAAATTTTAATATACACTCGTAAAGTATGTTCATATTTTTTATAACGATGTTTATAAATTGAATGAAAAAAGTTAAGGAAAAAAAGTCACATTCGATTTATGAAAAATTATATATACTATTTTTTTTTTCTGTATGTTTGCTCACCTCTAGTTCGAAATTATTCCTAAACGGACAAATAAGAAGCAAAAAATCGGTAAAAAATTGGAAATCTTAATATAAGTTATTTTTAGTCGATTTGTCGATAAATCGATATAAATTGTTCGAGTTATATTTTAATTGAAATTTGCAATTTTTCTTTCTCGAACAATTAATTGAATTAAAATTCCACGATTAATCGAGCGATGATTGATCAATTAGATACTCTAGGCAGTACGCATTTTTGTACTGCCGAATTTTTAACGTGTCAGTCACTAAGCAACGTTTTGTGAAATATAAAATCAGAGGTCGATGGTTAGGTGCTTCAGGATATAAGTTGCATACTTGACACACACACTTCAATAATAAATAAGTAAGTAAATGTATATAAGCATGTTGCTAACAACGAAAAAATAAAAATGGCAGTACGTGTTGAGTAATGAACGCGATTGGCTGTACGACGAGAATAATTATTTTTATATTTCATTCAAATATCCTGATATTATTCGAAAGTGGAATTTTTGTGACTAACCGCCGGTGTGTGAAAATTAAAATAGATTTGACGATTTAACAAAATCTATAAACGATAAATTGAACGGGTTAATTTAAAATGCCTAACGTCAGAGGCATGAAACTAGAAGCACTGAACAGTGCAAAAAGCATGGTTTGCCAACGTCGGGTAAACGAATAGACCTTATAGAGAAATTGGAGGAATATTTCAAAGTTTCCAGGAAACATCTGATTTCAGTCTCTCTAGAAGAATTGAGCTTCTCGAATAGACTGTAAAAGAAGTTCAAAGGTCTCAATTTACCCCATCAAATATGTCATCACCAAAGCAAAGTACTGCATTAAAAGATGAAAAACAAAATAATTCTGCAGAATTGAACAGCAACTAGAACTGTTAACGCACAAAAATGGATGCAGCCTAAAGTTATTTTAAAAATTCAAATTCCAGAAAATATACGACAACAACAATGCAGTACTAGTAACAACTATTTTAATATGAATGCACTTGATTATGCAGAACCCACACACTTGAACAGCAACATGTTCAGCAATATGTGGAATTAAATAGTATCTCTTCGGCAACATGTGATTTGCCTTTTTATAGACAAACTACGTGCAACATGAATATATGAATTCAAATATCTTTATGTCAACCAACAATGTCGACAAGAATTTATGCAAGCCAAAATGTTGAGCCATTTCACAACAGAATTTTATATACAAAACAAAACGCACCATCAAATGTTCCATCAAACGCTACATATTTAAATTTTGATGCCAACATTCCATTAAGTGTAGTGTTAAGTAGCAACGTTTATAGCAATTTAATGACTCGAAATGAAAATTTATTTCAACACAACGCTAACCTTTTACATTTCCTTAGCAACTATGTGAACCAGAGTGGACATGGACGACAAGAATTTGCCCAGACGCGTCAAGTGCGTTTTACGGAATTTCCTGGACTGGATCCATCATCAGAGAAATCATTGGGAGCTAAACAATTTATTCAGCGGGTAGAGGACCTTAGAAATGCTTATAATTGGAGTGCCCAACTAGTTATCTTGCAGGGTGCTGCCAAATACTGGACGCACTCACTACAAGAGGTTTTTATTTCCTGGTCAAAGTTTGTTGATAAATTTTTAAACGATTTTCCGTTTTGTAAAATTGTAAACAAGGCAGACGTACATATAACTATGTCACAAATGCAACGTAATGATAATGAGACTACTCATGACTACTATAGAATAATGTCATTTGGTAAAAGTGGATATCTGTCAGAACTAGCAATATGCAGACACATAATTAATGCAATTACCGACAACGATTTTTTTTCATATTTTATTTATTATATCTTCAATATATTTGAACTAAAAATAATTACTCAAATCTTAAGTCTAAAATAAAAAAATATACTTTTTAAGTCGAGCTAGTGCTAGACAAAAATAATGTTTCGCAAAAATAATGTTTCGGTTGTTACAATCCTTTTCGGGTCATCCCTCTGATGTTCGGCCAAGAAAAGCAGTATTTCTTCCTTTTAGTCGATGTACTGTGTTGATTCCTCGTTTTTTTGCTTGTGACACAAGTTATTATTTTATTCATCCATCCCCACATTTATTTTTTAATAATAACAGCAGCCATAATAATAAAAAAAATATATATGTACAGTATGCAAGATCCATATTCGTACACCCTTAGAAAATGCACTATTTCCTTAATATCGCAAATAGTTTTAAAAATAAATTAACTTACATAATTTTTTTAAATTGTATATTCCGAAGCTTATTTAATGTAAAGTTATCCAAGTAAATATTAAAGTTAGTTTTAAAATTATTTGACATAAAATTTATATGTACGAATTTGAATTTTGTTTTTAAAAATAGCGAATTCAGAGAAAATATTGAATTAACATTTTTGTGTGTTTGTTTTGTTAAAAAAATCCTTTTGCTTAAAATTATTCAAAAAAAGACTTTTTAGTTGTTTATTTCATTACATGGTAGTCGTTTTTGCAAAAACTAAAGGTGTACGAATACGGATTGTGCATACTGTACATATTTAATTAAACAACATAAAAGTGTTAATATTATAAAATAAACCAATCTTAAAGTTGAATTTTGCACCCCTGACACGGTGTGTAAAAAGGCCTATTTATATTTTCATTCAGAACTATGACTAGTTCGTTCATAAATTTTTAATCGTTTATTAACCCATGTGACATTTAAAGAGAATCTTAAATTATTTCCGGCTTTTACGTTCGAATTGTCTACAAGTAAGGTAAACTATATATTCGCAAGATGTGGTTTTCTTCAAATCAACTAAGAAAATTAATTAAAAAATCCCACAGCGATAGAAAGATATCCAAGAAGTATAGATATTTAATAAAATCACCCTGATCAATTATTTCCAGGTAGGTTTTCCTAAGAAAATTCCTCAGGAAGTAACTAACCCTTTTGTTTATTATAAAATTAAGCTTTCACCGCGTGACTTACGAGTCCGAGGGTTTTTGTTATTAAAAAAAAAAAAAAAAAATAAAACCACAAAGTTCCCGTTTTTAAAATATTAAATTTGTAATTGTTGAATTCAAATTAAGAACTAAAAAACTTAAAACTTATTACAGTATTTAAATACTAAATATTATTTAAAAATTATGCTGACATCTGATGAAAAAGTATTGCAAAGAAATTAAGGCAACAAAATAATATTTATTGCAAAATGCAGTTTAATGAACTGGCTGATCAGTAAAAATTAAGTTTACTGAACTTTAAATTTAGTGCAGTGATATTTTTGCTTATTAGCAAAAATTAAGTTTTATTGAACTAGAAAAATTAATTCTGCATTTTGTCAGCAAAAATTAAGTTTACTGAACTGTTTAATACAAATTTGGTATTTTTGTGGTTTCATGAGATTTATTTAAGTGTTCATTTGGTACTTTTTTATCATCCTTGTTGTAAAACCTTCTTCTGTTTTCAACGAGAAACCGCTAACGCTAAATTTTGTTTGTCACTTGCTAAATAAAGTAAGTTTTATAACTATAAACGTTTGATATAGTTCGTCGATTATAAGGTAAATTCTTTAAAATAAAGAAAGAGAATTCGTTCTTGCCTTTTTATACCTAATTAATTCTTGTGTTTATATTTTTATTTTAAAATCGGATATACGCCGAAACATTGGTCCTTCGAGCCAGTTTAATACACAAGAATTTATTGCATCCACTGGGGAATCCACTGAATATTTGGCAGTTACCTTTACGGGGAATCAACTTATATTTACATATTTAATAAAACTCATCAAATAAGGTTGGTAATTGATTTTAAAGTGAGTGTTTAAAACTTAAATTAAAGAAATTATATGCACGTAAAATTTATACATATACGTGTATGTATGTGTGCCTTTACATAAAACAAAAAGTGGTTATTAGTAATTGAATATTCGAAATATAATTTATTAATATTTTACTTTTGTTTATCCCGGTATATAAAAAGAGTTTCTCGATAAATTAATTTATTTATTTTTTTCATGGTTTATTAATTTGATTGCATCGTATTATTCTTTCCCTGTTTTCGTTTACACTTAATTCGCCACTACGGTCGGTCGATTTGACTACACTAAGTGTATTTTTTGTTCTTATCTAAATACTTTCTAGGTTTTGATAATTTAAAAGCAGCTTTTCTCTTTAAAAAAAAAAAAAACTTTCATATTAGAGTTGAAACCGATTTGTAGAAAAATGTCATTGACTTCCTTTGTTAGTTTTACTCGGGCTAATAGGCTGAATGTCAGAGCTAGGCCATTAAAAGTGTAATTGAAATTTTTATGGAATCTGGGGGGTTATTACGTAATTCGATTCGAAAAGCAAAACCTTTCGAAACAAATTTCTGATTCGAAAGTAAAATCGTATTATCTAATTCGTTCGAATATGATGCATGGTTGTATTGCGTAAAAAAGGGCAAAAACATGTGATGCCAAATTTTGTCCTGATAAAAAAATTGGCAGCATTGCTTTTTAATATCAAAGTTGTCAGAAGTTGTGTGTGTTTAGACATCACAGAAAAAAAAACGAAGAAAAGTTTAAACTTAAAGAGGATAAAATTAAAAATACTTATTTTTAATGTTGTGATTAAAAAAGTACACACAAATTTACAGTAACCAAGTGTAATAAATTGGTCAGAATAAAACTGCTAAACGTTTTTGCAAATTTTGTAAAACTTTGTAGCGTTATTTTCTCATTGCGTTAATTTGTTAATAAACTTTTTAAAGCGGTCCAAATAGGGAAGCAAATAATAAAATCAACAACTTCGAAAGGAAATGGTGAACAAATTATGAAATTAAACAACTACTGGTACATTTGCAGGAGCATTCTGAATTTTAAGTAAATTAAATGTGCTTTATAATTTTTTTAGAAGACCACGGCCCAAAATACCTTATATAAAGGTATTGGAATTAGTACCAATCAATGCATTTTGGAAGAGTTGTATGTTGGAAAATTAAAAATCAAGAAACATGTACACTAAATAGTAAATTATTGAGATATACTACCGGAACAGGTTTAATAAATTAACCAATAAACATTAAGTTAATAAAGGTTTATAAATAAAAATGAAAATTATATTTAAAACAAATAAAAAACAATATTTTCATAACTTTAGCTCAAGAATTTTTTAAATCTCCAATTTCTTTGCTTTTATAATAACTTGATATGTTTTATCATAAAATCTACAACTATATGAATTTGCTTGTGTTATGTTTTACATACATATGTATGTAAATCCACTCCTTTAGAAATTATCAATGCAAATATTTACATCAAAGTATTACAGAACTTATAATTGATGTGTTTTATGGGTTTTTTATCACAAGATTTACATGTTTTATTTTCTTCGACAACAAAATAGCTTTCGAATAAAATACGAACGTTTTAACGTATTTGATATTTGCTTTCGAATTACATAATTTGAAAATGTACTTTTTGATTTTCGTAAGGGAAATAAAAACGTACGGTTCGAAAATGTATTTCCGAACGTTCGTAAATAAATTTCCGAAAATCGTACTGCATAATTCAATTTGTAATTTTTCATAATTTTTCGTAATAAAAAAAATTCGTAATTTTTTTCTTTCGAATCGAATTACATAATAACCCCCTTGATTTCTTCGATTTTTGGTATATTTTCGATCTGATTGGATACTAGTTCATCAAACGTTAGCTGAGACGTAATATTACTTAAATTAAAGTGATTGTTTATTAAAAAATTTTGTTCAAACTTATCATCAAAATTACAATAAAGGTCTTCATATATTTCTAATTTACAATCGTTAAATTTTATTAGTTTATTTCCATTTAAATTGAACTGTCTATTATTACAACTACTATTACTTATGGAATTTATATGATTTTTCATGATTATTAAACCTTGTTTTATTTCTATAGTTTCCATTTGTTTGTTCTTTTTAACCGACTTAAAAAAAAGAAGTAGGTTATCAATTCGTCTGAATGTTGCTTTTTTTAAGGTTTGTGCCCGCAGAACTCAGTCATTTCTGAATCGATTGTAAAATTTTTTTTTCTTTATTAGTAAGGGAATGCTTACAGATTGGTCCCATTTTAAAAGAAGTTCAGAATTTTGAAAATGAAAGGGGGTTCCCATACAACATAAGTTTTTTTTACGTGTATTATGAACCGTAAAGGGCACCCTTTTAAAATTTAAAACTGCTTATTACTATAGCTGCCAATAACAGAAATTAATAAAAAAATAAACTTAAAGATTAAAGGGTGTCCCCATATGTGACGTCAATTTAAATATAATGGGTGATTTTTTTGAGGTTAGGATTTTCATGCATTAGTATTTGACAGATCACGTGAGATTTCAGACATGGTGCCAAAGAGAAAGATGCTCAGTATGCTTTGACATTTCATCATGAATAGACTTACTAACGAGCAACGCTTGCAAATCATTGAATTTTATTACCAAAATCAGTGTTCGGTTCGAAATGTTCAAATGTGACAAATTTTGTTCAGCGATGAGGCTCATTTGTGGTTGAATGGCTACGTAAATAAGCAAAATTGCCGCATTTGGAGTGAAGAGCAACCAGAAGCCGTTCAAGAACTGCCCATGCATCCCGAAAAATGCACTGTTTGGTGTGGTTTGTACGCTGGTGGAATCATTGGACCGTATTTTTTCAAAGATGCTGTTGGACGCAACGTTACGGTGAATGGCGATCGCTATCGTTCTATGCTAACAAACTTTTTGTTGCCAAAAATGGAACAACTGAACTTGGTTGACATGTGGTTTCAACAAGATGGCGCTACATGCCACACAGCTCGCGATTCTATGGCCATTTTGAGGGAAAACTTCGGAGAACAATTCATCTCAAGAAATGGACCGGTAAGTTGGCCACCAAGATCATGCGTTTTGACGCCTTTAGACTATTTTTTGTGGGGCTACGTCAAGTCTAAAGTCTACAGAAATAAGCCAGCAACTATTCCAGCTTTGGAAGACAACAGTTCCGAAGAAATTCGGGCTATTCCGGCCGAAATGCTCGAAAAAGTTGCCCAAAATTGGACTTTCCGAATGGACCACCTAAGACGCAGCCGCGGTCAACATTTAAATGAAATTATCTTCAAAAAGTAAATGTCATGGACCAATCTAACGTTTCAAATAAAGAACCGATGAGATTTTGCAAATTTTATGCGTTTTTTTTAAAAAAAAGTTCTCAAGCTCTTAAAAAATCACTCGTTATAAACCATTTGAACCATTGTAGACAATCACTTGAAAATTGGACAGAATGTCCAATATTTATAATTAGAAATTAAATATTTATAATTAGAAGTTAAAGGGTGTCCCAATAGTTGATGTAATTTGATGTATATTGCAAAACTTTTGAACTGTAACAGAGAGACGGTTGAAATTTACAAAGAACCTGTATATTTAAGTCCTTTATAACATCAAGTATATATTTTAAATTTGGAAACTAAAGGGTGTCCCCATAATTGATATAATTTTACCTATCTAGCCCTATCTTTTGAACCGTTATAGACAAACACTTAAAAATTAGACAGAATCTCCACTACTATGTCCCGTATAATAACATTTATAAATATTTAAAATTTTAAAGGGTGTCTCAATAGTTGATGTAAATTGATGCATATGGCCAAACTTTTGAACCGTTTTAGACAGACATTGAAATTTACAAAGAATCTGTCCTTTAAAATAAGTGTCTAATTTAAAATTGCACATTAAAGGGTGTCCCCTAGGTGCTATTGTATAAGCTATATGGCCATATCTTTGGAACAGTTTCTTTTTATTACTGTGTCAGTAATAATAAGTGTAAAAAATAAAGGGTGTCCTCATATCTGACGTAATTTGTCGTATATGGCTTTATCTGCTTAACCGTTACGAATAGACATTTGAATGTACAGAACGTATATTACTATGTCGGTTAGAGCAACAAGTATAAAAGTATTTGATTTGAGTACTATTTCTTCTATTTCTTACAGATTACTTCCTTTTAAATTTTTAGTTTAGAATTGATGCACATATATTTGTTTTGTAGTCGGTTTTTTTTGCAAGAATTATTTCTTAAACAATTAGTTGTGAAAATACGAAGGTTAGTCTTTTTTAGATTATTTCTTTTTACTTCGTTAGTAGAATCATACATTGTATTGTTTATTTTTAAAATTTCTCTATTTTCAAAAATAAGTTCTTCTTGGTTTTCATAAAAGATAATTTTTTGTATCTATACCTAATATAGATACAAAAAATTATCTTTTTATTTTCCGTATATCTTTCGGGATTTGAATTACAAAAATTATTTTATTTTCTTTATGTTGGGCTGCACTTACTTTGGTATTCTGCATTTTATAAAGATCTATATTGTAACGTACAATTTCTTCACTTGTTAATACATTATTATTCATAGTGTTTGTTTTTGCAGCTACTAGATTATTTTGTATGTGTTCTACATTATCTAACAAAATTTTAATTTTTAAAATATATCCAGATATTTTATTATTTTCTAATTCTTCGTCGTTCTTAGTTATTTGATTAAAATTTGAAGTAATCTGTATCCTGTCGCTTTCTATTGCTTCCTGTAGCTTCGAAATTGTTTTGTTAAATACGTGGTTTATTTAAATAATTTTGTTAAGGTCTTCTATTATTGCATGGTTATTGTCATCAATTGTATGTAAATGTCGTTCTATTTCCGTCCTGTCAAAGTCGTCCATTGTTCCGTATAACCATTTCATTCCGGTTCATACAAAGTTTATTAGTCCTCTTGGATGTCTAGTGGGGATGATAGTTTGAAGTTTTGATTTTGCTTTTTCTAGCTCCGTATTCAAAAAGTGTTTGTCATTGATATTTGGTATTACTTTTGTGTTTTCATCCAGTCTATCTATAGCATTCTGAATTTCTTTAGGGTCAATGATGTGTAAAATAGTATTGTAACTGTATGTTATGTCAACGTCTTCTAATGCAATTTCAGCGAAACCATTGGTGCTATGTTTTCAACAACTAAGGTATTGCTCACAGCAAAAAGCGTCATTGCTATCGTCATAAACAGCGCTATATGTACCTGAAAATTTTGTAATTCTTTTTATGTTTGTTGGATGAATATTTTCTAGTTTCATTGTCATCAGTTTTATTGGTCATGCCTTGGTTACAGAATGGATAGATTTGTTGTATCATTCAGTGCACTTGTATACCTTTTCTTGGACTGTTAAATCTGAATTTTCTATTTCTAGCACTTGAAATCGTTCTCCAAGGGTGTTGTGAAATCTTTCGATATCTGCGTTTCCTGTATGGGAGTTTGGTTTTGTGAAATGGATTTCTACTTCTTCTTGTCTAAGAAAGTCTTTCACATTAGTCGAATTAATTTCGTTGTCGGCAATTATTCGTTTTGGTTTCGAGTTAAGAGAAAAGTATAAACGAAGTTTTTCTATAAGTGTTATGCTGTTTCTGTCTTCTAGGTAAATGGTGGTAGCTTGTTTTGAAAAATTGTCTATGATAGTTAGGAAACTGTGTTTTTTAATAACATAGTGTCAATACGTATTATTTTGTTCGTGTTTGTGAGTGTTTCTGTTATAAAGTATTTTGGTTTATATGGTTTTCTGTCATATTTACCTCTACAACAGACCTCGCAATTGTTTATATATTTTTGGATAAGAGTTTTGAGATTTTTAAAGTATATTTTGTTTTTTAAACCCTGATAATTTTCGTTTATTCCTGCATGGCCAGTTTCTTGTTTGTGGTATTTCTGAATACATCTAAAGGATTCTTCTTCATTTCTCATGTCTTTAGCATGATATGAACATCTATAGAATTTTATACTTGTGTTAAATAACTCTATTAGCTTTTGTTGGACTTTATTGTAATCAGAATCTGAAATACCTGAATATATTCCTAGTTTTCCTGTTTTTATATATCTCCTAAAAATATCTGACATATCCAGGCTTACAAAGACTTTTTGTTTGTTATCAACTATTTTAATTTCTTCTGTTTTATTTTCTGCCAATATTATCTGAGTATGAAAACGGTTAACAACAGAGTCTAATATGGGAAAATGATCGTTTCTTTCTTCTTCTTGAGAATGAATAGTAGCAGTTATACTTATGTTGTCTAGCTCAATATCTCCTGAATTTTCGTCTATTGCACAAATTTCTCTTGTGTCTGCATTGACTCTGTTAAGGTAATCGGCTAAAGTATTTTCTTTGCCCTTGATATACTCGATGTTGATATCATATTCGCCAAGTTTGAGTAACCAACGTTGAAGTCTCTTGGGTTTATGTATTTCCCTTATGTTTTGTTTGTAGCCACAGTGGTTGGTGATCTGTCATGAGGTCAAAATTCCTTCCATAAATATATGGCCTCAAGTAATGCACGCCCCAAACGATGGCCAACAGTTCCTTTTCTGTTGTGGAGTATCTTCTTTCGTGTTCGTTTAGAGTTCTACAGGCGTAGCTAATGGGGTGGTTGTCCTGTGTTAGAACAGCTCCTATTGCGAATTCACTTGCATCGGTTGCTAGTTTGAACTTTCTTTTAAAATCTAGGTATTTAAGTATGGGAGTGCCGATTAGTAATCTCTTAAGTTTGTAAAATGCATCTGTATACTGAGGATCGTTTTTATTTATTTTTGTTTTTTTTTAAATACTTTGTTAAACCGTAGGCAATTTTGGCGTAATCCTATATGAATTTTCTATAATAGCCAGTTATGCCTAGGAATGATTTTATCTGTTTCTGGGAAGTTATAGTTTTTGAATAGTTTCGATTTTGTCTGCGTTACGCTTAAACCCTTCAGTAGTAACAATATGTCCTAGATTTCACTTAAATTTATAAATAATTAGTTCAAATTATATATGTATCTACTTTTCCATATTAAAAATAATAGTAAGTTTTGATATTTTATACGTTCTATAAACCTATTTGAATTAATTTGAATAAAACAACTTGTTCAACTACTTACAAACTACCTAAGATGAATACAAATTATTGATATGGGGAGTAAAAATTGGTGCTCAGTCTATTTAATTTAACAAGTTCTATATTTGAAATAGAGTGAAGCCTAGATGTCGGAAGGTTAAATATTAGTTTCAGAATTTGTTTTGTGAACCTTATGCTTTTTAATGTGTCAAACTGCACTCTTTTCCCACACAAATAAAAAAATCTATTAAAAAATTAACATTTTATTATGTATACTAAGATTTGAATTTTTGTTAATGAAAGGATAAAGTATGTGTGTCAAGATATTTAATTTGTTTACAATATAATCTAAGTATGTGTTCTTTGAATTATTTAATGCGAAAACATTAAACATTTAATGCAAAAAAATAAACATATTAAAAATAGAAAATACAATAACCAAAATCTAAAATAAAAGATCAATGTATAAAGCTAAACTAAGAAGTCATAATAAAAATATAAACAAAAATAAAAAATTTAACAAACAGAAAAACAACTTCAAAACCAGTTTCAAGCATTATGGATAAATCAATCTCTCCCGCGAAAAAAAATGATTGAGAGGTGTTATCCAAACTTCTCTTATAGAAAACACACCAAAAATGCGACATAATTTAAACAGTGAATCCCTTTATTTACCAAATACAAATTCTACGATAAGGCCCTTACCATTAATTGATAAACGATTTGATAAGCTAACAATTCAAATAACCATACAAACAATGTTCCGTGAGTATGAAGATCTTCTCTTAAGTGAGATAGATAAAAGATTAAACGTTACTGCTAGCGAATTAATCAATTTAAGTGAGAGTGTCACGACTCTTGAATCAGTGGTACAAGAAATAAAACAAACAACATCGAACAAAATAATAGCATAAAAAAATTAAACTGACGATCTAAGAAAAGAAATCGAAAACTTAAAAAAATATTCAAGAAAACAAGAAAACTCACTTGTGTCATGATAAACGCATAAAGCCCGTTTCACACATAATACTGAGTATTAAGATTTTCTTTGGATTTTGTAAGATAGAAATCAAATGAGATTAGTGTGATTATCAAAAAATCTAACGTAACATAACATTTCGTTTTCACACTATCACACTTCAAATAAAATGAAAAATATCAGCAAAGGAACAAGCCGAGACGAGACATTGAACGACGTCGGCTGAGCAATTTTATGTGGACGGCAGAGGTGCAGGATCTTAAGTTTGTTTGGCCGTTCAAGTTTTCAGGTAATCAAAAAAATAATAAACAAAAAAAAAAACAGAATATGTACATTCAACCATTTCTAGGCATGGCAGAAACAAAGTACGATAAGACATCAATTCAAAGCAGGTGCAGGACAAAGAAAAAATATCATAGACGGCGGCGAACTATCGGCTGCGACTAACTCAGCTTGGTTCTTTGCTTAAAAAAACACAACCCTGATAAAATGAAAACTGTTATCGTTAAGAAGATTTTCTAAAAATGGTTTGGTATTATGGGATGTCAAATTTCTTTCAGTATTATTTAACATTTTGATAACATACTGCTTTCACACTATCACACTTTCTCATTGGATTTAAGTATTTGACAAGTCTTAATACTCAGTATAACATTGTGAAAATGGCTTTAGTGGTATTCCCTATACAAATAACGATGCAATTCTATTCAAATTAGTCCCCCTGTTGTGAAAGAAGCTTTCCGCGTAAAAATAAACAAAAACAATAGATACATAAATAATTTTGGCAAAAAAAACCGACTTCAAAACAGATAGAAGGGCACCAATTATAAACTAAAAATATAAGAAGTAATCTGTAAGAATTAGATTTATACCAAATAATAGATGCGCTAAAATTAGCGGAAAAAAGTAAAGACTATGTGAATGTCAAGCATCTATCACCAGCATCAGTCTTTTATGGGGACACCATTCAAGCCTCTGTCTATAACGGTTTCAAAGATAGGGTAACATAGATCAAATAACATCACCTATTCGGATACCCTTTAATTTACAATTTAAAATTAAAGACCTGTTGTTGTAGAGGACTTGGCCACAAAGATTCTTTGTAAATTTCAACTATCTGTCTATAACGGTTAAAAACTTTAACCATATATATCAAATTACATGAACTATTGGGACACCCTTTACATTATAATTCCAAATATTTATACTTGTTATCATACCAGACAAAGTAGTGGATATTCTGCCTAACTTTCAAGTGTTTGTGTTCAAAAGATAGGGCCATATTGATCAAATTACATAATTTATGGGGACAGCCTTTAGTTTATAAATTCAAATTGTATACTTGCTATAGTGGACTTTGCAATACAGGTTCCTTGTAAATTTCAGCTGTCTGTCTATAACAGTTCAAAAGTTTGGCCACATACATAGAATTACATTAACTATTGGGACACCCTTTTATTTTTAAATTCAAATTTTATACTTTTTATTATAGCGGACTTAGGTTTGTGAATTTCAGCGGTCTGTGTAGAACTGTTCAAAAGTATACATCAAATTAAATGAACTATAGGAGCACCCTTTAAATTTTGAATATTTATACATTTTATTATAACGGTCATAGTAATCGACATTTTGTCAAATTTTCAAGGTTTTGCCTATAACGGTTCAAAAGATAGGCTCAAATAGGTCAAATTACGTCACCTATGGGTCACCCTTTAAATTTTAAGTTTATTTTTTTATTCATTTCTGCTGTTGGCAGCTATAGCGACACGCAATTTTTTAAATTTTAATTTGGTGCCCTTTACGGTTCTTAATACACGTAAAAAACATGTAAGTTGTATGGGGACACCCTTTAATTTTTAATATAATGAACTGCATAACGAAAGCATAACCTTTCAAATAAAGAAAAAAGTTTTAAAATCCGTTCAGAAATGGCTGAGTTCTGCGGTTACATACATAAAAAAAAAGCAACATTCAGACGAATAGATAACCTCCTTCTTTTTTGAAGTCGGTTAATAAAAACCTGAACATTATTAAAAAACCAGATTATCGTTAATTTTAATAGTCCGTATGATAGAAACTATGTGCTAAAGTCTATTGAAAATCATATTAGAAATAATAAGGATCCACTACTCTTGAATTCAATTGGCTTTAACTGCTCAATGCCATTGAACATAAATAAAAACCTTACGCCTGAAATCCATAGATTATTCCTAAGAGCACATCGACTTATAAAGGATAAAGCGGTAGCAGCTGATTTTACGCACCGTGGAATCGTTTATGTGAGAACCCTTGAAAATGATGATCCAATTCGAATTGATGGACTAGATATATTGCACCAATTTTTTCGACTGCTTGGATTGTTTAAGAATCCAATATTGTTTTTTAGAATATTTATTTTAGATCTCTATTTTTTTATTCTTAGTTTAATATCAAACATTATTATTTATAAAATTGTTGCTATTTTTCCTTTCTGCTATAATGTTAATTACAAAACATGTACATATATCTCTGGTGATGATTTTAAATTCAGATAATATGAGGGGTGACTCTAGGGAAAATTTAAGTGTTATGGTCAGACTGCTGTCTAAAAATGTTTCTGGTCTTAAAATCTGTTATATGAACGTCCAGAGTTTAAATAACAAAATGGATGAGTTTCGACTACTTTTCGAAAAATCAAATATAGATATTCTATGCATTTCAGAGACATGGTTTTACCCGGATGTCGATAGTTATGTGTACAACTTAAGTGGTTATAGGCTTTTTCGTTCAGAATAATTAATGGTGGTGGTGTTGCCACACACACAAAACCAAATATTAATTGCTGGGAGAAAAATGAAAATCTTGTTGGTGATAACATTGAATATATGTATATTTGTCGAAATAATTAATCATAGTGAAAAATTGTTGGTTGGGACTATATATATAGGCCAAATAAAGAAATTATACTGGACTCCTGTATGGAAAAGCTGAGTAGTCTTACTCTTGGCTATGTCCTTGTTGTATTAACTGGTAATTTCAATATAGTTTCAAGTAGTCTAGTTGAAGACATACATAGCTCTATGGGACTAAACTTGGTTAACAAACATATACCAACCCACTTCACGACAACTTCAAATACATTACTTTTTTTTCGCAATTTTTATTTATTGTATCTTCAATATAATTGAACTATCAATAATTACTCATATCTTAAGTCTAAAATATACTTGTTAAGTCCAACCAGTGCTGGACTGTAATTTGCGGCTTATCCCTCTGATGTATAGACGAGAGAAGTAGTGTCCCTCCTTCTTAGTCGAATTTAACCAGGTTCATTTAGTATGTTACGGGCCAGTGGATTCGGATGGGTTTCAAGCTTCTTTAAATACCTTATAGCAAGTTTCGCTATTTCTGCTAAAGATCTAACTGATGGAACGTTTAGATCTTTATGAATGTTCGAGTTTTTTATATACGAAGGAGCAGATGTAATTATACGAATCTTATTTTGGCTCCTTTGAATTTTTTCTACGTTGCTAGCTGAGGCAGTGCCCTTTAATTGAATGCCATAACACCATATTGGTTTTAGAATTGACCAGTTTAGTTGGACTGCTTTTAACTTCATTTGTGTTAACTTTGTTTCTATGTGGCGTTTCCATGTAAGGCGCCGGTCAATATGTATGCCGAGATATTTGACGTCTGAAAGCTTAGGTATCGTTTGGTTATTTATCCGAATAGGGGGGCAAGATTCTCTACGCAGTGTGAAAGTTACATTTTTGTTTATTAACTTTTATTCTCCATTTCTTCAACCAATATTCTAAATTGGATATGTGGTCTTGTAAATATCGTGAATGCTCAAAAAAGCTGTGTCGTCAGCAAATGTCGATGTGTGAACCCGGTTACTAGTTGGCATGTTTGAAGTATACAATAAGTATAAAAAGGGCCCCAATATACTACCTTGGGGAACTCCGGCTTCGATTGGCTGGGTGAGCTCAAAAAATCTCCTTCCTTCACAATAAATTTTCGTTCGGTTAAACAACTATCTAGCAGCTTATATAGGTTTACGGGCAAATTCAGTTTTAGCTTATATATTAGGTCTTCATGCCATACCTTATTGAATGCTTGAAAAACGTCGATAAAAAGCGCAGAGCGGTATTTTCTCTCTATAAACGTCTTCTTAACAACATTGACTAAACTGTGAGTTTGTTCGATCGTACTATGTTTTTTCCTGAAGCCGAATTGATGGTTTGGAATACATCCTTTGTCGCATAGAATAGGGTTAATCTTAGTTATTAACATCCTCTCAAGCAGCTTTGACATATTTCATAAAAGGCTTATAGTTATGATTCAATTTTTGTGTGGTTTTTCCTGGTTTAGAAATCATGGTAACCAAGGACACCTTCCACTCTGTGGGGAAGTACTCAAGACGTAAAATGGCATTAAAAATAAAAAGAACGATTCTGCGAGCTATACGGGGCAACTCAAATAACATCTTGTTACTGGTTTTATCAACGCCAGAGGTGTTTAAATCCGTTATTGCCTTTTCAATATCACCAAATTCAAATCTTATTGGTACTGCAGCACTAGCCTCGACAATTGGCAACTCAACTATATCAGTCGATATATTTGGGGTAAAAACCCTTTTCAAATGTCCAGCAAATAAATTGACTTTTTCGGTATCACTCCTTGCCTAGCCTCCAGATGTAGTTCACAAGGGAGGCTTACGTAAGGCTGGCCTTTTAAGGTTTCTACAAGCACGCCATAATGAATGATCTGATTGAGGAGTTGCGTCTAGGTCTCCCAAATGCTACTCTTCGAGATTCCAGGATGTCTCTTAGCCGGTTCGTGCATTCTTTAAGTCTGCTTTTATGTTGAGGAGATCTCTGTGTTTGCCATTCTCTACGAATTTTTCTTATTTCAGCCAAGAGCCGTTCGATATCTACAGAATAAATTTGATTGTATCTAGCTTGTTGTCGGGTTATTGTTGAATGTTGGGCAGCTGATATGAGGTTTTAGTCAATATCAATAAGACTCCGCTCTACGTCTTCAGATAATCTTAGCGGGATGTTTTCCGAACAATGAGTACTAAGATACTTTCTATATTTCAAACAATTAATGCTTGTGCTAGTATTCGGTATGATGTTTTGTTTGTCCTATATATAGACGATAGTGGGTGAATAATCTGGGGATAATTCAAGTGACGCTTCAGCTTTAATCATATCTCTCGGAACACCCACGCCAAAATCAATAACATCAGGTATTTCTTGTCGATCACTAGGCCAATAGGTGGGTGGTCCACTCGATATCACATTCAGACGCATTTTTGAAATTGTGTCAAACAAAACACGACCTTTTGAAGTTATTAGACGTGATCCCCAAAACGTATGTTTAGCATTGGAGTCGCCTGATGCTATGAAATAGGGACCTAGAGATTTGTAGAAGTCGCTATACTGACTTTCCGATATTTGCAATCTAGGAGGGGAATAAATCGAAGAAATAAATAAGCTTTGATGAAATTCTTCAAGACAGATATTTGTTGCTTGAAGGTAATCCTCACAAAATGCTGCCAAGCTTGATTGGAATTACATAAAATGAGTTCTCACCAAAAACTAAAATTAGCTTCTTTATTAAGTCGCTCGAGTTCTTCTCCCTTAAATAAATTGGAGGTGGTTTGAACGACCTGGGTGCCGTTTTAGGTTCAATTGTTTCGCTATCTAAGATAGCAAAACGATTATGGGAACTTATTCCGTTAGAGTTCTTATCTTTATGTACTTTAGAAATTGGTGTAAGCTGCGAAGACTTTCGACCTCTTTTCAATACAGTTATGTATCTGTCCATTCCCACTTGCGTCTTAGGTTTTTCTATACTATCCATATCAGTTTTGGTAACACTGTGTTCAGAAGGCGACTTGAATGCAGTTATTTTATTGTCATCGCTTAACAAAAGCGATGAACAAGATTGAGCACGTCAAACTGGCGTAGCATTTATTTACAAATTATTTTTAGTTTTTTTGATTTTATTTAAATCAAAATTGTCCACATTTTTCTACTTAAATTAAAGAGGCTCATTAGCCCCTATTGTTTTGTTGTAAAAAAAAATGAAAAAGAGAAAAAAATTTACAGACAACTTTGTTGTTGTATTATTTCACACAATTGAATTTTGTTGGTTGAATTTATTCACACAATTTGTTTTTGTGTTTTTGTTAATGGCGAGCTTAAAAAAATCGCAACCGCACTTAATCAACGCAAAAACTAAAAAAAAAAATGTTGTTGAACATAATTGAATCAATTTATCTTTAACAATTTAAGAAATTTTTGTGTTAACTTTTCTAGAATTATTTGATTTCTTTCATTATTAACATTAGATGTATTCACAATTTCATAGTCAGACAGTTTTTCATATTGTAATATTTTATATAAAAACTTATATTCAGAATTTGTGTTTACAATTCGTACATATGGAAATTTTTTTGATACTATGCACCCAGCGACAAATACTCCATCTTCTACTATTTGAGTTGGAATGACCAAATCAGAAACTTCATTCTTTATTGTAATAGCTCTGAAAACTTCAGCTCAAGCTGGTAATGTTATTGTACCACCGCCTATGGTTTCAAGTATTGGAATATTTATGGAATAATTTAAATTGTAAGATTTTAACGAGAGTAAATTCGAGTTTGCGTCTTGTCCATATTGAATAGTTGCACGGTATATTTTCAAGAAGTCTAAACCCAATATACTTTGAAATGGTATTGGGAACGCATCTGAAATTACATGAACATTTTGAGAGATGAGAATTTTTTTTACTTTTAAATCAATTTCAAGTGCCCCAAGTGATTCAATAATTCCTTCTCCAATTTCCGATATTTGTATAATATTTTTTGTATTGATTTTTAAGGAGTTGAGAGCTCTAATTTTAATTAGTGAAACGTCCGCTCCGGTATCTACAAGGAATGTGGTTAAATCATTATGAGTTGATATTCGAATCTCAATAAAACTACTTAAGTGAAGATTTAAATGGAATATTTTCCTCACTAATTTAATATGTGCGCTGTGTCCATTTAATGTTGATGATAACCCCCCGCGTCTTGGGGGGAAGTCTCGTTTTCCAAAACCTTTTGTGGCAATCTCACCCGCCCTCTGTTTTGTTAACGGTTGGGTTGAGTTCCATTATAGTGGCTTTGACCACGGCGTTGCTCGTTGTAACGGTTATTAAAAGTTCTGTAATTATTTTTTCGACGCCATTCCTGTCCGTACTTCTGATTACCCGAACTACGAAGTTTAAAATAAAATACCGCTGAATTTACAATGGATTCGGTGCTGGCTTCTATAAATTTAGAAACTATTTCATTAAGAGTTTATTATTAATTTTTATTTTTCCTCTCATAATCCATCAATATTTCCTTGTGCATACAACCGGCTTAACTTTTGTTTACTTATTTTAAACTGTTAATGTTGCCACTTTTTCAAAAATTTTGCGAAAGGTGTTGCGAAAGTCATAAAGAGTACAGATTTTCCCTCTTATCGCATTGAGCTATCGAATCGAAATTGTTTTCGATTTCGCAATAGAGAGTAACCCCCCTGGATTTCCTTTGCATAAACTGTCGCCGAATTTGAGTGTTGTTTAATGTTCATTAGTTTTGAGCATAGTAATTCCGAGGATTCTCCTTGTACTGATAATTGTAGTTTATCCTTAATTGTTTGTATGGTGTTTTCGTTTGTAATAATTGTCCTTGCGTGTCCTTTTAACTTTGTCTTTATTACGTCTATTGACACCATTTTATGTGTTTCCTTTATTCTGTCTACTAATGTCAATGCGCCAAGGAAACTTTGTAGTTCGCCTACGCTACCATCAAAAACTGGAACAATTTTTGTGGCCTTATCTATGACATCATCCTCCGTTCTCGGCATGATTATCGTTTTTATTTCCCCGTTTATCTTTTTATTGTCTTCGGTTCTCTTTGTGATTTCGTCAGACTCGTTTTCTGCTGTCTCACTTTCGTCTGTCTCTGTGATTTCTTTATTTATCTCACAACTTAATGTTTGTGGGACCTTAATGTTAATGTTATAATTATGAAAAACTCTTATAAATTTATCCCTAAGTGTGTGAAAAATCTCGTTTGCTCCTTGTGAGGTGTAGAGTACCTATCGTATTGTCCGTGTAATGTTGCCCTAATAGTATTAAAAGTTTCTATTAAAATTTGAATATGTTTATTCAAGGTTTCCGGCTTTATTGATCTATTTTGTTTATATATGCACTTATAAGATTGTTTAAATTTAATTTTTAATAGCTCTAAACTTTCCAAAATATTTTCCCATTTCATAATTTGTTTAAAATTTACATTTATTTATATTTTTAAATTTATAATATTTTACGGTTAAATATAAAAACAAACTTACAATAAACTGATGCTGTTTGTTTTAAATTTGAATTATAGTTGTTATATCTGCTGTTGAGGGGCAGCATTGACGCTTCTGCTTGTGCTTTCAACATCAAATTGATCAAATAAATAGCTGTTAGTAATATCACCGCCAATATTGATAAAATTTCTATTTCAGCAGAATTATTTGCTACATGCTGTTCAGTATTTATTTGCTCACTGTGACGAAGTATTTCCAAGAGTTCTTTTTTGTTGCTGTTTTCTTTATTTGACTTTCCGACTTCGTATCCTGCGACCAGGAGTGGAAAAGTTGTTAAAATCTTTTTCCACCACACTATTTTTAAATGAATGATTTTTTTCTTCTTTTGAAATGGAAAATTTTACTTTTGTTTAAACACTTTTTATTTTTTTACTTTTGTTTTTATTGTTTTAAAGCTCTTTTTATAATTTTGTTTATTATAATTAGTTTAAAGTTAATTAAAAATTTTTTTTTATTAAAATTTTTATTTTTATTTTTTTTTTACTTGTCCTGTCACGGTCGCCATGTAGTGTTCGGCGTTCAGGGCCGAACTTTCTTATTTTAAAAAACAAAAGATTAAACACTTGCTTTGCATTAATAATGAATGTCTTTATTCTCTTTTTGTTTGTTCATTAATGTCTACTTTTTTATGATTAATTTGGTTTATATACTTATAGTTGTAATTATAGTAATTCTTAAAACTAAGCGAATTTGAGGGTAAGTCAAAATACCATAATAATTTGATGACAATAAATTGGTAAGATGATCCACGACAGTATTAAATGTTCGAACTGAAAGTAGGTAAATTATTAGTCATTTAATTATATGGAATTTTCACTACATACTATCTCATACTTGAAATCTAGGAGGTCAATAAATTCAAGATGATGAAATTCTTCAAGGGAGACATTTTTTGCTTGAAGGTAATCCTCATAAAAATCACAGGGTAAATAATGTTTTATTCGGGCCTTTATAAGTATTGCCGATCCACCACATGCTCGTCCGCGAGGGTCCTTAGTATCATATATTATATAGCCATTGATTTTAAAAAAGCCTTTTGTTGTTAAGTGAGTCTCTGAAATCAGCATGCCATCAGTTTGTTGATTATTAAGAAAGTACTCGAGTTCATATTTGTGTTTGCATAAGCCGTTTGCGTTCCAGAAACATATTTTAAACAGTTCATGGTTTGTTTAGTACCGCCTGCAACATCATATATGGCATGCGTACCATTTCTTGCATCATACTGCTCATAGAGCAGATAAAATTGTTTAACGAATGCACTAATGTCTCGATGCTTGCTTCGAGACGATTGTAGTTACCAGATGGTATTTATTCTTTGTGTTCTAGCTGCAAATTTGGAGTGGAATTAGTTGTTGTTGTAACAGCGCTACTGTTGTCGGAAGTTCTTAATGAGTATATTAATTAATGTAAAAAGTGTCACGTGAGTGGACTTTGAGCTGGAGAAATTGCGCAACTTTAATCGGTCTTAACCATAGGTCTAAAGGGCGTAGATCCGTAGGCCTGTTACGACATTGAAATAAATACACAGTGTCATGAGGGCTCTGAAGAGAGGCTGGGCCGCTATTTAAAGTGCCAGGTCCTATACGCTCGCGGTAGCAGTGAAGAATACTGCACCAGCCGGCGCCTAATTGTGCTACGGTAGTTCTTGTTTGCTTGGCAAGAAGCTTCTCATTGTCTACAATCGCTGGGGGGTGTTCATTTAGGACCCTATTACACCTATAGCCTTTTATCGGTTCCAAAACCGCCTGCTGATGTAATAGTGTTTGGGCGTCCGCAATGGCCACTCGGTCGATAAGAGATGGAATAATATTCCTAATGTCATTGCGATAGCGACGAAAGTCCTTCCGGATGTGACGGGGAGACGGATCTTGAATGACCACTTAATGGCTAGGGTGGGTGGACAGGTGACAAGCCAGCAGGTATTGCTTTGTCAGTAGTTCATTGTGCTGCCTGACCGGCAGTATCCTGGTCTCCTCATGAAGGTGATCTATGTTAGTCATTCTGACACATCCGGTAGCGATTCTGAGTGCATTATTTTCTGCAGTTTTTAAAACTTGCCATTTAGTGTCGCTGAGGAACGAGGTCCATATAGGGGCAGCATAACTAAAGAGAGAGCGACCAATTGCTTTGAATGTTGTTATTATGGTCTCTTTTAACATTCCCCAAGATGTGCCTGCAAGATTTTTTAGGACTTTCTTTCGAGATTTTACTTTCTGGTTGATGTAGGTGGCGTGCGAAGCGAAGGCGGCTGTCGAAGACCACGCCGCACACTGGGGATTTCGCGGAAAAAAGTCAAATTGTCAACATACTCTTCATGCAATATGCAGTGATATTTTGAAATTTTAGACTGAATGGTACAATCAAATCAAAAAGAATTACTCCGATCTGACTGCTAGTTTTTTTATAGCCGTCTCAAACTCAGTACTTGTATGTTTTACCGAACCAATTTAATTTAAACCTAAGAATTTCAAAACGAATATTATTTTATTATGTGAGCAAACGTTTTTCTATTTATTTTTTATTTAAAGTAGGATATTTCAGTATACTAAAATTTAAAAATTATAGTCTGCAGAGACTTAAGTTTTATTTGTTTGTTTATTTTTATGAATATATAACAAAAATCCCTTTTTTCTCCAAACATTTGGACCTGCAATTTTAGCCATACTTTTCCATAGTTGGAAATCACTACTAATACATTGACTCATATCTGTTTTTACATTTTTAATTGATTTCAAGTGCCACCTCTCAATTTGTTGCATTACACAGTAAAACATTTTTCAGCTGATTGATTCGCGACTCATTCTGTTAAGGCTCTTTTGTATAACATAAATTAAGATCCACTAGTCGGATATTGCTTAAACAAATTTAGAAAAATCAAGAATTACAATTACTTTCATCTGTTTATATAACGTTTCTCTACATAAGCAACAGTTTCGCAGTTATAAATAAATGTATGAAGAAAAAAAATATTTTTTTGCCTACAAAATTATTTTTTTTTTAATTCATAAAAAATCCAAAACAGTAAAAAGTGTCAAGTCCTATTACGTTCACGATGAACGCGTTTCGCTTTTATTCACAATAAGTAAAGGTATGAATTTAAAAAATTTGCTTAAGATATGCACAAAATTCTTTGGAAAAACATTAATGACTTTTTTTTATGATTTTCAGAATTAAAAAAAAAGTAATAAACAAAAGGTTATTTAATTTGTATGATAATAATGATATGATTTTATGATAATAAGTAATAAGCGCTAATAAATTTGCGTGGACAAATAAAAGAAAAAAAGGAAAGTGCACTTTTTTAGTTATTTGGGTTTTTTCCGTTAGTTACCTGAATGATTTTTTTTTTCAGAAATTGTACCCACATTTATGAGTGCTCATGTTTTGGAACGTTTCGAAATATGCGTCCATTCATAAGTGCCTGTCAGTAACATATTGAAAAATAAGTAGTATTTATAGGTGTTCATTGATCGATTTTTGTCATTCAACAAGTGCCGACGAACGCGAAAAGTACAAGCGATTTTTCTCCGGTTTTTTTAATTATACTTGAAACTAAGGCTGATGGTGGAGTGTGTTTTGCATGAATTTATACGTGGAAGAGTCGACTCCAATACTCATCCGATAAAAGAAGCCTGAAAATGTTTGATAAAGCGTGAACTTAAAGAGAAAATTGGAATACAGCTTGATACTGTACGAGTGGTACAATATGCCACCTACACTTCACAAAATTCTGATTCATGGAAAAGATATAATTGAAAAGTGTATTTTTCCTGTAGGCTTACTATCCGAAGAGGCTCAGGGAAGTCGTAACAAAGACTCGAATTGCCACGTACGAAGATATTATGCACCGAATGATGGTAACGTCAGATCCCATGATCTCACATTTGACTCCTTCATTTAGCCAGAAAAAGCATTGTGTTATAAGCGACGAAGTTAAGACTCTTAGAATAATAAATTAAAAATAGATTTAAAATAAATAATAAATTAAAAACTAAAAAAATCATTTTTTTTGTTAGTTAGGGCTTTTTACATTGTTGTTACATACATTTCTCTAACTTTCTTTATTTTGATTACTTTTGTGTATTACTATATAAATAAAACTAAATTTGTGATGAAATCACTACATTTTTTGACAAATATATTTTTTTTTTCACCTCCATAAAAAACTCCTTTTTTCTTTTATTTACAAAAAATTAATAAAAAAATAAAGTTTAGTTCACAAGTGGAATGTTTATAAATTTTTAAATAATTAACAATATATAAATGTGCCATTCTTGATAATGGCACGATAAATTGGGCACAATGTTTGTGTTCCTCTTTTCTCAGCACTTTCTTTTAGTTGTTGGTAACATGGTTGACAAAGTTTAAAATGTTTGCATGGATCAAACAGTAATTCCTTCCACAACAAATAATACACGAAAGGTAATGTTGGTCTTCTAAATTTGTGTCAGTGCTGTCTTCTCCACTGCTATTTGCATCTGATTCGTAGTCCTTGCTGTCAATTGTATTAATGAAACTTTCCTCAATCATACAGTTCTTCATTTTAGAGAATTGTCCGAGTAAAGTATTCAGTGTTATTTTCTTCTCCCTCAGTAGCTGATACCGCTTCTGTATAAATTTGTTTCGCTTTTCAAGATAACTGTTTTTCTTTGTGTATAAAGAATGTATTTTAAAAAATCACTTGACTTAGCCGCATCCAAATCGCATAAGCAATCAAGAATTCCATAAAAATTGCCATGTTTTGGAAGCTTCATATTAAGCTGGCTACGAAAGCCTTCTGCGGCTATGAACACAGAGAAGTTCGTTACTTTTTCCTTAAACAAAAAGAAAATAAATATTTTAAAATAAAATAAACTGTATAATTGTTCATATTTCATCCAGTTTTTCATCCAGAATCAAAATATATGATAATTGGTTCAAAATAGCTTTCTGACGTCTTTCCTTTAATATATTTTACAAAAATGCTTTCAATATATTGAAGAACGGTGGTTAAAATGCAATATAGAGCGCATATTCCGCGTATGTCGCGGGCACGCCGCGCGATCTCCCGCAGGACGCGCCCCCCCCCTCTTTTCACCTCCTCTACCATATTTTGTCAACACTTGAAAATAATAACTCCTTCTTTTGGCAATTTGTAACCGTATCAATTACACTGTTATGGCGTTATTTCCACTTTGGTTACTAAACGATCACCATATATTGTACTTGGGTGTAGGCAATAAAGCCGTACGGTTTCATTTCTCATTCCATTGAGAAATAAGGCCATATGGCTTTATTACCTATGGCTTTATAACACTGCATCTAAAATGAGAGATGGTGGATAAATATTGAGTAATTTTAGCACTTATGTCTCCAAATTTACCACCAGATGAATAGATGGTGCAATCATCTGCATAAGACACCATCTTGACATCTTGTGGTGGGGTAGGAAGTTGTGTAAGATATAAGTTAAAGAATATAGGTGAAAGTACTCCTCCTTGTGGCACACGCATTTTAATCTTGCTATATTTTGACTTCTGATCTCTGAACTCAACAAACGCTTGTATGCCACTTAAATAGTTGGCAATTCAACCTTTGACATCATTGGGAAGTGTAGAGTTCGAGATATCATTAATCAGCAAACAGTGGTCTACCGTGTCAAATGCCTTTGATAAGTCTTAAGGCTGCCACAATTCTGCGTTGCCACGGTCTCTGCTGATTGAGGTCATTTGCGATCTGGTTAGCTATCAAATTCAAAGCTGTCGTGGTACAATAGGATTTCCTGAAGCCGTGTTGGTGAGAGGCAAGCGATAAATGCTCTTTCAGGGTTGGCAATAGTAAAGCTTCTAAAACCTTTGCTATGGGTGATAAAAGCGAGATTGGGCGGTATGATTCTCCTTTTGTAGCGGGTTTATCAGGTTTTAGGAGGGGAATTATCCGAGCAGCTTTCCATATATCTGGAATCACCTGCTGATGAATCGAGAGTTCTAGAAGGCGTACTAGATATTCCAGCGATACAAAGCCAAGTTTCTTTAACATTAATATAGAGATGCCGTCAGGACCAAGAGCTTTAGAGTGTTTCGCTTTGGAGATTATATATTTTGCTTCATCGAGCGTGAAGGAAATGGGCTCGGAATCCCGTTAGGTGTGGGGAAATTTGGTCTAATATTGGGGATTCTGCCTGCAGATATAAATCACCGTGCCGCCCTGAGAAGAGTTTGGCTGAACGCATTCTCTCCTCCGAGGGATACTAACTGTCTGTGCTGTATTGCAAAAGCTCTGACAAAGTGCTCTCGGGGCATATGGAGAAAAGACAAAACTCTCTTAGGACAGTTTCGCAGGACAGCTGCTTTCGATGCACAGTTCTGCTGGAACCGGCGGTTGCTGCCTTGTGAAGCTAATTCTATAAAAAATCTCCAACTCCGCGGAGGAACTGCATACGCCAGGGATGAATGGTCAAGGGGGTGCTTGGCTCTTAGTATGCGAACTCTGGATACCTCCAGTTTCAATATAGACTTACCCACGCATAAGGAGCTCTGTGTGGGTGGACCCTATAAATCCCCATCATTCGTGGGAGTTAAAATTAAAAATATTAAAAACAAATATAAAAAACACAACCGTGGGGATCCGAAAGGGACAAGCCTGGAAGCCTCGCAAGATGCTGAAGGGCTGGTCTCTCAGGAAACTCCGGTCTTAACTGGCTTAAGGGGGACCTCTGAAGAGATGGACAGGAACGCCCCGCAAGGGGGGGACAAATTAATCTCTGAAGAGTCTCCTATGGCGTCCAACCGGTATATTCCGATAGGGATGGACAATGAAGCCTCGTTAGAGGTGGAGAGGTTAATCTCTTTACTTTGTGACCCTTGTCTTACTCATCGACAAGGGTCACAAATGACTCACATCGACGCTCTAAGTCGTTCGCCAGATCTGTCGGTAAATGAAGGGGAAACCACAGTATTCTGAAATAACGTTGGTTCGCGATGACTGGTTGCTGACCATGCAGTTACAGTATAAAACGTTAAGTGAAATTGTTTCAAACTTTAAAAATTAACAGATGTCAGCTCAATCAAAACAGATACATACTGCATACAAGTTAATCAATAACCGGTTGCATCGTAATTGCCCCGAAGGACCTCGTTTTGTCGTACAAAAATCAGTAAGATGACGTATAGTTCAGCTTTACCATGACGATATGGACAACATTTTTGCTTTCCTAATATGCGCAAGTACGTTAATGATTACTTGGCAGCCTGTATGGAATGTTGCTTTTATAAGGCCAAAGGAACTAAGTCTGAAGGGTGCCTGTACGTGAGTGATCCCGACCCAATACCTTTCGACAGGTACACATTGATCACTTGGGCCCATTTATAAAAAGCAAACGAGGAATATCCGATGCATTTAGCAAATACTTTATTGTCAAATATTAGTGATTATTAGTGATCTAGGAACCGCTTTCTCTTCAAATGTTTTTCAAGAAACAACATTCACCATGTAAGTACGGCAGCACGCACTCCTCGAGCAAATGGCCAAGTAGAGTGGGCAAACAAAACAATCCTTAGCTAGCTCAGAACGTGAGCAGCAAATGATAATAATTGGGACCTAACGCTTAGAGATCTTTAATGGACCGTGATCTCGCAAAAGAATGAAACGTCCGGTTTTACTCCAAACGAACTTGTTTTCGACTTCAAATTAATTAACGTCATTCAGAACAAAATAATTGCAGCTATACGCGACCACATTCCAAATCCCATGATAGTGCCACAATAAAAGAAAAACGTTTACTTGCCGTATCAAACTCTGCCAAGGACAAGCAAAAGTGGAAATTACGTTTTGACGGAAAACATGCCAAGCCAACCAACTATCAAGTCGGAGATTTAGTTGTATTGTAGAATGAAGCTCCTTCTGCTGGTGAATCACGGAAACTTGAGCCAAACTTAAGGGGCTCAAATGTTATAGCCAAGTGCCATGGAAAGGACCGATATCTAGTTTAAGATATAGAGGGTAAGCAGATTTCATCACGACTGACAAGATTCGACCTTTCTGCAGAAATTCTCCCATGTTGGGCGAAGAAGAGTGGTCCGAGGACAAACCAGAGTCAGGATAGGCCGAGCTTTCACACACACTTAAATAATAAATAAGTAAATGTATATAAGCATGTTGCTAACAGAACGTGTTGAGAAGTGAACGCGATTGTCTGTACCACGAGAATTATTATTTTTATTATTTCATTCGAACATCCTGAACATACTTATTTGTTTACGCCTTTGTCAAAGCCACAAAATACCAAGGAGACCAACTACAATATAGCCCATATTGTACCTCCAACACAAAGTGAAAATTTAATATCCTGTATCTAAAGAACTGCACCAGGTAGCGCCTTAGAATTTTGCACCAATAACCATTATATTAACGTACATAGTTTAGATAAACACAGACTGGTGTGGAATAGTGGGCGTGGTACCGCCCACACAAAGTGAGAAATTATTATCGTGTTCCTGGCGAACTGCAGTAGATAGCGCCTTGAAACTTTGCAAGAGCAGCCTTTGTGCTAAGGCGCATAGTCTGCCAAAAACAGAATGAATTGGGACAGTGGGCGTGGTACCTCCCATACAAAGTGAAAAATTATTATTGTGTATATAGAGAAATATAATAGGTATGGTCTTCAAAGTGGGTAAAAGTAAACCCCATACCCATGCGTATACTCTAGAAAAACATAGGCTGAATTAGGACAGTGAGCGTGGTACCCCCCATTCAAAGTAAAAATTGTTTAGTGTATACGCAAAAGTTAGGCATGCATTAAAAATTAGGTACATCACTTGCTTTTTTGTGACAGATATCTCTAAATTAAAATAATATTTTTTTATTTGGATTTTATAGAAATTAGAAATTTCCATATTGTAATTATAAATATCTAATTAACTAATTTGTTTATTTTTAATTTACTAGAACCAAGCACATTTTTCCACTCAATCTCAGCAGTTTCCTGTACAGTATACGACACAGCAAGCAGCGCAGCAAAAAACTCAACAGCAACCACATTTGGTGCAAGTTAGCCAACAAATGATGCAAAATCCATATACATCTCAGGAAACTACTCAACAGCAACCACATTTGGTGCAAGTTAGCCAACAAATGATGCAAAACCCATATACATCTCAGGAAACTACTGTTCAACATTGTCAACAGCAGCAAGTTTCAAAAGTCCAGGCTAACACCCACCAACAACAACAGAAATTGCAACAAATGAGCTTGCCACAACTAAATACCCCACAAGTTCAACAACCAATACAACAGCAGCCTTCAGATCAACAGTCTACTAACACACAACAGCGTATGATGCAAAAACAACAATTGCCAGTGTTACAAACTTTATCTCAACAAACAAAGAAAGTCGAATCAGGCTCCCAAAATACCAATCAGAACTGCGGCAATCCCCTCTCTTCATCACAATCGCAACCACAACCCGTTGATGATAAAATATCAAAACCAAAGCCTCGTCGTTCGACCCGCAGTGGTAGTGAACGAATACCCAAACTAAGTGTCACCGGTATCGACCACGGTACCGTTATCAATTGCCATATGGAGAACAAACAAAAGACTATAACATTTAAATTTGATATTCGCGATGTAAATCCAGTGGATGTGGCGAAAAAACTGGTAAGAGTTTTTGTATTAGTGAAGTTATTAATTTTAATTACATATTTAATATTATTTATTTCTTGTGGGAAAATAGCTAGTTCTTATACGCATTTCACTAGTTGCTCAGTCCAGATCATCAGGAAACCTTTTTCTTAATTTTAGAAAAGCCAAAAATAGTTTGTAAGTAATAAAATTCTACAAAACACAATGGGAAGTGTAAATATATGTTAATCAATATATATATAAAGCATAACATGTGTTTGTTTGTACGTTTGTTTGTTTGTCGGAAAGCTAGCTGCCTACTCCAATGAACCGATCTTTCTTAAATTTTTACAGTTTGTTATTAGATGTACTGATGGTAAAATAGGGTACTTATTTTTTTGATATTCGTCGTGGACGTGGCACCTCCCATACAAAGTAAATATTTATCATGGTGTTGCTTGGTAACAGTAATAGCTAGCGCGTTGTAATTTTGCACCAGTAACCTCTATATTAACATATGTACATAGTTTAGCGAAAGATAAACTTTATTGGAATAGTGGGCGTGGTACCTCCCATACAAAGTGAAAAATTATTATCGTGTTCCTGGCGAACTACAATTAGACCCCTGTGCTAATGTCCATAGTCTGCCGAAACACAGAATGAATTGGGATAGTGGGCGTGGTACCCCCTATACAAACGAAAAATTAATATCGTGTACATAGAGAACTATAATAGGTATGGTCTTCAAAGTGGGTACATGCAACCCCCATACCCATGCGTATACTCTAGAAAAACATAGGCTGAATTGGGACAGTGAGCGTGGTACCCCCCATACAAAGTAAAAATTATTATCCTGTATCTAGAGAACAGCAGTAGGTACCGTCTTGGAATTTTGCATCAGTAACCCTCATATTAAGATACATTGTGTAGAGAAACATAGACTGAATTTAAACAAAGTGAAAAATTATTATAGTATGCTTGGAGAACTACACTTGGTAGAGTCTTGAAACTTTGAACAAGTAACCCTCAGAGTAATGTGCATAGTCCAGCAAAATACTGACTAGATTAGGACAGTAGACATAGTACCTCCCATACAAAGTGAAAAATTACTATCCTGTATCTAGAGAACTACAATAGGTACTGCCTTGGAATTTTGCATAAGTAACCCTCATATTAAGATACATTATGTAGAGAAACACAGACTGAATTTGAATGGTGGGCGTGGTACCTCCCATTAAAAGTAAAAATTGTTATAGTGTTAATACGCAAAAAATAGGTTGGATGGGAACAGCGGGCGTCGTACCGTAAATATAAACTAAAACTAAGAATAACGTGCGTTTTCGAGTTAAGGGTTGGTACTAGTTTTCTTCCAAGTGTTTATTGTATTTTTTTGTGGATGGGTTTAGCGAAGCACACCGGGTATAGCTAGTAGAATAATATTACAGAATATTAAAGCTTCAACAAAACACCAACAAACAAACTACTTTTTTATTTTTCCGCACTGTCCTTCTACAATTGGATGGTTTTTTACCATCACTTAATACATACGTAACGATTAATGAAATGCATAGAATCGAAAAATAACAAAAGTTTGCAAAAGCAATTGCATGTATACTTATTTATAAAATTTTTAGGAATTTGAATATTAATTATTTACTATTATACCTATAACGTTTTATAATAAAAGAAATAATTTTATTTATACTAGCTGGGCCCGCCACCTCGTCAGCGTCCTTACAATATTTTGTTCGATTTTGCTTTGAAAGTAATCCACACCAAAATGTAAACTTTTACTTTTATAGTGTTTCAGTTATAGTTTATGTATTTACTTTATATAAAGGTACCCATCCCTTTGTAATTATTGAGGAAAATAAAAACATATCACAGTTTCTGTTTCTGCGTTGATAACACCTATCACGTCCGCACCGGACGTGATTTTTTTAAACTCGCAATTAACAAATAACAAAAACGTACATTGTGTGAATAATTTCAAACAAAAGCAAAAAAACAAACCTGTTTCTAATACAACAACAAAGTTGTCTGCAATTTGTTTTTTTTTTTATTTTTTATTTATTTAATTTAATTAAGTCTATGAATTTACAATTCTCCCAAACTATTTAACACTTAAAATATGAATTAATGACAAAATATAATTATTTAGATACAATAAAATATTACGTTTTATAACATTACAATTAACACAAAAGTCAACATGACAATAAAGTTTATTAAAATCCCTACAACATCTTATAAAGGGATCAAAATTAGCATAATTAGTTATATAAACTTTAACAGAAAGCGGATAGTACTAGCGTGTTGGACGATTTGGAACATTAAATGCAATGTAACCAATTAAAAAATCAGAGCAAATATTACCTTTTATTAAATTTAACATAAATATTATTATAAATATTATTATTATTTACATAAACATTGTTTTAGACTTTTTAGTGATGGCAGCTTTATAAGCGCAAGTCTTGCTTCATGAGGTGGAAGATTTATTAGATTCCAACGTAGTCGGCGGAGACAGAATAACAAAAATTGTTTTTGAACAGATTCAATAGTATTTATATGAATGTTATAAGCTGGATCCCATATTATTGAGCCATATTCCAGAACAGGGCGTACAAGAGATGTATACAATTGTTTTGTTATATATGGATCCTGGAATTCTTTTGCCCAACGTTTGATGAATCCTAGCAAGCTTCGTGCTTTATTTACTAATAAAGTTATATGATATAAGAAATTTAGTTTAGCATCAAGTAAAATTCCAAGATCATGAAACACATATACTTTTTCCAGTTCATAATCGCCCAAAACATATTTAACGTTTAAATGTTTTTTTCTAAAGAAACACATGTGTTTGCACTTTTTTAAATATAATTTCATTAAGTTTCGGCTGCACCAGGAATAAAATTAATCTAAGTCTTCCTGGAGAAATGAATGATCTGCATAATCATTAAAGCTAAAAAAGATTTTAACATCATCTGCGTACATTAGAACATTTGAAATTTTATTATTTTTGGTAAATCATTTATGAATAACGAAAACAGCAGTGGTCCAAGATGACTTCCTTGCGGGACACCAGATGTAACAACAATAGACTTAGAAATTACATTTCGGAAAAGAACGTTTTGGCTTCTATTGAATAGATAGGATTGAATCCAACTTAGGCTATTTTGAACAAATCCCATTTGGTGTAATTTTCTAATAGTAGTTTATGGTTCACTTTATCAAATGTTTTACTAAAGTCTGTGTAGACCACATCCGTTTGTTTTCGTTGAACAAAACCACGATTAATAATAGTTGTAAGTTGCAAAATATTAGTAACAGTTGAGCAACCCTTACGAAAACCATGTTGGGACGGAGATAAAAGAGATGAAACATGGTGATAAAAATGATCAGTAATGAGTTTTCAAAAAGCTTTGGTATAATGCTTAATTTGGCTATACCTCTGTAATTCGTGATGTCAGATTTGTTTCCAGATTTAAATAATAGTAAAATATAAGAATCTTTCTAATATTTTGGGAAGTATCCAAATTTAAGAGACAAGTTAAATATAAGTGTAAGAGGAGTCGCTAAAGCTTCGGCACATTTAATAAGAATACAACTTGGTACTTTATCAGGTCCATGTTTGTGCGCAAATTTAAGCCTTTTTAAGCTGTCAAGCACATCGGATTTTTCAAGAGGAGGAGGTGATATTGAGTGATTCAAAAACTCCGGAAAAGCACACAGACCGAAATCGCACAAACCATGTTTGTGCGAAAATTTAAGCCTTTTTAAGCTGTCAAGCACATCGGATTTTTCAAGAAGAGGAAGTGATATTAAGTGATTCAAAAACTCCGGAAAAGCACACAGACCGAAATCATTGAAGTCATCATCAGCATAAGAGGCTGCGAAGAAATCCGCACACATATTACTTATTGTGAGATCAACATCTAATTCAGAGTCTTGAAAATACATAGCGGGTGTAAAAGCAGAGCTTCTTCTCTTAGCATTTACAAATCCTTTGGATTGGATTCAAATTTGTTTTTAATTCTATTTAGATAGCAGGTGTAACATTTTTTGTTAATTTTATTATATTCAGCACGAATAGTAGAATACTTAGCGTAGTCAATATACGATCCAGTTCTTTTGTATGTTTTGTAAAGTTTGTTCTTTTTGTTTTTAACTTTAGATAGCAGTTTAGAGTTCCATGGGGGACCAGAAAGGTTACAGACAGGTTGATTAGGAATACATTGATTCATGATAGAGTACATTATGTTATAAAATGTCTTAATTACATCATCTATGACAGCGGGTTTATTGTGGATATTCGACGTTGATAATGATATGCCATATTGTATTATTTAATAATTCATTTACCATATGATAATTTGCTTTTTTAAAACAGAATGTTCTCACTTTTAAACTAAAGACAGGAGCAGGCTCATGATTCGTTTGAAAGTTCATATTTGATTCAAAAGTGGGATGATGACGGTCCTCTGGTAAGGTGATAGGAACAGAACGTTGAATATTAATGTCAGTACAATCATTAACAAATACTAAATTCAAAAGTTTAAGGTTATAAATGTCGTTATAAATGCCGTTTATTTGGTTAAGATTTAAATCCAATATGCTGTTAATAAACTCAGTATATTTAAGGTTGCATCCAGATTTTAATGGGATAAAATAGCCATCATCTGATGAAAAGTTCCATAATAAAGTAGGCATGTTAAAATCACCAATGGTAACAATAGAATCGTTTTGGTGAGAATAATGAACCAAATATGAAATAGCATCCGCATGTTTCTTGTAAGTCGACTCAGATGAATTTGGAGGAATATAAGAACAAGATACAATAATTTTCTTATGTTTTAATTTTATAAGTACGCTTAAAAACTCAATATCCGAAAAAGTATAGTTGGAAAGGACTTCCAAAATAAGAGAGCTGGCTACCGCAATTAAAACACTACCTCCTTTTACATTGCTACCGCGATCACGCCTATAAATTATGTAGTTATCACATAAAATTTCAGTATTTAATACGTTTTCAATAAGCCAGGTTTCAGTAAGAACTATGATGCTGTAGTTAAAAGAGTAACTCTGATTAAATAACGACGTTAGTTTTGTATTTATCCACGAACGTTTTGTAAATTAGACAAATATTTTCAGTATACGAATTCAGTTTTTTGGGTATTTAAACCACGTGTGGGTAGTTGAGCAACAGCATTTCCCCTTTCTTTATATATATACTCACGAACAAAAGTACTTATAGGATTAAATTCAGGATCAATAATATTATTAAAAACTTCATTAGGTACAGTTATTTTAAAGGATGTAATAGATCTTGGCTGGGAGTAAACAAATTTACTTGCTGATATAAATGAATTTGGACCACACTTGGATTTAATATATAATTCCACATCCTCAACGGTAGTATCCGATGCCAAGCGGGAAACGAAAATAGATTTATTTTGTGGTATATCTCTAAGTGGCTTAGGAGCGTAGCTATTATTATTTGAAACCGGAAAAGAAGGCACTTGATTTTTGTTTAAAGTTGACGTAGATGGAGTTGTTAGAGTTAAGTTATAGCGTTAGCGTTAAGTTATATCGTTAGTTTGTTGATGTATTTGGAATACACACCAGTGGACTTACATCAGTTGAAATTGTGTTTATTGGATTGGTAATCACGGGAATTGATTTTTCAGTTGACACGTTTCCAATATTCTTCTTGCGTTTTGAGGCGAAATTACAAATTTATCCAAATTACGATAATTTGAATATAATTCACCAAACTTAGCAAGTTTTGCTTGGACCGCAAGAAACTCTTCATTAATTTTGTCAAATTCTTTTCTAAAGCTTTTGAAAAGATTATAAAAGTCTACACCAATATTTCTGCATCCCAAGCAAGTCCAATTCATTGTGTTTATTGGATTGGTAATCACGGGAATTGATTTTTCAGTTGACACGTTTCCAATATTCTTCTTGCGTTTTGAGGCGAAATTACAAATTTATCCAAATTACGATAATTTGAATATAATTCACCAAACTTAGCAAGTTTTGCTTGGACCGCAAGAAACTCTTCATTGATTTTGTCAAATTCTTTTCTAAAGCTTTTGAAAAGATTATAAAAGTCTACACCAATATTTCTGCATCCCAAGCAAGTGCAATTCAAGAACTTTTGAGGGTTAGTAAGCGCATCAGCATCACGTGCCCTAAGGTTACTGCCACTACATTTTAAATGATCATATTTGAGGTATAACCAGGAAGATACCATCCGATCATTTTCTGGTTTAGAACATTTATCGTTTGAACATTCCATATTTAATAAAGTGGACATAATGCAGTTGTAAGTTAAACTATTTATTTATTTTAAAAGATTTTGTTCGCTGGGTATTATTAATTGAAATTGTTTTTGTGTTTTATTACAAACAGACTAATAGTTTTTGTTTCTGTAATATGATTTTTTATTTTTTGGTTTTCTTTTGTGCTTTATTATATTGTCTCGAAAAGAAATATTGCAGAGACTTTTGTTGTTATTTGTTGTTATATTTTATAAAATCTCTTGGTAAACCGGTTTGTTTGTTATTTATTTAAGTTAAGATTTAAAACTGTTTGTGTATAAATGCTATGACAGTTACTCGTGCCCAAACTTGCTTATCGCTTTTGTTAAGTGATGACAATAAAATAACTACAAACAAGTCGCCTTCTGAAGAGAGTATAATTAAAACTACTATGGATAGTGTAGAAAAACCCAAGACGCATGTGGGAATGAACAGATACATAACTGTATTAAAAAGAGGTCGAAGCTCTAAATCTACGCAGTTAGCACCAATGTCTAAAGTACATAACTATAAGGACTCCAACGGAATAAATTACGGAAATCGTTTTGCTATTTTACATATCGAAACAAGTGAACCTAAAACGGACCCAAGTCGTTCAAACCACTTCCAGTTTATATAAGGAAGAAAAATTCGAACGACTTAATAAAGAAGTTAATTTCAGTTATTGGGGAGAGCTCATTTTATATAATTCCTATCAAGCTTGGTAAGATTGATAAGACAAAAATTCAATATATCGTTTGTTTAAAGCTGCTAAATGTTTCATACCTATCAGATGAAAAGTAGCAACGTTCTACAGATAGGTAGTTAAAGGTGTAAACTCATATGTTGATCCAGTTGATATCAGAGATGGCCTCCAAAAAGCAGGAGTTAATGTAAAAAGGGTACACAATCTCAGAAACCGAGAACGTGTCCCTTAACCTATATTTCGTGTTAAGCTAGAACCTGAATATATCAGATTGAAAAAAAATGAAACGCACCCTATTTATAATTTGAAATATTTGTTACACCGCAAAATAAGCGTAGATGAACCGCATAAGCGATCAGCTAACTGCAGTTGCCTCCGGTTTGCGTTGTGTGTGGCGGGCTTCATTGTTCCGCCCAATGCGACAAAGCAAGGGATGACTCGAAAATTGAAAAATGTAGCAATTGCGGTGGAAATCACACTGCAAACTACAGAGGCTGTCCAGTTTTAAATACTCCTGCTAAGCGCCCGCAATATCGAGCAAATGCTCATTATCCTCGGTTAGCTCAATCAACAACCCGACATGTTTCATACTATGTTAAAACCAATCACATTTCAGTACATAAAGCGACACCGACAAATAATTTTACTCCAAATTTGTACACAGAACCTAAAGAACAAACACAATCTGATAACTATAATCGTCTCGAATCAAGCATCGAAACATTAGTGTATTCGTTAAACAGTTTTATGAGCTCTATGAGCAGCATGATGCAAGATATGGTACACATGCAATCTATGATGTTGCAGGCGGTACTAAACAAACCATGAACTGTTTAAAAATATGTTTCTGGAACGCAAACAGTATACGCCAACACAAAAAATAACTCGAGTACTTTCTTAACAATCAACAAATTGATGTCATGCTGATTTCAGAGACTCAACAACAAATAGCTTTTTTTAAAATCAATGGCAATACTTATAAAGGCTAGAATCAAACATTATTTAACAAATATCTGCCTTGAAGAATTTCATCAAAACTTAGTTATTTCTTCGATTTATTCACTTCCTAGATTTCAAGTATCAGAGTGTCAGTATAGCGACTTCTTGAAATCACTAGGTACCTGTTTCACAGCATCAGGCGACTACAACACTAAACATACATTTTGGGGATCGCGATTAATAACTCGGAAAGTTCGTGTTTTGTTTGACACCATTTCAAAAATGCGTCTGAATATAATATCGTGTGGACACCGGATTGGATACCGCATGCTATTGATTTTGGCGTGATTTAGGGTATTCCGAATTATCCTCAGATCATTCACCCACTATTGCCTTAATATGGAACGAGCTAAATATCGTGTCACCAACAACTAGCTCAAGCATTAATTGGTGGAAATATAGAAAGTATCTCAGTACTCACTGTTCGGAAAATATACCGCTAAGAACACCAGAAGACGTTGATCAATATCTAATTCATTTTGATCAAATCCTTAAATCAGCTGCCCAACATGTAACTGTAACCCGACAACCAGCTGGATACAATCAAATTTATTCTGTAGATGTCGATCGGCTATTTGCTGAAAAAAGAAAAATTCGAAGTGAGTGGCAATCACACAGATCTCCTCACCGCAAATCTAGACGAAACGGCTAAGAAAAAGGCAATTTATTTATTGGACTTTTGAAGAAGGTTTTGCACTCCAAATATATGTAATGATATAGCTGAGTTGCCACCAGTAGAGACTAGTGCCGAACTACCCCTAAGATTTTAATTTAGCGATATTGAAACGGCAATAACGGATTTAAACACCAAAATGGCCCCTGGCGTTGACAAAACAAATAACAAGATGTTATATGAGTTTCCCCGTAAAAGTCACAGAATTAGTCTTTTTGTTTTTAATGCCATCTGACGTCTTGAGTACTTTCCAACAGAGTGGAAGGTCTCTTTGAATACTATGATTCCTAAACCAGGAAAAGACCACACAAAAGTAGAATCAGACAGACCTATAAGCCTTTTATCAAACATGTCAAAGCTGTTTGAGAGAATATTAATAACTAAGCTGAATCCAATTCTTAGCGCGAAAGGATGCATTCCGAACCATCAATTCGGCTTCAGAAAACAATATAGTACGATCCAACAAACACACAGATTAGTAAATGTAATTAAAACGACCTTTGATGAAAAAAATACTGTTCTGCGCCCTTTATCGACGTTTCTCAAGCATTCGATAAGGTTTGCCACGAAGGCCTAATATTTAAGTTAAAGTTGAAGTTGCCCGGAAACTTTTATAAGCTCTTAAAAATTATTTAACTGATCAAAAGTTCATACTAAAAGAAGGAGATTTCTTAAGCTCCCCTCAGCTGATTAAAGCCGGAGTTCCACAAGGTAGTATTTTGGGACCCATTTTATATTTACTGTACACATCAGATATGCCAATTAGGTCCCGAGTCCACACATCAACATTTGCTGAGTATTCATGAAAGCACCCAAGTAACATCACAATATTTACAAGACTATATACTCAAATGGAAAAATGGTTAGAAAAATGGAGAATAAAGGTGAATGAACAAAAATTCACTCACATAACTTTCACACTGCGTAGGGACTCTTGCCCTTCTATTCGCATAAATAACCAAATAATACCGCAGCATTCAGACGTTAAATACCTCGGTATACATCATGACCGTCGCCTTACTCGGAAAAGCCACATAGATTTCAAGTTAACCCAAAAAGCAGTACAACTAACTTGGCTTGTTGGCAGAAACTCCACCCTGAGCTTAGACTGTGAACTTCTACTGTACAAGTCGATCCTCAAACCAAGCTGGCAATGTAGAAAAAATTCAAAATAAGATTCTCCGTATGATTAAAGTTGCTCCCTGGTATATGTAAAACTCAAATATCACAAAGACCTAAACACATGCCATCAGTCAAAGCAGAAATATCGAAACATGCAGTAATGTATCTAAAGATGCTTGCATCTGATCCAAACCCTTGGCGCGTAACATTCTAAATGAACCAGGTTACATTCGACTCAAAAGAAGAGATACTGGTTTTCTTGGCCGTACATCAGAGGGATAACCCGCAAACGATTGCAACAACCGTGTAACAAACATTATTTTTGTCTAGCTCCGCCTGGGCTTAAAAAGTATGTTTCTATTTTAGATTTAAGATATGAGTAATTATTGTTAGTTCAAAAATATTGAAGATACAATAAATAACAAATGAACTAAAAAAAAATACAAACAGATAAAATTCTAAAATTTATATAAAATGATTTTATAAAATTCTAAAATTATTGTATAATTATTTTTATTGTATTATTGTAAAAACTTCCCGCAGACAAGAATAAAAGGTGCTGCCAAGTTTGCACTACTTTTGAAGCGGTAAAATTGCGTATATTCTTACAGGAAAAAAGTATTCTATATTTGAATTAAGCTACTAAGGTACCTCCTTACAAAATTTTATTAAAATTCATCCAGTAGTTTTTACGTTATACGAACACAGACAGACAAAAATTCTAAAATTGCGTTTTGTTTTCCATTTCGACTAACTGCACCAGCAACAAAATTTTCGAAAAATATTTCATGTACAGAAATTGTGCTGTTACAGTTTTATTATATGTATAGATTAATAGCAATAAATCATCTAAACTATTTACATTCGAACTCGATTACAAAAGGCAAAATGTATATAAAAATCGTGAAGTAGTTCCCAAAATTTGAGCAAATTTAATATTTGTTTCATCATTTTTATTTAATGCCAACACGTTGCAACGATTTGATCCTGCTGCAGGATTATTTTAATCATATATATGTATAAGAGATAGAAATCATCAAATAATATTGTTGATAAAAATAACTTTCGTCGAAAGAGAATTTAATTTTCTCAATAAACTTTTGCATAATCAATACATTATGAGTTTTAATGATCTGTTAAAACATAATCCTAAAAGATTTTGGACTTTTCTTAATTCTAAAAGAAAAAACTCTTATATACCAATTCGAATGATGTATAATAATTTAATATCAAACTCTTTACAAGATTCATTAAACCTTTTTGCTTCATACTTTAAATCTAGTTTTGCTGACGTCTACCATCTAATAATTTTTATATTAATAAACTGAACTTCTTTTTAGATTTTGGTGCACTTCAAATCTCTGATGAAGATGTAATTAATAGTATTTTTAAACTTTCTGCTTCATTTAAATGTGATAATGATGGATTTTCGGCATTTTTATTAAAGAAATGTTTTTCATCACTTTGTTCGCCTTTAAAAATAATTTTCAATAAATCTTAGTAGTGGTTATGTTATTAATAAATGAAAATATTCTAATATTATTCCTGTTTTTAAATCAGGGAAAAGAGACGATGTCTGCAATTACATATAGGCCCATCACTAAACCTACAAATTATTCTTTTCTTTTAAAAGGCATATATCTATTTCTCAACATGGTTTTATGTCTGGTATGTCGACCACAACTAATTTAGCAGTATTTACAAGATTTTGCATTCGTAATTTTGAGGTCAACGTTTAAGTTGATACAATTTACACAGATTTTGCTAAGGCATTTGACCGTATACCACATAAACTTCTTTTAACTAAGTTATCTAAACTTGGCGTTCATTCTAGTATGCTATCTTGGTTTAGACATTACTTGCCTCAAAGAGTTTCTGTAGTTTCTGTTGATGGAGTCCTTTCGCAACCTTTTGTTCCATTTTCTGGTATCCCTCAAGATAGTATTTTAGGGCCCTTGCTATTAAATATTTTCATTAATGACATTAGTCTTTGTATCAAATATTCAAAATTTTTTACTGTATGCTTATGATAAAAAAAATTTTCAAATCGATTAGTAGTCTTAATGATTGAAAAATTTTCAAGAAGATTTAGATAGATTATCTTTCTGGTCTGAGTGTAATGGCCTATCTTTCAATTTAAATAAATGTTTTTCTATGACTTTTCATAGATGCCGCAATAATATTATCACCAAATATATTTTAAGTGGTAATACTTTAACTTCCGTTGATGAAATTGTGGATTTAGGTGTAATGTTTGATAGAAAATAATTATTCAATGTTAAGTTTTATACGTCGTAATTCTGATAATCTGTTTGATAATTACACTAAGAAAATATTCTTTACTACTTATGTAAGATCCAGATTATGCCTCGTTTATTTGGAGCCCCAGTTTCCAAATTAATGTTGAGTTAATACAAAAAAAATTTATAAAATATGCTCTTTCGTTTTTAAATTTTTCTAATTCATTAACCTCAATTCCAATTCCTTCTTATACGGATAAATGTAAATTAATTTCATTAAAAACTCTTGAAACAAGACGAACTTAAGCTTGACTATAAATTTCATTGTATGTAATATATGTATAAATAGTTCGACTAATAATAATTTCAAATTTTCAATATTAACTAAAATTTAAAAAAAAATTTCCTATTTTTTTCTCTCTCGTACCAAGCAGGCAAAATTTAAAATATTGTAAACAATTTTAAGGTGATGTCTTTTCTCAGCTCAAAATAAGATGGATTTCAATTTAAAAATTATTGAATTTTTGTTATTTTAGCCAAAAAAGGCTAAAAAAATTCTTAAGCAACACCAAAAAAAATATGTTTTTTTGTAAGCCCATTTTATGAACGTATGTTTACAAAAAAAAAAAAAAAAAAATCGTATAAAATTTATCATCCTTGTTCAAGTTGGAAGTCTTTCGATTTATATGGAAATTTCGACTTCATGTTCTAAATTCCCTAAGCTGGGAAAAGAAACCGGAAAAATAAGACTGATATAAGCTATGTATAACGGACTAACGCTTTACAAATGGCTGAATTTCCAAAATATTTTTTCTGCCCCACTGAGTATTGTAGATGTATTTATTTTTTGACATGCCCATGAGGGTTCATTGAACTCCAACTTCAAAATATTTTACCATTAACATAGCCATTTAGATGAAATAAAAAAAACGTTATATCGTTCTCGTGTACCGATTGAATGTAACTAGAGAGCATTCCAAGCTTTACTTCGATGTATCGTACAATATAGTTCTCCTTGATACTTCATTCAAGTGAGCTATTTTTTTAGTTCAGAACACTTTAATGAACTAAGGTCCTGCAACAAGTGGGTAAGTTGAACAATAATAATCTTCAGAAGATTAACAAAAGCAACATTGAAACAAATGTGAATACTAACAACATAAGAATACTTTCGATCTTTAATAGCTTTATTAAACAAATTTTGTAATAAAGTTTGTTATATAAACCTTGAATAAATAAAAATAATCTTATGTATATGGCTATTACTATATGTATGTATTTATATTTAAAATTTTTAAACTTTTACTGTTAGTCCTAAGATTTTAACACTTATTGTTAGTCCATATATTTTAAAGATACAAGATCACGTTTGGAAGATCATTAAATATGATGAAATTCTCTGAGGTAAGGGTCTTTTTAAAGTTTAAGCAAGTGTCACTAGGTTTCCGGCTTTCATCAACGAAATGATGGGTAGCCGAAATGCTCTTATACACGCCTCCTCTTGCATTGTTACTGTAGTGGCGGAATACGCAGCATAGCACTTTGTGTCTATGTAGGACAGGGTTATATGACCCCAGTAATAAAAATATAAAGTAGTAGACTTTGTCAAATAGACTCCTGATCGTTATCTGATTGGTCTTCCATTTTAGGGCATATTATATTAAGATTAGCCTTATAATTGCGTTGTAAGAACAGTAAATAATTCTTGGTTTTTAACCTCACGTTTTACCAAAGAACCTTTGGCAGGCAACAATTGCCCTCATGTCTTTATTGGTATTACATGATAAACATATGTATGTGTGCTCAAAATGAGTGTTAAGCCAAGAAAGGCTCCAAGATATTTAGCTTCATCAGAGAACTCAATATCCAAGCTATTAAATGTTGGCTTAATGAGTCCGAGATTTCTACGATCGATTTCTATCTATAGAATCAGCTAGAGAAAGCTATATTTTATGTTTTTTGCAAAATTGTTATATTTCCATCATAAAAATAAAGGTCTAACTTAATATATTCTATATGAATTTTATTTGAACTATTTTTGAATTAATAAATTAATTATTTAGGCTTAAGTTCTTAATTATAAAGAGATAAAGAAAAATTAGATACCAGCTGCTTTGCTGGTATCTAATTAATTTATTAATTAAAAAATAGTTCAAATAAAATTCATATAATTTCACAGAGCGGGCACGGCTTTGACATTGTTAACTTCAACACTATTGTGTTAATAATCAAAATATACATTTGTAAAATAAAAATATCTATTTGTTGCTAATTGCTAACCAAAGGATAGCTAATAGCAAGACAGATACATATATACCATTTTCAAATAAAAGAAAATATATAAAGAGAATTAAAATAAAGACAAATGTTTGCTTGGTAGTATAATATGAAAAATAAATAGAGTTTACAAGTGTAAAATAATTTCAAAAAGCTCTATCTTCTATGAAATATAATGTAAAATTAAAATTTCTCAGATTCTATTTCTTTGGTAAGTTTGTTTAAATAGAAAATTAATAACAATTGAAACTACCGGGTAGATTGATACATAGAGTACTGATGACGGACGTAGCTGTCTAGAAAATGCATTCTGCTTTGCTGGTATCTAATTTTTCTTTATCTCTTTATAATTAAGAACTTAAGCCTAAATAATTAATTTATTAATATATTTTATTTATTATTTTTTCAGATAGCGCAGGATTTACTTTCACAGTGTCAGAATAACTCGTTTGTAGAAATGATCAATGATATTATACGCCAAGTGAAGACAAATCCTAATAAAATTCCAGTTCCAGCAATTTACAAGAGAAATATTGAAATGGTAAGATATTTTATCTTATTAAAAACAAAGACATTATCACATATATTATAGAAACGGCAAAAATGTTATGTTATATGTATATGCCATGTTATCTAACAACATATTATTTTGCTAACAATAAAATAACTTCAAATTTATTATTATTACCTAAAAATTATTACTTATTTTTAAGTTTTTTATTTAAACAAATATATTTATAAACGTTGTTGTTTTTATAACCAAAAATTTTTTTTCCTGTAAACCATTTTGGCACTTGTGTTAAACATAACAATACCAAGTAATAGTGCTATATTCGGCCGTGCCGACTATTATACACCCTTCACCAAGGTGAATACCATTTTGCTCAATATTAGAAAAACGAACTTAAACCCCTGGACTTTGTATAATTGTCCTTCAATACATATTGCCTTAGAATGGTCAGACCTAAGGAAAAAAACGTTTATTTGCCCATATTGCCCCTGCCCCCAAGGAGCCCATTGATCGCTCCTGGTTCCTACCCTGTGGGCCTATTGGCCACCACGATCTTTATGGTTATTGCCACCCGACGGCTAATAGCCGTCTAATATTTAGTAGCAAAAAAAAGCAAACCAAATTCATTACTATCGAAATTCAATACAATCAAAAATATAAAAACAACCTGAAAAAAATTTTAAAAAATATAGGTAGGCGTGCACATCACTAAATCAACTTCTCTATGTATAGGGATGCAGAATATTTGTATATACTTTATGGAGTCGGAAATTAAAATTGTAAAAATGACACACGGAATGTCAAACTTATATATGCCCTGTGGTGAAGGGTATAACAATTGATTGTGTTTTAGGAATTGCAAAACCAAAAACTTTTTAAATAATTTAGTAATAATAAAGACAACCTCGACTTTAAGTATCCACAAGCCAATATATTTGTATATAATTATTTATATAAATAAGTATAAAATTAATTAGTGTTTATAAGTACTTTTAGCCTTACAAATATAATATTCTGTAGGAACCAGTGCATTGCTTTAAAAAAAAATTTAGCAGAAAATAAATAAGAGTTTGTTATTTATAATTTTTTTATTATAAAACGTTATGGGTAATTAGCATAGTATTAAATAAAAAATAATTAAATAAGAGTATGGTTAGAATAAAACTAGAAATTATTTTACATACTATATTTGCTTCAAAACTATTGGGTGTACAATAATCCTACCGACGCTTTATTGTCATAATTATTCTGTTTTTGTGATTCATAGTATAGTCCATTGTTATATATCGAATTACCGAAATTGTTTTTTCATTCCTGTCATTTGAAATTTATAAGCATATTATAGTTCAAGGGAGTTATGACAAAAGACTACGGCGGATGCATTAAGACTCAATTTCAAGGTTGCCTTGCCAGATATATCTAGCAATATTAGTAAAGCACATTTTATACTATAATACTGAATATTAAGACTTGTCAAAAACGAAAATAATATGGGAAACTGTAATAATGTTGTGGAGGAAATTTTTTTTTAATTTTTTTAATCACTAAAAGCCAACCTTAAATTAGCGCATCAGGCGCTATCTATCTGCCAAAAATTCTAATGTAGATGCAAAATTTATGAAGCAAACCTAAATAGAGCGGCATGAACAATTTGGCGAACAACAAATTGTTATTGTTTTTTTTTAAGTTTAGTTATTATTTCTATTTGGCATCTATTTTTGTTAAGCTTTAATTAACAATATAAGTTAACATTAGTGCTCATGGCAAAAAGCTAAGCTCTTATTTGTTTGTCATTACAGCGTTAAAACTATGCGTTTTCTTACTTTATTTGTTCTTTGTTTTATTTTTTATTTGCCAAAAACTTAAATAACCAAGCATTCTTAAGAGTCGGCGGCACTTCTTCTGCCTACATCAAATTGATCACCTGTCGCTGCACAAAGTTCATTCTCCACTGGATTCTTTGCATCAGTGACGAATTTATTTCTTTGCTTTCCCTATTAATATTGCCTTAAACCACGGCAGAATCTAAAACAAACTTACTTGAAAATTTTAAAAATTTTATATTTTATTATTTTAATTCTGAACATTTGTTATTTTCTTATAGTTTTATTTATTTATACTGTGACCGTCAAAGGAAAGTAAACACCGCATGTTATTTAAAAAAATATGTATTATATTTGTTCAGAGATTAAACCCATATTTTTACCCGTCACTGTATATTAAATTAATAACATTCCTTTATTTTTTGCAATAGTAATATTTTACACAAACAATTCATTTACCGCTACTTTTATTCCCTTTTGTCTTTAAATTTTGTATAACCTTAACTTCTTTTCTTATTAATTGTAAAAAACATTGTATCGTTGACCATGAAACTAGAAAGTAAAATCCAAATAGTGAATAGAAATTAAAGTTAAAATAAAGAAAGACTCTAAACTAAGTTTAAACATAAAACAAAACAGTGAATTGAATAAAACCAAGAATAAAAAACATTTCAAAAATTTGTGACATTAGGAAAATTATAATAAATAAAAATACAAAGCAAACAAAAGTGAACCGTGTTTTTATTAAGGAAAATCACCCTTAAACAATATTTAAATAAACAATGATATATAAAAACCAATATTGGATAATTCTTTAGTAATAGCATGGATATTAAATGCATTAAAACAAGAAACTAAAACAAAGGCATAAAAGAAAAAATTTATTTTATATTAACCAAATTTAACGCATCAAATGAAAGTAAACAGTCTCATCCGCTTAAAAAAGATGGGCTGAAAATGCAAAAATGGCGGAAATATTTTTATTATTTTTTTGTTTTAAATTATAACGGTAAAGTACCGTTGCAAATATTCGGCACTTTTAAAGTGCAAGTAAAATAACAAAATAATTTTTATATGAAATAGTCAAAAATATACAATGAGAAAGATAACATCAATTGACGCTAGTAAAATTATAATAGAGTTGCATAAAAAGGGAAAATCACTCCGTGAAATAGGTAGTATTATTGGAATCAACCATTGTACTTTAAAAAAATTGTAGATAAATTCGCCAAATATAAAACAGTGCAGAATTTGCCAAGTGAAAGACGACCAAAGCGTCTTACAAATAAAGAAGTACGGGCTATAGTTCGGCAAGTGAAAGCAAGTCCAGCATCCAGTGCTGTAAAACTATCTTAAAATTTATTTTAAACTTCTGGGAAATCAGTAAGTGCTAGCACAATTAAAAGGTCCCTAAATTAAACTCGCAAAAAGTAATAAAAATCAGCCATTAACATTTTGGAAAAGTATTCCTTTTACTGATTAGAATAAATTTAAAATATTTGGTGTCAAACGATTGATCATCCACTACAATCCCCAGACCTTAACCCAATTGAGCATCTGTTGGAATATCTAGCCAAAAAAAGTGATGGAGAGAAACATTTCTTGGAAGCATGGCCTGCATTTCAGGATGAATGGAGTAAAATTCCACCTGACTACCCAAACACTTGTTGAATCTATGTCAATGATAAATATACCTTTGGTGCAACCTGCGGACTTATGTTTACTTTCATTTGACGCGTTAAATTAGTGTAATATAAATTAAAAGTAAGTTTTTTCTTATATGCCTTTGTTTTAGTTTCTTGTTTTAATGCATTTATTTTCCATGCTATTACTAAAGAATTATCCAATATTAGTTTTTATATATCATTGTTTATTTAAATATAATACATATTTTTTCAAATAACATAAAGTATTTACTTTCATGACGCTCACAGTATATTGAAGTTTTAAATACATAAAAGAGAATGTTATGTCAGTACATTTTTATTTGTTAATTTTTGTTCTTATTTTTTCGACAATATAAAATAAAGTGTATGGTCTTGTAAATATTGTCGATTGTACCAAATTGAGATGCTACTTGGACCTTTCATGAATGCTTAGAAAAGCAGTGACGTCGAAGTGTTCCAAACTACTACCTAGGAGAATTCCGGCTTTAATTGGGGCTTGCGGATTAAACATCTACAGGTAGCAACTCAACTGCATTTGTAGGTATAATCAGCTCAAATACATTATTAAATAAATTGGCTTTTACGCTATCATTTTTTGCACAACCTGAACGTGTAGTATGAGAAGGAGGCTTGCGTACAGTAGGTATTTTAAGGTATCTTATTGGACGCCATAATAAAAAATCCGGTAGTGGACTAGCGTCAAGGCCTTCCAAGTATGTTTCCAGGGATGCAGTTATTCGGGATTCAATCACCTCTTAACCGTTTAGTGGGGCATTTTAGTCTGTTTTTAAGTTAAAGAGATTTGTGTGATTCCCAGTCTCTTTAAACCCTTGTTTTCAATATACCATGGTGCGACTGTAATCATTCGTAAAATATTATTTTGCAGTCTTTGAATTTTTCTAAGGTTCCAATGAGCCAATTTATTTGCACTGCATTATTTAACATCATTTGTGTCAATTTTGCGTCAATGTGACTTTTCTAGGTAAAGTGTCGAAATCTATGCCGAGGTATTTGACATCTGAGTGTTGAGGTATGGTTTGGTTATAGATTTGAATAGTAGGGCATGAGTCTCTACAAAACCAAATTAATTTTATGAATGCTTAGAAATGCAGTGTCGTCAGCAAATGTTGATGTGTAGAATCGATTGCTAGTTGGCATATCTAATGTGTACAGCAAATATAAAATGGGTCCCAATATACTACCTTGAGGAACTCCAGCTTTAATTGGCTGAGCTTAAAAAAGTTCCTTTAAGTATAAACTTATGACTAGTTAAGTAACTTTTCAACATATTTAATAACAGGCTTATTGGTCTATATGATTCTACCTTTCTTTGATCCTTTCCAGGTATTATAGTAATAGGAGAAACCTTCCAGTCTCGAGGCGCAGAATGGCATTGAAAATAATTATTTTAACTGCTTCCTGAGGAAGTTCTATTATCATCTTGTTTTTGGGGTTTAAACTAGCAATTGCCATTTCAACATCTTATAAGTCAAATCTAAAGGGGATTATTGTTTTAACATCTAGAGGTGACAACTCATCTAAATTAGAAGGTATATTCGGCATAAATACATATCACTCTTTGCCCAACCTTCGCATGAAGTACCCAAGTCTTTTTAGGTTTCCTGCTTTACGCTATAATTAATAATACCATTCTGGGCTAACGCGAAGGCCTTCAAAGTATTTTTGTTGTGATTTCTCTTAGTCTGGTGTTCCGAGCGGTATGTTGTTCAAGCAATGAGTACTGAGATATCTATATTTTAGCCAATTTACGCGAATGCTTGCGGTCGCTATTTCTTGGGGATTCCATATTGAAACAATAGTAGGTGAATAATCCCACGATAATTCAAGTGATGATTCATATCTCTTGGAAAACCCTTTTGCTACGCAAGTCAATAACATCAGGTATTTTCTGTTGATCAGTAGGCCAATATGTTTGTTGCCCACTAGAAATCACATCCATTTTTGAGATTACCTCAAACAAAGCACAACTTTTCGTAGTAAATAGTCTTAACCCTTTAAACGCGTGGTTTTCGTTGTAGTCGCGATGTCTTCTAGGTAGATGTTTTTTGCTTGCATGTAGTCTTCACAGAAATCACACAGTAGACAGTGCTTAGTATTGCCAATCTATGCATGCTTTAGTGTTCCAGCGCATATTTTTAAACAAATCATGGTTTGTTAAGTGCCACCTACAACATCATGGATTGCATGCGTACCATTTGTGGTATAATGCTGTTCATAGAGCTCATAAAACTGTTTAACGAATTCACTTATAGCTCAATGCTTGCCTCGAGACAATTAGAATCAACTGAAGGATTTTGTTCTTTAAGTTCCGGCTGCAAAATTGGATTCGAAATAGATTTAGCACAATTGTTTTTTAAAATATCTGCGTATGAAACATATTGAGCGGTTAACTGGGGTAACTTAGGGTAATAAGAATTTTTAGATATTCTCGCTGATTGTTTAACCGGAGCTGCATTATTTAAACTAAGCATGGCTTTTTTTTATTTATGACATTACTTGGAACCATGTACAGACAAAGCAAACCGTAGGCAATTAAAAATAGGCTTTAGTATGACCAAATTCCTCACAGGTCAACCACTGGACGGGTTATGCGTGCTTTGGTTTTACCACGAGTTGAAAATATCAAGACCGTACTTTTTAACAAAAAAACTGCCACTATGCAATTGTTAAGATGTTCCGCGTGCATGCATTATTGTCATTATCGCTTAAGGGCAGTTAGCCCGTCCTTGCTCACCGGCTTTTGAGTGATTACTCTAGCATTGGCTAATTTTTCTGCCTTGAATAGCTGTATTGCGGTACATTTATTGGTGGTTTCATGAATCAGCCATCTGCATACCTTTTATTATCGAATATATGTATTACCTAAAAATATTTTAAATCAAAAGTATATTGGTGGATCAACATCCAAAAGTAAATTTAACTTAATTATTAATACCTGAATTTCTGAATTCTTTCTATTCGAAAGTATAGGTTGGTTCGATTTCACGAATTGCTCGGACGATATTAATCTTGGCGGTGTGGACGGCTTCTGCATTGGTCATTAATTAGCATCGCCAAGACGGCTGATAATACGATTACCGAACTTAGTGCTTAATTAGCTGTGTGACATGGTGCGCTATCATGCTGAAACCAAAGATTATCCAGGTTCATATATTTAAGGCCATAAAAAGTTCGTAATAATAGCTCTGTTAATTGCGTTTTCAACAGCATTTTCGACAAAAAAATTGCTCAATTATGCTTCAATGACATGCGGGTTTTGTAATCCCCAGATGGGGCAACAATATTTTTAGCAATATTTCCCAACGTTGCTCAAACGTAAAACGACTCATTTTGATTCGCGGAGATCTGTTATTTACTGAGTGATAAAATCAATATTACAAACAGGAAAAATCTATCAGTTTCAAAATAAGAAATTATTCGAAAAGATGCTTGTATTTAGAACACTTTGTATATATTACAGTATTTGAGAATTAAGTTTGTAGCTTTTATATTATCAAAGTTGTCTTTAGCATTTGAGGTACGCTTATTTTTCAAAATAAATAAACTTGAACTTTTTTGGTGTGGTGTGGTAGCAGTTTTAAATTAAATGGTTTATATGGAAATTAGAAATATTGTTATTGCGTAACATACTTGGGGGATGTCTATTACAGTTTCGAATTATTTACACAAGCAGTTACGCAAATGTATTAATTTTTGAAGTTTTCAATTACAATTACATAAAACTATTTGTAATTGTAATTTGGGTTTTCTCAATAACGCATTACATGTAATTTGCAATTAAAAATTCCAAGTACAGTTACGTGTAATTTTTAATTAAATAATGCAATAACTATTACATGTAATTACAATTAAAAAATTTAATTACAATTAAATGTTATGGATAAGTTTAAGCTTTCATTAATTAATTGAAAAAATAGACAAATATTACTTTTTAAAGTATTTATTGACCAAAAAATATTTAATTACAAAACATTATAATTACCATAATCAAATCGTAAAAAACAAAATAATAACAATCTGATTAAAATAAATAATGAGGTGCTATATTTAAAGACAAAAACAAATACAAATAAAGTGTGAGTTCGATTTGCGCAACCACCGATTACAGTAACACCCCGAATAGCAACCGGTTATTTTTTTATATTACTGTCTTTATAAGTGCAAATTTTTTCAAAAAACAGCCTCGATAACTGCAACTTTTTTCTTTTTGTCTATAAATTTTTTCGTGCAGAAACGTGATATTAAAGTCTATGATTTACTTTCATATTCATTCGCACTATCGTTCAAAAATAGCATGTGTGATAAAAAAGTATGATAGTGTGGATTAGAAATGTATGTGTGTGACACCAACAACGGCATTTTGAAACGATTTTTTGAGTAGAACAGAATTCTGTAAATTTTTTCTGATCGTGTAGGATAGTGAATCCATCTCTTAACATTTATTTTTTAATTACTTTACCGCCCTTAAAAATTACCGTATTTGGGTTAAAACTACCATTCGCAAAAAAAATATTGTACCAGAAACTTCTAACAGCACCAAATACTTCAACTTAGCTGGAACAGTGTACTTATATCTAATGAAGCACAATTCTTCATGTAAACGCATAATTTAAGTTCTTTTGAATATAAACATTTTTTACTATCATCGTGGTTTTATATCTTCAAATGTTATCTTTTAAATGTCTAAAAGACCAAATTTGCTTATATACATACGTAATTGTCAAACAAGCAACTGCATCTACATATTTGTTCTTGGATTAATCTTCAAACCACTAATTTTTTCATTTGAATTTAATGCTATTCATTGTGCTATTAACCCAAATTATTTTTATTTTTTCGTTGACGGTGCAGAAGGTGCTGCATAATTGCAATTTCTTCCTGAAGTCAACAGAGAGACTAAAATAACGCCCTGTACGAACATTTATTTATCAGTGTAGTAGCAATAAAAGGTAGATTAGTTTTAATTTAACCTAGCTTTGCTTAATAAATCAAGTTACAATGTTAAAGTAATAAAAATAAATGATTTTATATTAAAAAGGGTTGTTTTTTATATTACGTTTTGAATGGTCGGTTAGTGCAACTTTTCGGTAAAGGCAACAACTCCGATTTACTTTCGGTTGCGCAAATCGAGCTCGTACTTAATAAAAAAGCAAGCAAAAACATTTAATTTCAATTAATTCTGAACAACATTTGGTAACTTCAACTTTAATTGTCTTAAATGTTTCAGAATTTCATTTTCAGAGCTTACCAATTTAAGGTTTTAAAATGTAATTGAAGTATGTTTAATTGCATGTAATGCTTACTGCCTACAATTACAATTACATGTAGTTTGTAATTAAACATTTCCAATATAGTTATAGTTGTAATGATGAAACCCCTATGTCTGTTGCCTAGGTGTTATTGGTTTTGAGTTAAAAAATGTTTGATGGCCTAATCTTAGCCGGCTATTGCTTTGAATATAATACGTTTTGTATATTTTTTATGTGTGGGGAGATTTGTTATATTTGGTGCAAAAGAAGTGTACTTATCTGTAAGGTCTGTCAGGAAGTTACCTATGGTGACCAGTGGCTTCTGCAGTAATAATAGAGGTGTATTTATCGTGTGTAGCAAGAAATTCCGTCTTTGAAGAATTTTTACTTAAATGTTGAAACATTTTGTTCGAAAGCCACATGCTGAGTTTCGCATACGATATTTGTAATCTGAAGATAATTTCTTGAAAAAATATATATAATTCATTTTCGGCAGCAGTATCTTTTAGTAGCAGTAACATATCTTAGTTTGAGTTCAATGGCATGGACCATATATTAGTTAGTCAAACATGCATATATTAGTTAATAGTTGTACCTGCCACGTCTAAGGAGTCCTGAGAATTATTTTGTTCGATTATTCTTTGAAAGTTATTCACATCAAATTTTAAGACTCTTACTTTTATAATGCTCTAGTTATGTTTATGAAACAAAGGCTATGTACAAAATTTTAAAATTTATAGAAAGTTGTAAACTTATACCGCTTTTAAAAATAAAAGGTGCTACAAAGTTTGCAATACCACTAAGTCGGTAAAATTGAGTACTTTCACAACTTTTTAAAAATTCATCCAGTTTTTTTATGTGATGCAAACGAACACAGACAGACAAAAATTCTAAAAATTGGAGCTTTGTATTCCATTTCGATTACTATCTGCACCAGAAACAAAATTTTCAATAAATATTTCATGAAATGGTCCTATTATGTGTATAGTTAAATGGGAAGCAAAATTGTAACGGTTTTTTAAAATAGAAACAATATAGTCAAACTTTCTATATAAAATACGTTGAAAAACGTAGTTATTTGTTTAAGTTTGATACAAATCGAATTTACATTATATTTGAATCAAAAATCTATATATATATATAATAAAACATTAACTTTTTTCCTGACTGTCTCTCTCTACATCTCTCCATCTACTGGATGGATTTTAATAAATAATTAATAATAATAATTTAGTACCTTGGTTCAAATATAGGATTCTTTTTTCCGCAAAAATATCTCATTTTCAAGAGAAAGTGGAAAGTACTCAATTTTACCGATATGCATACTTTGCGGAATTGAAAACGCCTTTTATTTTTGAAGGCGGGATATTTTAAACTCCTTTACAATATTTTTAATTTTAGGATGAATTAAGGGATGGGTAACTTTATATAAGGAAAATATACATACGTTAAGCACTATAAAAGTAAGAGTCTTAAAATTTGGTGTGGATTACTTTCAAAGCAAAATCGAACAAAATATTGTCAAGATGCACACAACATGTATGGACACAGCTAGTTCAATATAAAATTTAATATTTTTGACTTTACTTTTTCCTTTACTTTACTGTATTAATTTTCAATTTAAAAGTCTGTTCAAACGTCAAAAATATTTTTTAGTAACGACGAAATATTTTTTAGACTATACGTATTAACACGATAATAATTTTTTACTTTTTATGGGAGGTACCACTCTTACTATTCTAATACATTTATTTTGCTAGACTATCCACATTAGTATGTGGATTAATTGTACAAAGTTTCAAGACTCTACCTATTGTAGTTCTCCAAGAACACGATAGTAATTTTTCACTTAATATGGGAGGTACCACGCCCACTGTCCCAATCAAGTCTGTATTTTGCTACACTATGCACATTACTCTGGGGGTTACTTGAGCAAAGTTTCAAGACTCTACCTATTGTAGTTCTCTAAAATCATAATAATAATTTTTCACTTTGTATTGGATGTATCACGCTCACTATTGCAATTCAGTCTGTGTTTAGCTTTACTATTTACTAGACATCTGCATGAATGCATTTAAAACGCTTTTTAAATCATTCGCACAAAACATGTTTTGTGCCGAAGTTTAAGAAACGAATTAAACAACACATACATTACAAAAATGAGTTACGGTTTAAATTAAAATGAGATGAGAAACAATTGTGTGGAGTTGAGTTATCAGAAAAAGACAACAATTCATTTCATATCGTATGAGTTGATTTTTATCAGCTAAAAAAGAACAATGCAATAGTGTTACTTTAAATTTTATATACCACTGCGGTTAACTGTATAATTTTGCAAAAATTTTTGTTTCAATATAAATTATCAATCTTAAAACATAAAAATATGTTTATTTATTTAATAAATGTAATATTTTTTAAAAATTTTTTAATTAAAACCTTTTCAGTTTTTTTTTAACCGTTTTTAGGGTGCCGTACACAAAGGGTAAAACGTATTGTTGTCGCTACAATGTCTGTCGGTCTGTCAGCGCCTTCTATCACTAGAACCGTAAAAGCTAGAGTCTAGAAAATTTCACACAAGATGTATTATTGTGGCAACAACAAATACTAAAACTTATAGCGTTTTCCGAAAGTGACGTGTTTTGCATGAAGGCCTAACTTTTTAACCATAATAGGTAGACTCTTGAAATTTTCACAGAAGTTGGATCTGAATTTCAAAACAACGTACACCAAACGTAAATTCTCACAATTTTGCATTTTTAGGGGAATTTAATAGTATGCAAAGTTTTATAATAAGCGATTCAATAAAATAGTTGGAAAAGGCCTTACACGAATGCCCTCGTAGATTAAAAACGTTATTGCAATCTATTGTCATAGAAATACAACAGGTCAGTAATGTTTCGTGCATGGGTTAAATAATAGTAGTTGCAAAAGAACTTACGTGATTACCCTCGTAATTAATGTAAATTATCGTAATGTACTGTTAAGGGAATTAAATACGTATGCAATTTTTATAAGAATCAATAAAATAGTTGGAAAAGGCCCTAAAAAAATAAAAATAAAGAATAAACATTTATATCTCGCTTCATAACATCCACGGAAGACGCAATAATATTTTCATAAAAAAAAACTTGGTAAGAAAAAATTACATCTTGTGCTGGAAACACAACAGGACGAATGACGACGTCCAACACGACGAATTCGTTATACACCTTCTGTGAAAATTTCAAGAGTCTACCTATTACGGTTGCAGAGATAAATGGCGCTGACAGTCGGATAGACAGACGGACAAACATTGTAGTAAAAACAATAGGGGTACGGTTAGGGTACGGAACCCTAAAAACGATCTGATAGAGTGTCCATATAAAATAGTAATTTTTATAAAATGAACCGTTAACAAAAACGCAACTAAAAACAATTTTTATAGTTAAATCTTATTTTGTACACTTATTTTTAATACTATAAAAAATTAATTACTAAAATAAAAAAACTTTATTTTATATTTATCATATTTATTACTCAAATAATTTGAAACGTCGTCGTACGCCGCACAGTGAAAACGATTTATTTGGGTCATAATTCGGTATCTCATGAACCACTAAAGTTATCTTAATAAAATTTTGCAGAGGCAACGCAGAGGTGTTTCTGAATGGAGCTGCGAACGGTCGGCCCCCTAGGGTAATAGGGTCTTCTTGGTAAGACCCCAAAGTTGGGTACCTCGAGTATATAATTTTTTGGAAATGTCATAAATGATTTTTAATTCAAATGTTAAGATTTTTTAAGTTTAAGTAGACCTTGAAAATATCTATAAAAAATGTGCGTACATGTATAGGTTATCTCTTTAAGATTGGGAGAAAATTGGCATACAAACTTTTTTTTTTAATTTTGGCCGATCCTAACTTAGTATTTTTGGTGTGTTGTACTTATTAATGATCGGATTATTATTTTAAGACATTGGCATTATTCTTGATAAAATTTAGAATAAATTAGTTTCAAGTTTTGCTCTGATAGAGCTTTTCGTTTAAAAGTTACAGGCTTCTGAATTGGGAAAATGTAAAAATACCATTTTTCAGGCTTTTCCCCAAAGAGGTGATATTCTTTTTTTGCTTATGTAATTTAAACTTACTTCGGTACTAGTGAACCATTTTAAAGACCTATAGTAAATGCGAATAAAAGAAAAATTAGGTCAGAAAAGAAAAACGTAAAAGGATTTTTAAAGCCTCAATTGCTGGTTACTTACTTCCTGCTTTTATTAATTACGGGGCTGTCAAATTCTTTTGTGAGTAAGTAGCCAACAATCGAGGCACTAAAAATTAAAAAAAAAAAAAAATTAGAAATAGTGCCAAAAGCACCATGTTGGCATCCCTGGAACAAAACATTAAAGATATTTTTTCATTTGGTACAAACATTGATAATATTTACACCACAAAGTTAATATAAAATTTTTTAAATTCAATACTGGATTTAAAAAACAAGGCTATATGGTGCTCTAAATTCGAACGTCTTTGTGATGAATTGGAAATATTGCAGAAGAAAAAATGTGATCTTAGTTCACAACACAAGTTGACCTGAAGAAGGAAGACATGAGCATTTTCAACGCTTGAAATAGTATTCCTGACTCTTATTATCAGCTGAAAAGGCTTGCTGTTGTTCTTTTACTTTTCGGTTCTACATGTACATACATATGTATATGCGAACAATCTTTTTCAAGCATGAACAATTATGAAGAGTAATCTGAGAAGTCGTCTTATTTTTTTTTCATAATTTATTTATTGTATCTTCAATATTTTTGAACTAAAAACAATTACTCGTATCTTAAGTCTAAAATAAAATATTCTTTTTAAGTCCAGCCATTGCTAGACAAAGATGTTTGTTTCACGGATTTTGAAATCATTTGCGGGTCATCCCTCTAATGTACGGCCAAGAAAAGCAGTATCTCTTCTTTTTAGTCGAATGTAACCAGGTTCATTCAGTATGTTACGCACCAAAGGGTTTGGATGAGATTCAAGCCTCTTCAGATATGTGACTGCATGTTTCGCTATTTCTGCTTTAACTGATAGCATGTTTAGGTCTTTGTGGATGTTCGAATTTTGTATATACCAGGGAGCAGATGTAATAATACGTAAAATCTTATTTTGGCGCCTTTGAATTTTTTCTACATTGCTAGCTGATGCAGTGCCCCATAACGGAATCCCATAACACCAAATTGGTTTGAGGACCGACTTGTACAGTAGAAGCTTACAATCTAAGCTCAGGGTGGAGTTTCTGCCAATAAGCCAATTTAGTTGTACTGCTTTTAGTTTCGTTCGTGTTAACTTGAAGTCAATGTGGCTTTTCCAAGTAAGGCGACGGTCAAGATGTATATCCAGGTATTTAACGTCTAAAAGCTGTGGTATCATTTGGTTATTTATGCGAATAGGAGGGCATAAGTCCCTACGCAGTGTGAAAGTTATGTGAGTGCATTTTTGTTCATTCACTTATTCTCCATTTTTCTAGCCATTTTTCCAACTTGAGTATGTGGTCTTGTAAAAGTTGTGATGCTTCTTAGGCACTTTCATGAATACTTAAAAAAGCTGTGTCATCTGCAAAAGTTGACATATCCGATGAGTTGGCATATCCGATGTGTACAATAAATATAAAATTGGTCCCAAAATACTACCTTGGGGAACTCCGGCTTCAATGAGCTGTGGCGGGCTTAAAAAGTCACCTTCTTTTAGTAAAAACTTGCGATTTGTTAAATAATCTTTTAAGAGCTTATACAAGTTTTCGGGCAAGTTAAGCTTTAGCTTAAATATTAGGCCTTCGTGCCAAACCTTATTGAATGCTTGAGAAACGTCGATAAAGAGCGCAGAACAGAATTTTTTTCTTCAAAGGTCGTTTTAATTACATTTAATAATCTGTGTGTTTGTTGGATCGTACTATGTCGTTTTCTGAAGCCGAATTGATGGTTCGGAATGCCTCCTTTCGCGCTAAGAATTGGATTCAGGATTCCGCGTTTGATAAAAGGCTTATAGGTCTGTATGATTCTACTTTTGTGTGGTCTTTTCCTGGTTTAGGAACCATAGTTATCAAAGAGACCTTCCACTCTGTGGGAAAGTACTCAAGACGTAAGATGGCATTAAAAACAAACAGAATAATTCTGCGACCTATACGGGGCAACTCAACTAATATCTTGTTACTTGTTTTATCAACGCCAGGGGCTTTTTTGGTGTTTAAATCTGCTATTGCCCTTTCAATATTGCTAAATTCAAATCTTAGGGTACTACGGCACTAGTCTCTACTGATGACTGATATCAGTACATGCATTTGGGGTGAAAACCTTCTTCAAATGTCCAACAAACAAATTGCCTTTTTCGGTATCATTCCTTGCCCAGTCTCCACAAGAAGTTCGCAAGGGAGGCTTACGTACGACCGGTCTTTTAAGGTTCCTACATGCACGCCATAATGAATAATCTGATTGTGCAGTTGCGTCGAGGTCTTCCAAATAATTGTTCAAAGATGCTACTCTTCGAGATTCCAGCAGCTGTCTTAGCCGTTTCGTGCAATCTTTAAGTCTAGATTTCAGTTGAGGAGATCTGTGTGCTTGCCACTCTCTTCTAATTTTTCTTTTTTCAGCCAAGAGCTGCTCGACATCTACAAAATAAATTTGATTGTATCTAGCTGGTTGTCTGGTTTCTGTCGCATGTTGGGCAGCTGATTTAAGGTTTTGATCAAAATAAATTAGACTCTGGTCCACATCTTTTGGTGTTCTTAGCGGTATGTTTTCCGAACAATGAGTACTGAGATACTTTCTATATTTCAACCAATTAATGCTTGTGCAAGTTGTTGGCGACACAATATTTTGCTGATTCCATATATAGACAATAGTGGGTGAATGATCTGAGGATAATTCGAGTGACGCTTCAACCTTAATCATTTCTCTCGAAATACCTTTACTCACGCCAAAATCAATAACATCTGGTATTTTTTGTCGATTAGTAGGCCAATAGGTGGGTTGTCCACTTGATATCACATTCAGACGCATTTTGGAAATTGTATCAAACAAAACACGACCTTTTGGAGTTATTAGGCGTGATCCCCAAAACGTATGTTTAGCGTTGTAGTCGCCTGATGCTATGAAACAGGGACCTAGTGATTTGTTAGAGTCGATATATTGACTCTCTGATATTTTAAATCTAGGAGGTGAATAAATCGAAGAAATAACAAAGTTTTGATGATATTCTTCAATACAGATGTTTGTTGCTTGAAGGTAGTCCTCACAAAAATCACACAGTAAATGATGTTTAATTCGAGCCCTTATTAGTATTGCTGAACCACCACATGCTCTGCCACGGGGGTCTTTAGTGTCATATAATATATAGCCATTGATTTTAAAAAAGCTATTTGTTGTTAAATGAGTCTCTGAAACCATCATGACATCAATTTGTTGGTTCTTCAAGAAGTACTCGAGTTCATTTTTGTGTTGGCGTAAGCCGTTTGCGTTCCAGAAACATATTTTTAAACAGTTCATGGTTTGTTAAGTACCGCCTGCAACATTATAGATTCCATGCGAACCATTTCTTGCATCATGCTGCTAATAGAGCTCATAAAACTGTTTAACGAATGCACTAATGTCTCGATACTTGCTTCGAGACGATTGTAGTTACCAGATGGTGTTTGTTCTTTAGCTTCTGGATGCATATTTGGGGTAGAATTGGTTGTAGGTGTCGCTTTGTGAGCTAAAACATGATTGGATTTTAACATATCCGCGTATGAAACATGTTTGGTTGTGGGTTGAGCTAACCGAGGGTAATGAGCATTTGCTTGGTATTGTGGCTGCCTATCAGGAGTATTTAATTTCTCAGTTGACTTCCTTACCTCAGAAAAAACTGGACAGCCTCTGTAGTTAGCAGTGTGATTTCCACCGCAATTGCTACATTTTTTAACCTTCGAGTCATCCTTTGGTTTGTCGCATTGGGCGGAACAATGAAGTTCTCCACACACAACGCAAACCGGAGGCAACTTGCAGTAAGCCCTTGTATGGCCATATTCTTGGCAATTTATAGCGGTCCTGACCGCTTATGTGGTTCCTCTACACTTATCCTGCGCTGTAACAGACATTTTAGATTATAAATGGGTTTCGTCCTTCTTTAATCTAATATCCCCAGGTTCCAGTTCAACGCGAAATAAAGGTTGAGGGACACGCTCTCGATTTCTGAGATTGTCAACGCTTTTAACCTTAAATCCTGCTTTTTGGAGGCCAGCTTTTATTTCTACCGGATTAACATATGAGTCTACGCCTTTGATGACTACCTGTAGGCCTTTGCTACTCTTCAGCTGATAGGTATAAAAGTTCTTATTGCAGCTTTCAAACTCCTTTACTGCTTTACGATAACTACTTTCGTCTATAAAATGAATTTTAGTTTCATCAATGTTACCACGCTTGATTGGAGTTACATAGAATGAATTTTCCCCGATAACTGAAATTAACTTATTTATTAATTCATTCGAATTTTTTCCCTTAAAAAAATTGGTGGTGGTTTAAACGACTTGGGTGCCGTTTTTTGTTCACTTGTTTCGCTATCTAAAATAGCAAAACGATTTTGGGAACTTATTCCGTTAGCCTCCTTATCTTTAAGTACTTTGGACATTGGTGCAATCTGCGAAGATTTAGGGCTTCGACCTCTTTTCAATACAGTTATATATCTGTCCATTCCCACTTGTGTCTTAGGTTTTTCTGCACTATCCATATTACTGTTGGTAACACTGTGTTCAGAAGGCGACTTGTTTGTAGTTATATTATTGTCATCGCTTAGCAAAAGCGACGAACAAGATTGGGCACGTATAACTGGCGTAGAATTTACACACAAATTATTTTCAGTTTTTTTGTTTTTATTTAATACAATATTGTCCACATTTTTATTGCTTAAATTAAAGAGGCTCATTAGCCCTTATTGTTTTTGTTTTATTTTTAAAGTAGCAATTCAATATGCCATTGTAAAAAATAAAGAGAAAGAAAGAAAAAAAAAAAAATTACAGACAACTTTGTTGTTGTATTAAAAAAGGTTTGTTTTTTGCTTTTGTTTGAAATTATTCACACAATGTATGTTTTGTTTTTTGTTAATGCGAGCTAAAAAAAATCGCGTCCGCACTTATCAACGCCAAAAACAGAAGTCGTCTTTTTGATGAGAACTTGTAATCATGCCTTAAATTAAAAACAACAACATACAAACAAACAAAACTGACTTACTCAAAATTTCCAAGGAGATACAAGCACATAGTTCGCATTAATAAATTATTATTAAAAGTTTACTAAACATGCAGATTTGGCTCCCATTTTTTAAATTGTTGTAATGTTCATATTTGGCTCTTTGGCTAATAAGTTTTCCGAACACTGGTTTAGCTAAACACAGACTGAATTGGAATAGTAGGCGTGGTACCTCTCATACAAAGTGAAACTTTGCATGAGTAGCCCCCGTGAAAATGCGTAAAATCTACAAAATACAGAATGAATTGGGACAGTGGGCGCGTGGTACCTCCCATACAAAATCAAAAATTATCGTTTACATAGAGTACTACATTAGGTAAGGTCTTGAAAGTAGGTAAAAGTAACCCTCATATCCATGCGAATTCTTTTGAAAAACATAGCCTGGATTGGGACAGTAATTGTGGTACCCCCCATACAAAGTGAAAAAATATTATCCTGTATCTAGAGAACTGAATTATTAAATACATAGTCAGGCTAAATAAAGGCTGAATTGGAATATTGGGCGTGGTACCTCCCATACAAAGTGAATAATTATTATCATGTACCTGGAGAACTACAATAGGTAGAGTCTTGAAACATTGCACAAGTAACCCTTAGAGAAAAGTTCATAGAACAATTATTGTCGTGCACCTGGAGAACTACAATAGGTAGAGTCTTGAAACTTTGCACAAGTATCCCTCAGAGTAATGTGCATTGTGTAGCAAAGGGAGTGGTATTTTCCATAAAAAGTATAAAATTATTATCGTGTTAATACATATAGTCTCGCAAAAAGCTGATTGGATGAAAACAGTAGGCGTCGTACCTTGCATATAAACTAAAACATTTTCGATGTGAGTAAAGCGTGCGTTTTTAAGTTAAAGTTTGACCATACTTTTCTACCAAGTGGTTATTGTATTTTTTGTGGATGGGTGTATCGAAGAGCACCGGTGATAGCTAGTGCTAAATTAAACAACAACGTCATTGTCATATTATAAAATAGCCTCTATAACAAATGTTTTAACGTCCAAGTATAAACGTCGAACAAACATTACCATGGGCAGTCTACTCTTAACACTAACAAGATTTTGGTGTTAGTTTTTACATTTTATGTCTAATGTAGACGAGGTGTTGTGTTCATATATTCTGTGGATAAATATTAGTTTTAATTCATTGTTTAACTGTCTCTATCACAGTTTTTATGAGATTTTTGGCGGAAACTTTTATTGGTTAATAAGTTCTTGTTGGTGTTGGTGTTTTTAAAATTTTTTTCTTAGGTTCTGCTGCATTGTAATTCATTAACCTGCCGGACGCTGTTTCCTTTCAATGCCAATCAAAAATAATATTTTATAAAGATCTTATTATCTACATGTTTAACTATGTATTTTATTTCTATATTTTTGTGTTTTAGTTCCATAAATGTTTTATTTTGCAGTTCCAAATTTAATTGTTCCGTAGTTAATTATTTTTTTACCTGTTAAAAGTAAAACACGCTTCTGTTTCATTTTAGGTAGTTCAAAGTAGATTTTCATTTAAAAGAAATATTATTATATCCATTTTCGGAATGTTTTCGAATTATGTTCTGTCTGGACCATAATTATCACTTCTGATTGAAAATATTTTTTTGACATTAAAGAATGAAATATATTTTTAGAAATGTATTTTCTTCTTTTTCAAAGTATATATAGTAACAGTTATAATTTAACTAATCATAAATATTCATATCTTAAGAGTATCAATTGCACTGTAATTGTTCAGCCAATCCTGAGCAAACAATTTACAAGCTGATATGTAGAAGGTTTTACAGGGGTGGCTTGATTATTTTATGCAGGCGGTAGCGATGCCGGTAAACAAAAGAAAAACACAAAGAACAAAAAAAGTAATACCCAAAATGCAACAAATGCTAGACATGACGTGAACAGGGAAGGAAATTTTGAGCAGGTGCAGAACAGAGAAAAATTAACATTGTCGGTGGCTCGCTGTCAGCTACAACAGATTAGAGTTGTTTCTGTATTTATCTTGCTTGTAAAAGTTAAGTTTTTAAAGTTTAGTTTTTTGTGTGCCTTTATATAAAACTTTACAGTTTTTATGAACAATAGACAAAAAAAAACCTTAACACTACAATATATTATCCTTATAAAAGTACAAATCAAACAGTAACTTACTTACAACAATCCTGATATAAAGAAAAACCTAAGTCGTCGCGTCATGCGTTGTCAATCTTTTAAAATCTTTCATAAAAAAAACTGAATTGCATTTGTCATTGGTGCAAAATAATAGCATTTTAGTTATTGTCAGGCTTATCAAGCGATTTTGTCCTTTTTTGTAATACTATTAATTGAGTTTTATTAAAGAAGATACATGAATTAACAAGATAAGTTTAATGCTAAATGTTGACGCTTTTATTAAAGAATGTCATTGCAGCGTTAATGCTAGACGCCAGACAACGCCACTTATGACACGATGATTTAGGTTGTTCTATTACTGCTTAGAAATTTTTCCAAAATGATGTCGCATATAGGATGTTAAATTTCTTATTATTTTCACATCATAATATTTAAGTTTTTGATAAGTCTCTATAATCAATATTATAGTGTAAAACAGGCTTAAGTATACCTTTATTTGAGTTGTTCGCGTACAGTGTATTCCCTCTCTGCAACACTTTTAGTGGGAGTCCACACTTGATGAATTTATATCATGATTGATGTCAAACACCATATAACAAACATGATAAAAATTTTGTTGTTTATGCAGTTTGATACAAACTCATCAATTATGGATTTCCAGTTGTTCCTGCATGCATTTTCAATTGACATGTACGCCAATTAAAATGCATTCTTTTACCATAAACTTAAATTTATAATGTAAATAAATTATTTAACAAAATGACTTTTCCTTTGGATTTTTATTCCAACAATTTCATACTTTTGGTTTGGTTTTTTTTAGAAATTGGTTTTGTATTAGGCATCACTACAATTAACATAACCGTATGCTTTTTATGACCAAATTTAATCTATATATGTATACATTTCTTCCATTTTCTTTATTATAATTATAAACACAATTATAGGTACGTCATGCGTCTTTAACACGGCAACGGTCGGCATTCAGGACCCATCAGCGGCATAGATCTGTAAGTTTTCTTTTTATAAAAGATAGACAATGGTTTTGTTTTGAGCTTTGATTTTAAGGAATTTAATTTGTATATTAAAATATTTTTAATTTTCTTGTTAAAAAGAAAATCGATATAAAGTTGTCCTCAAGTATATGCAAATACAAACACATATATAAACAAATAATTATGTATATAAAGGGTGTTTTTGCTAGAGGTAAAGAATCTTAAATTGGCAACATTGTTTTCTATGACAGCCAAGTTTTCAAACTCTCGGTGAATAGACTCACGCTAGAGCAACTTTTAATAATTTTTTGAATACTATTTTATAAAATCATGGTTTAATTTAAGTAAAATTTTTTGTATAATTATAAATCAAATTTTATGCAAAACTACAATGTCAATAATCAGGATTGCGGCATTTTGTGAGATAAAAATCCAGAAGTCACTCCCAAAACAATATTACATCTAGAAAAAGTTATATTTTGGGTCGCTTTATAGGTTGGTGGAATCTATGATGTACATGTCCGGTACAGTGACTTAATTTCTAAAGTTTTTCGTGACTTCATCGGAAGGCATAATTGTTCAGACATGTTGTTTCACGATATGGAACTGTCATTAAATAACATATGAAGGCTTTTTCGTCTGTCAACCAAAAATATGTGAACACTCGGAATCCGAAAAATACAATCTAATTTAATACTAAGACTGTAGGAAATTTGGACTTCCACATTAATTCTTAGAAGCACATATTATCGTGGTTCACTTCAATTATGCAAACACCCTATATATATGGATGGGTCTTTTTTAAACAATTTATAGTGGGGCTCGGCTCAGTGGATTCAAAACGTATTATTTTGGAAATTATTTGGTAGCTCATGAACCAATAATTTCACAGAAGCAAATGTGTTTATTCGAGCGAAGTTTTTGGCGGGAAAAGTGGGTAAGCCCTCAAAGTTGTGTACCTCGGGCATAAATTATTTTTGAAATGCATAACCTTTGCCTTGCAATTTTGTTGTTGATGTGGTGGTTATTTATGATCGGATTATTATTTTAAGATATCGGCTGTACTCTTGGTAAAACTTAGAGCCAATTAGTTTTGTTTTGTTCGGTTCTCCCTGCAGCCCTATCCAAACATAGCCAATTTTAAAAATAAATTTATAATTTATTGTTAATATTCCAATTATTCAAAAAACAAAAAAATAAACAGATTTTTAAAGCCTCCTCTCTTGGCTAAATATTTCAAAAAGAATTTGACAGTCCCACGGTTACCAAAGACAGAGTAGCTAATTTTATAAAAAAACTAATTTTTTTGAACATGTCTTTCCCATTTTAGGAATTCAGGTGTTAAAAGATAAAATAGAAAATACAGTAAACTCTTTGTTATCCGTGCCTACAATAAAACGTTTTATGTATAAAAACAAAAAAAAAAAAAAGAGTAAATATTCTTCGAGCTCGAGGTCAAAATGTAGTGTAAAAACTAATTCTTTATTGCAATATTTCGCTACAACATCGAGTAGCATCATCAGGGCTATGACTAAGAATATAAAATAAATATAAATCAAAAACATCAGTAAACTAATCTTATTATAAGGATAAAGCACAAAATATAAATGTAAAAAACACAAAACATATTACAAAATAAAAAACAACAAATTAGCTTACATTCAGTGTTTACAAACAAACACACAAACAAAAACAATAAATACAATTTTCTTAAAGGTCGTCTAGTATTGCACTGAAAGTAAGTTAATATTTGTTGCTTATTTATTAAATGCCGGTATATTTGGGCACAATTCTCTGTGTCACCTTTAAAGTTGCAGTCGCATATCTAATGAGGCTTGAATCTCATCCAAACCCTTTGGCGTGTAACATGCTGAATGAACATGGTTACATTCGACTAAAAAGAAGAGATACTGCTTTTCTTGGCCCTACATTAGAGGGATGACCCCCAAATGATTGCAAAATCCGTGAATCAAACGTTATTTTTGTCTAGCACTGGCTTGACTTAAAAAGTATATTTTTATTTTAGACTTAAGATATGAGTAATTATTGTTAGTTCAATTATATTGAAGATACAATAAATAATTTATGAAAAAAAACCTTTAAAGTTAGTTCTCTCCTTCGATGGAATATTAATGATGTTTAGCATCTCTAAGATGAAGCGGCGTTTGTAATTATTATCTGTTGTTAATGTTTTGGTATTGTTTTTTGAGTATTATTATTATTGCGAGGTCGCAGATTTATGTCCCGACAATCTAGTTTTTAATTTATTTTTATCTTTTGTTTTGCTGAAGATTTTTCCAATATTATTAAATGTTTTATACTCTATTTTATAGTTTTTTGAATCAAAAAGTTTTGCATTGGCAAATCTTTCTGATATGTCTGGAATGTACAATGTTGATTTGAAGCTATTTATTTGGTTTGATTCCTTCGTTTTTGAATTATTCACCCTATATTTGGCAATTAAGTTCTCAATAAGCTTTGAAGGGAAATTATTTGATTTTAAAATGTTTCTTATTTTGCACAAATTATCGTGGTGAAATTCCTTATCACTAATGTTTATAACTCGCTTAATTAGGTTACAGGCAGTATTTATAATCATATTCTTCGGATGTTTTGAAAAATAATTAATGGTCCGACCTAAAGCAGTTGGGTTTTGATACCAGGCTATCTTAATAGATTCTCCGTCCCTTATTATAAGTAGATCCAAATATGGAAGTTTGGATTCTGACTCTTTTTCAAAGGACACAAGTTTTTTTTAAGCACGAATCGTCATATTTTTAATTTTTTCCTTGAAATCTGAAGAGTCTTTGACATTATATATTTGGATTTTTTGGTAATTTCTTTTAAAATGTTCATTATATATTTGCATAGTCCATTCGATGGAGCATTTATACATGAAACTATCGGTCTAAGGGTACAGCCTTCCTTATGGCTTTTAGGAAGACCATAATTTCTCGGCGCATAAGCCACGTCAGGTTTAAGTTTTCTCTTTTCGTTGTCTACAATAATTTGAATTTTGTACAGTTCTTCCACCAATTCATTATTAGTTTTCTGTAAGGAGCTGGTTGGATCTTTATTAATTTTCCTATACGTCATAATGTCCCCTATTATTGTTCGCATTTTAAATTCGTAATCCTCTTTCTCCAATGCTACTGTCACGTTTCCCTTGTCAGCGTCCAAATAAGGATATTTCTGTTCTGTTTTAGGAATTTGTCCGCCCTCTTCATAACATTAAGCGTGAATTTGTCTCTATTATTTAACAGCCTTTTGTTTATGTGGTTGTCTACTATGGTTGTGAATTTGGTCCTTGCTACTTCTTATTCTTCCTTATCTGGTATGTCTGTATTAGATCTTCTCCATCAGTTATAAATTTTAGCATAGGAAACTCATTCTTTTCTATGGGTAATGCATGTTTTTTACCAAGAGAAAGTAGCCATTGAACTTCATTTGGAATATACGTAGTAGTTTTGTTGATAAACCAATTTTTATTGTGTTTTACATTCAGTACCTTTTCTTGTAGTTTTAATAATCCTTCAAATTTTTTTATATGAGTTTTTTTAATCTTTTACTTATCGCATCAGAAATAATCTTTTCACTTTCCCATATATTGGAGGAATCTGTTTCGTTCAAGCGTTCATTTATTAGTTTGTTAAAATTACCTTTTCTTTTTCTTGGATTTTGAGAATTTTATGTTTATGTCTTAATAATAAATTTAAAATTCTGTTATGAAAATTTTTTATGTGTTTTTCAAGTGTCCGCTGAATTGAAGACTCTACGAATTCGTTTGATTGAACAATTTTGAAAATGTTTTTGGTGGAGTTTTTAATAAATGTTGGTATAATACTTGTTCTTCTGATTTATATTTATTTAGGTTGGATCTGATGTTTGGATCATTTTTGATATTTTTGTATACCAGTGTGATATTTAAATACGGCGTGCTCTCCGTTTTCTGTAATATATGTATATCAGTTATTTATTCGACCTTTTTGGGTTACAAATAAGAGTAAATATTCTTCGAGCTCGAGGTCAAAATGTAGTGTAAAAACTAATTCTTTATTGCCAATATTTCACTACAACATCAAGTAGCATCATCAGGACTATGACTTAGAATATAGAATAAATATAAATAGAAATGGGATAGTGAAATGTGAAATAGTATATGTAGAAACAACTAAAAATAAATTAAAAACTAGATTATCGGGACATAAATCTGATCAGCGATCACGCAATAATAATACTCAAAAAACAGCATTAACGGCCCATTGTGCGTTTTTGAATCACTCTCCAGATTACGACAATACCAAAATATTAACAACAGATAATAATTACAAACGCCGCTTCATCTTAGAGATGCTAAACATCATTAATATTCCATCCAAGGAGAGAATTAACTTTAAAGCTGACACAGAGAATTGTGCCCAAATATACCGGCATTTAATAAATAAGCAACAAATAATAACTTACTTTCAGTGCAATACTAGACGACCTTCAAGAAAATTGTAAACACTGAGTGTAAGCTAATTTGTTGTTTTTTATTTTGTATTTTTTTACATTTTATTTGTGTTTTTTACATTTATATTTTGTGCTTTATCCTTATAATGAGATTAGTTTACTGATGTTTTTGATTTATATTTATTTTATATTCTTAGTCATAGCCCATATTAGCAATAAAGAATTAGTTTTTACACTACATTTTGACCTCGGGCTCGAAGAATATCTACTCTTATTTGTAACCCAAAAAGGTCGAATAAATAACTGATATGCATGTAAAGAAAAAAAAAAAAATATATACAAAAAAAGTTTTAAAACTTGGAATTATTTCTTAAATACTGAAATAAGTTTTCTAATTACTCGTATGTACTTAAATATATTCTAAGTAATCTTAAACAACAAAATAATAACAAATAACAATGTACAGTATAATAAGTACTATTATTTACTTAAAGTGGTTTTACACGACGTGTATTTGTCATATGACTTGTCACTTTTCCATGTGTAAATTCTATACACGTCGTTTGAACCCTTTCGAACATAACATGTGTATGTTCCATGTGTACAATACATATGACATTTTTCATGTAGAACGTGTTCTATTTTGATGTGACAAAGCATCTGACATCCTGTAATGCCAACTTGATATTTTGTTATTTTATGCTTTTTGTGGTACCAAAAGCGCTAAAAATGTGGTAAAAGCCCGAGGTTTGCATCTTGCATCAGCTGTGGTTGCAAATGAAAAACTGTGGCGGCAAAATTATATATTGTAGGTTATGTCACATGTAATTACACATGTACGTTTGAAAGCAAAAATTAAAACCGTATGTAAAATGGCTATTTTGACAAACACATGAAATTACATATGGGTTATCAAGCACATGAAATTACATATGGGTTATGACAAGCACACGTCATGTAAAACCACTTTTAGCTTTTTTAACCGCTATCGGCAATTTTGCGGCTTTTTCGCGAAATTCGAATATCCGCGGTACCCGCACCAGTTAATTCCGCGGATAATCGGGAGCTTACTGTATTAAAATTTGTTATTACTATTTGTTATAAATCCTTCTTATATAAGGTGATCCATTTCGAGGTACTTTTTTCAATAGCCTTTTTTTGACAGATCTCTTGTGAGTCGTGTCATGCTGTCATGTTATTTTTCTTTAGTATTCCAAGAAGATCCGATGTTTTCGAGGCAAATTTTGTTTAGCGATGAGGCCCATTTCTGGCTCAATGGGTATGTAAACAAACAAAATTTCCGCATTTGCGACGAAGAGCAACCTCAAGAGATTCAAGAGCTGCCACTTTATCCATAAAACACAACCGTTGGGCCGGTGAAATCATCGGTCCATAGTTCGCCGGTGCAAACGAAACCGTCAATGGCGACCGTTATCGTGCCATGATAACCGACTATTTGATGCCTGAAATTGAAGCTCGTGATCTCGGCGACATTTGGTTTCAGCAAGACCGCGCAACTTCCCACACATTGCATTAATCAATGGATTTATTGAGAGAACATTTCGGTGAGCACATAATTTCACGGTTTTGGCCGGTAGATTGGCCACCAAGATCTATCACACCGTTAGACTTTTTGCTGTGGGGATATGTAAATTCTAAAGTTTATGGATACAATCCCGCTTGGATTCAGGCCTTGGAGGAAAACATCACGCGTGTCATATGCCAGTTACCAGTCGAAATGCTCGAACGAGTCATCGAAAATTGGACTCAACGGATGGACCATCGGCGACGTAGCAACGGCCAACATTTGAGAGATAATCTTCAAAAAATAAATTTCAAATAATGTTCTTTGGCATATAAACATTCTCCACTAAATTTAAATTTTCTGTTGTGTCAATTCAAATACTTTATTCTCAAAATATCAATATAATGTAAAATTGCCAGTTTTAAAGGTTAAAAAAGGTAAAGCAGGAAAATGAATTGGTTATGAAACATTATTCCAGAAGTCATTTTCCCGAAACCAATTACTTGTATAAAAAGTACACATTTAAGCTGTAGGAGAATTACAAACCTTGCCTATTAATAATTTTTTTTAGACATTCTATATAAAAATGCAGGCTGCATGATATCTTAAAACAATAATCCGATCATAAATAAGTCAGTCGAAAATATCATTAAGGTCGGTAAAAATTAAAAAAAATTTCTTTGCCAATTTTCTCCCAAAAGAGATATATTTTTAAGTACTATCTAAATTTAAAATTATGACATTAAAAACTGTATGTCCGAGGTACTCAACTTTGGGGGCTTACCCACAAGACCCACTTTACCCTAGGGGCCGACCTATCAAGAACACCTTTACTTTGTTTCTGTGAAATTTCATATCTCTAGTGGTTTATGATCTACCGAATTGTTTCCAAAATGATACGTTTTTAAACCACTGTGTCGTAACGTTTTCGCCACACCAACCTTAAATGTATATACAAATTGTTTATGCAAATAATTTGTTTATTCAAATTAGTTCAGGGCTTTACCAGTATCTAAACATTTATACATGTTATACAACAAATTATAAACAATTTTCATATTATAAAAAATTTTCTGTCCAAACCTAGAAGTAGCTTAGTTTCTGAAGCATCAAGTCGGAGACAAATTGCCCGTGCTACTTTGCAATCCTCCCTTGCTTCCAAAGACTGGTCAGTTCTCTCTACTACCCAATGGGACAGAAGCCTATAGTAGTAACAAATCCGTTGATTCTCCGTATCTCTTTCTAGGTTAGTATCCTCTGAGCTCAATCTTGCAAGATCATCAACGATTTTATTGCCCTCAAAATTGCAATGACTTGGGATCCAGCACAATCTGCAAACCGCGATCTATATGTCGCACTCTCAACCGATTTATCCTTAAAGTAAGCATGTTGAGCGTCACGTCCTAAATATGTCCCTAGCATAGCGTTAATATATGTGCTGGGACATTCTCATCAAGGTTGGAGAAATAAGGTATTTATCGCCCATGCCATCTTATCCACAGTAACTTAATCGCCTCCCTTGATTTAGAGTATTAGAGGGCTATACTCCTTTTGTTGACATTTTTAAGTATCGTGAATTTAGAGATTACTTTAAAAACAAACGGTATATTCTAGCAAAAAGTTAGATAGATACGAACTTTAAGAGGGATACCCTAGTACAAATGATCAAATATCCATATCTAAATAATTGTTCTGGAAATTGCATTTGGTTTAAGTGCGGAGAATATAGTAACTTTACGTTGAAGGGACGGGGTATGGTGCCTGCTTCCGAAAGAGTCTTTGCTAAGCCCCCTAGAACACATTAACCTTCGCAGGGATATTTCACAGACTGATCTGTCCACCCCTTGTGAGGTTTCCTGTCTATCTCTTTCGATATCCTCCATTGTACAGTAACAACCAGAGTTCCTAAAGGTATAAATCTCTCCACCTCTAACGATGCTTCATTGTCCTTCCCTATCGGAATACTACGGTTCAACGCCTTGCGAGGCATCGCTTTAAATACTTCCATTGGCCAATTGATACCAGAGTTTCTTGACAGATTAACCCTTGCGCCTCTTGCTTGCTCCTTTTCGGATTTCCACGGCCATGTTTTAAATTTTTAGAAATATATTTTATTTTATTCCCACGAGTAATAGAGTAAAGAGCTTCTAATGCGCGGGTAAGTCTGTATTGAAACTAGCGTATGCTGTTCCTCCGTTGTCACAAGACAACTTCCTTCGCTCAACCGCCGACTAATGGGTGCGAAGAAGAGAAGCACACAAAACAACAGTCAGTGACGACGGTCTTCACCGAATGGTATGACAACAGATTGGCTTTAATTAGTATCATTTCTTGCCCAACCTTCGCACGAAAATTGCATAAGGTATACGTAACGTCTAATGTTGACTATGAATTACGTCAAGGTATTTTAAGTATTTTTACAGGGATTCAATTCTTTGGGAATATCGAATCTCTCCTAGACAGAGCTCTCTACGTCTTCTGATTTCAACCAATCGATGCATGTGTCTTCGCTGAAACCTAGTCGCAGATACATTTTTCCGGATTCCATATAGCTGCAGTAGCAGATACATGATCTAAGTAAATTTAGTGATATCTTTTGTCGGACATTTTAAAAAGGGTTTTAGTCCAAACTGATACATATTGAAAGGGCAATAAATGAAACGAAAGCCCCTGGCTTTGATGGAACCAGTAATAGGATGCTATATGAGTTGCCCCGTATAGTACTAAAAATAATAACTTATTTTTAATGCCATTTTACATCTTAAAATAGTTAAAGAAATTGAGAATACAGGCAAATGAAAAAAATTGGGTCCATGCCCCCTAATTCGTATAAATAACCAAATTCTATCTCAACTTTCAGAAGTCAAATATCTTCTTATATGAGACGTTTATTTTGAAAGTGGCATAAGTCACTTTCGTTTTAAATCGATATATTTAAGGATTATAGTGTATATATATATATTGGTTTTCTCTAAGCCATTTCTATTATACCAAATTCGTGATCATTGTGTAAGTGGCTCTTAACATTTGATTGCATTTTTTTTTTTAAATGAAGAAATACCGTTAAATTGTATTCAATGTTATCATTACCTTGGTATTTTTGGAAAGTGACTTATTATGCCACTTTCAAAATAAACGGCTCATATCTTGATCGATGCCTTACTTGGAATCAAAAGTAACATATCTGAAGTTAATAGCAGTCCAACTAAACTAGCTTATTAGCAGAAAGTCTTAACTCAGCTTACTTGAAAATTTCTACTGTACAAGTCAAACCAATATGGTTTGAGGATCTACTTTTGACAGTGCGCCAAAACTAGATTCTACGAATAATCACAGTTGATCCCTGATATATAAAAAACTCTAAAACTCACGAAGATCTAATCGGGCCGTCAGTTAAAACAGAAGTAGTGAAACATGTCGAGTTTGCTTATTATAGGTTTTGCAAACCAATATTGGTTTCATTTGGTGTCATGAAACCAAGTCGGTTTGGTTATTCTCGAACAGAAATAGAAGCGATATTCAAATCAGCTGTTGTTTGGCACTTGTACATTTGTTTATATTTTTACTTTACCATACCTATACGTTTTGAGGTCTCCTGAATCTATTTTGACTATTTTCGCGATGATGTCTGTGGGTGGGTGTGTATGTCACTACCGTTTGACATATCAAAATGAAATTTTGTATGTGCCTTTGGTATATGGAGATGAAGAGCTGTGGGAAGAGGCAAGGGGTAGCTTACTTACTCCCAAATTTTAAAAACGCTCTACAGGTTATACCGTATGACATATCAACATTAAATTTAATGTGCCTTTTGTTTATGGAGATGAAGAGCTGTATAATCGGGAAGGGGCAAGGGGTAATTTACTTAACACCCCAAACCGAAAATAATTAATTTTTCGATTCGAATATGCTTTGAAATTTTATTCTTTATGTAATATATCCATAAAAATATCTGTTTTCATTTGGTATGGCAAAGTTGAGTGTAGGCCACTCAAGTTTTATTAAATTACCAAAACAAATAATTGAAAAAATTATTTTTCTAATATAAAAGTTGGTTACCTATTTAAAAAAAAATGTCGATTTCTCGGCGCTATGAATACTACAGTTGTCAGGGTAATCAGAAAAAGTAAACAGAAGTATTTTTCGAGATTGCAGAAATCCACTAGAGCTGCCAGAGACAGCAAAGTGAAAAAATATTATCGTGTAGCTAGAGAACTACAATAGCTAGAGTCTTGAAACTTTGCACAAGTAACCTTCATACTAATGTGTATAGTCTAGAAAAATACAGACTGGTTTGGGACTACAACATGTTGAGTCAAACACTACAACATGTAGAGTCTTAAAAATTTGCACAAGTAACCCTTATACTAATGTGCGTAACATAGCAAAATACAGACTGAATTAGGATAGTGGGAATGATACCTCCCGTACAAAGTAAAAAATTATTATGCGTGTTAAACGCATTGTCTAAAAAACAGATTGGATGGAAACAGTGGGCGTCGTACCTTGCATTTATACTGAAACATTTTTGATGTGAGAATAGCGTGCGTTTTCGAGTTGAAGCTTGGCCATACACTTTTTAAAATGTTTGTTGTATTTTTTGTGGATGGGTGTAGCGAAGCGCACTGTGGGATGCTAATAATTAGAATAAAACTTTAAATAAATAAATAAATCCCAAGCAACAAATCGTTTAATAAACTTTAAAATTTAAACAAAACGAAGCACGATTCTGTCGTGTAAACTGTATCATTGGCTATTACGATTCAGGGATTGAGGCAAGTGCTTTCTTTCGTCGTGGAAAGTGGTATAAAACCGACAATTATTCTAGTTCGAAGATAAAACCGATAACATTGGATTCCATGAGACCAAAATATTATTATTTTTTTTTTGTTTAAAATCCAATTCCGACGACATTTGATTCTGTGAAAGCCCTGTATAGGTATGTCCCCACAGAATATTAATAATATTCATCCTCTACTTTTTACGTAATGACAAATAATATCTTTTTTTGTATTCGATAGCGATTGCTATCTACACCCACCAACAAATCTTTCTTTTAATTTTTAAAGTCAAATGTTATTTGTAAGAAAAAAAGGAAATTTGCATTTATTTAAATGCGCTTGTTTTGCAGAAATTTTTGAAATTCCTCTCGTTTTTAACTGTCACTGAAGTAAGTAATTAGGATAAACATACATATATACATTGACGCCTTCCAAAGGAACAAAATATTAAAGTGCCGCAAATAACTCAACTGCTTCATTTTCAAGTTCAATGGAGCTCAAAGCTCTTTAATTTGCGTTTACATTAACTACCTAAAAATAAATATTTTTGTTTATAAACACTTTATATGCACATTAGTATTAGGGTGACTTGTGCAAAGATTTAAGGGATACCTTTAACTATACTCTAACTACACGGTACCATGCCTATTAATCCAATCCAGCCAGTGTTTTGCTACTGCTTATTACAGTTACCAAGGAAAACGATGATAAATATTTATTTTGTATGGGAAGTGCCACGTACGTATAAAAATTTGTGAACAGTCTGTAATAACTACATTTTCAACATTGGCGCTTTTTTATTTAAATTCCATAGATTTCTTTTATTAAGTTTTAAATTTTTAAGTATTTTAAATCGAATAACCGGTCAGATGTGTATTCCTTGATTCATGGAGGTTTTAGTTTTAATTGTGTCTTCCTAAGTAATTTTTTTTCTCCTTTTTTATTTAAACACTATACAACTTTAATTACTAACTCTGTATTATGTGTCATAATAATGGTAACTAAAAAAGGTCAGGACTTTTTGTATATTAAAACCGTTATATAAAAACTTGTTTTCATATGAATTAAGAATACGCTGTGTAATTTTTATGCTTAAGTTATGTATCATATCATTAATTATACCGGCTTATGTTTTCTAAACTAATTTAAAATATTTATTGCTACATCTATTTATTCTAATTTCATTATTTCTTTACACAAATCTAAGTAATTAACCACCTTTAAAAACTGTATTTTCTATATTAACCAAACCAAACTTTTAGCGTGATGAAACCTCTATAGATTTATCGAAAATGTTTGACTCCACCGCAGCTAATACGAATACAACGGCGGTTTTGATGATTGGTTCTAATCTGAACAATGGAGAACCTCTTAGCTCTAGTCTAACAGCTTTAAATAAAATTTCCACAGATGTAGGCGAGAATGCAGATAACACTCAAACAATATCGCATAAGCAAAAGCCGGATTTGATTATTAGTAGCAACATGTGTTCAACCCCGATATCTTCATCTACACCAACGACTACATCCGATGGTGGTAACAATAGCAGTGATAATGTAGTCTCTTCAGCTTCTACGTCGCGTAAAGCTAGTACTGCTTCGGAGTATACATCTCTGTCATCCGATTATACACCGGACAATACAATAACACCAAACTCGGCATTCTTAGCAGAGAGTACACGCAACACACATTATTTTGAACTTAACGATAATATCGATATTAGAAATTGTGAAAGTATTGCTAAAGAAAATACTCCGACATCCCCAGCTCCTACAAATACGGACTTGGAATGCTCTGAGGTAAATGTTTGTACGAATGATGGTACACCACAATTAGGTGACGATGGAAATGTGAATGATAATCCAACAACTCAATCAAGCAATTCAACTACGACTATGCCAATAGCAGCTCGAAAAATATCTAGGTTTTATGTTAATCCTGTGGTAATGCCAACTTCTAGTGGCGTTTCGGTCATCACTACCTCTGCAACAACGACAGGTATAAAAGCAATATGCCTCAGTATTTGCATAACATGTTTTTATTTAATGAACGGTATCCCAAAATTTACGCAATCTTTGAATTTAATATAAAATATATTCATATAGAAGGGGAATACCGAAGCAAGCCACTGTATGGGGCCTTTTCGACCCTCTTACATTTACTGAGTCATGCGGCTCTCAACTGTTGTGATTTCAGGCTATCAATTGGTAACTATCAACCTTCCTCCCCATCAAAGAAACCTTCTTAATACCTAACATTTATCTAAGGCTGAGGTCCTCTATAGCATCCGCTATTGAATATGTTTTTGCCTCTTGTTGGAAATTCACACAATGTGCGCTACCGTCTTAGTCTTTTTCAGAACAATCTGCAAGCATCGTGTACTACGAAATTAATTTTGTTCGATGACTTATCACTTACGCATTGATCCAACACAAGGCACCTTGATTATATCAAAACATCCTTTTGGACTTGCAGCTCGGATTTTTAAGGTCTGTTATTTAGAATTTCCGAAAATCCGACAAGTAATAAAGAAAAAGATATCTAATCACACAAAGACAGGTACTAGTTAATGAGAACCGTACCGTTATATTCGACAGCCATTTTGTTGCATTACTGTAGATAAATTTTATTGATGCAATGGTTTTAAATCATAAACAACTGTAAAAATCAAAAAGTTAGAAACATTTCAAATCAGGCAGTTGAAGTTGACTCACTGCGTATAATCAGTGAGTTGGTAAGCACATTTTGCAGAAACGTTTATGGATAACTATAAGTGACTAAAGGTTCTTCTTTTCTAAAGCAGGTTATCGAACTGTCATCGTAGACAGCCGGGAAGGCTGTTGGAGTATACAGCCGGTGGTCGATCTTGGGGGATAGTCCCCAGCTTCTTCCAATGACTTTTCTGCAAAAGTCAAATGGGACTCTTGTATTGAGGCAAAAAGAACTCTGTTTTAATATCGAGATATCTAGCACTAGAAACATTCACAAATCTGCACCAAGGATTAATATTTTGTTGATGTATTCACACATAGCCGTCAAAGTAAAAAAGTGAAAAGATTTACTTCAGCAAGTGGCCACCAATCTTTCGCTATCTAATATTGTCCAACAATCTAAACTTTCAACTGTCGTACTGTTAAGTGGCGGTAAATTTAAATATTGCGTGAATTTTGGGACTTCCTTTCTAATAATTAGTTTTGAAACAATAATTTGTATTCAATAACCGACATGAATACAATTTAAAATCGTTTATTGGCTTCAAACACTTCGAAAGTACAATTTAGTTCAAAATTAAGCTCAGCATATTTTGAAGGTTTTATAATACAGAAGTCAAAACTATAAGATCAGAATTTGTTAAGCGAATTAATTTTTTTTACTAATGCAATTTAATAATTCCGTGATTTTTCTCGGCCGAAAAGCAATCAACCGTTATTGTTGATTTTTTTATTTCCTCCTAATAATAATATTTCCCAAGGCCTAACGTTTGTTTGTTTTGTTTCAAATATGAACTCTTCGTTTAACCCAAATCTCTTTTATCTATTAGCCATGTCTGCAAAGGGCTAAGTCTGGAGAATTTTCTGGAAGGTGCGATAATTCGTAGCCCAAGTAATGCATTTCTGGTATAGTGACTACAAACGTATGCACTCGTGCGTTGTCTTGGTAGAACAGTAATTTTTTCTTCGCTAGATGTGTCACTAGTTTTGCTTGCAAATATCTAAAATCTCTTAATAATATTCGCTGGTAATCGTTTTTCCCTTTTCAAGGTAGTTCATTTGAATGACAATGTGTGTAACCAAAAAAACTGTGGCCATGACCTTTTTGGCCGATATGTATATCATAGCCTTCGTTGGTCCACGTTGACCAGAAGAAACCCACTGTCTTAAGTGTTCCTTGGTATCTGGTATGTTGTGATGAACCCATGTAACATCAACAGTTACTAAACAATGCATAAAATGAATTTCCACTGAACATCACCAAGCACCACTCAGAATTAGTCACACGGTTATGGTCGAATTAGAGCAAAAATAGATAACTATGTTGTGGTCAAAATATTCATAGAAAATGTGGTACCTACACCCCCGATCGTACAATATCATTCCATGGATTTTATCGACTATTTCTGATGTGGCCACCTTCTTTGAAGCGAAATTGGAACTCAATAAACCACTTTTTAATCCTCTAAATTGATGGATTACCACAAATATTTATCAAGCCTTTTTTGGTTTCGGTGATGCTTTTTAAAGGAACAAATTTTGTTCCATCCACACACCAAATTGATTTTTTTGCTTTTGCGTTAAAAGCAACGAAGTTGTCTGCTTTTAATGGATGTCAAACACAAACTAATAGGACGCAGCTTACTAAAAATTCGAGAGTATCCTAGTTACAGAAAACAGGTAACGGGAACAGTGTTGAATGGAAAGTTACTGTGCTGAAAATATAAAAAGTCACGAAAATACCAAACTATCCTCTTATACTATGCGTATGTTAAAGCAAATTCATATATTACTCAAGATATTCACTTTTATTCACGTACTTTAACAATAACATAATTGTAAGCATCGGCACCACCGCACACGTTAACTTGTTGGATTTTATCGGCGATTTCCGAAGTAATTGCCTTAATTGGATATCTTTAACAAGGTTCATAATTTGTCGACCAGCCACGTCTACCAGAAGAATAATGAACGCTAACGTAAACTTCGTTTATTTTATCTTTGATTTCTTAGGAGTATTTCCATTCAGATGGCATTACGAAACTATTTTTTTGTGAACCGCGTCTTGTTTCAAAAACTTTCTCTCACGACTTTAATACAGAAATAAGTATAAATAGCATTTTGGCCTGTTCGTAAATGCATCACTTACGAGCATGTCCATACTGTGATCTATCATATATGATATTTTTCCGAGAAAAGCCAATAAACAATTTTAATTTGTTAAGCTGTATTAAAAAAATAAATATTTTGTATTAGAATTTATGATTAATTTAACAAAATAATTAATAACTATTTACATCCGATCTGGAATTCTTTTTTTGTTCTCGCTGGCATTTGCAACTAAAAAGGGAGCGAAACCCAATCAAATGTTAAAAATAACTCGGATGATGTTGGTGGTAACAGTATAGTTCAAAGCACTACTACATCACCATCAAAAACGGAAAATAAAGAAAACTCGGAACAAATAACAGACAAAATATCTGCTTGTAGCGATGTAGTTACGCAAAATGGTAGTAATGTTGCAAGCAACACAGCTAAATCCACAGGTTGTGGTTCAAATAATGCTACGAATACGAGTGGTAATACGAATAATTCATTAGAACAACTTAAAATTGAACTGGAGAATATTACACATGCGCAAGCATTTGCATCCGCTATTGTTGCCTCCATTGCCTCCAACGATCACGTCTTTCAGCAACAGCAATCTCAGCCTCAAACTCAGCAACAATACTTAAATTCACAGCAAAATCAAGAAGAGGTATTACTATGAATGTTAATAATTTTGTTAATGTTAAGTTCCATGTTATATGGCGTCTCAATATCAGAAGAAGCCGAACATATATTATACACTGATAAAAATTAAAGTATTGTGCCGTTTATGAGCTTTGCCTATTCCCGTATATTAGATACACTTTGAGTGTTGTTTTATTCAATATTTTGCGTATTAAAATTTTCACAAAAAATATCGATTCACCTTACTAAAGTGAAAGTTAATCTAATTTAATTTTAACAGATCAATAGAATCTAACGTTTTTCACATGTTTTAAATAACAATTTGCTTATAGAATCACATTACCATATAAGGGAATATCAAAAAGTCTTTACAAAAACATAAAGAACACAATTATATGAGTTGATTTTTTTTAGCTTCATACTTCTCTTCATCCAGTGAAACCCATAATTTAACTTCTGTCTCCGTCCAGCCATTTCCTTCATCTTCGAAACAAAAAAGGTTTTTGTGACTCAAATTAGAAGAATAAAATGGATGCACCAACAATTCAAAACTGTAAAACATATAATACAATAGTCTGCTTTACGCTTAATGCAGTTAATTCAGCGTCTTATTTTATTCCCTCTAAATGATAAGTTTTACCAAGGCCCTTGACCCAAATATTTTACCCCCTAGCCAATTGTTCAAACTTGAAAGATTTATTTTTACCATAGTAACTACATTCATCCATTGTCTTGATTGCAATACCCACTATTATAGGCTACTCAGTTTAGACGCCTATAGTATAAGCCACTCACGCACTTTCATTCCCTGCCCGATATCATTCCATGGATATTAGTGATTATTTCTGGCGTGACGACCACTTTTGAGCAACCTAGAAGCTTTCGATATTAGTTTTGGTACGAAAACATCGGAACTCAGCTACCCTTTTGTAACCATTGAATTTGATGGTGCAGAGTCCCTATAGTATTTTCATTTCGATGATATTTTTTCTTTTACTTCAAAAATATTGACTAATCAACGCTATAAATTGAATTTTTTACATTTTCGTTAGAATTAACGCTGTTGTCTGTTTTCAATGGCTGGCGAAAACATATTAACAGACGTAGTTTGCTCAGTCACTAAATTATCAATTTGACAGTCACTAAATTATCAAGTTGTCCTCGTATATCATGGATTTTATCGATAATTTCAGAAGTAACTGTCGTAATGAGACGTGTTGTAATTATTTTTGTCCAAACGACGTTTGACATTCTTACAGCTTCTTCTTTAAGTATTTTGTAAAGGCGTTCCATTCCCCAAGAGTTTAAAAAATTGCAAGATAAAAGTATACGTACCAAAGCCTTATGATTAGACAAAGGAGTGTATTTAAATTAAGCAAAATAAATTTTCATTTTAGTACGTAATGTCGAAATTATTTTATTCTTGCATACAGTTTTCCCAATCACACAACCTATGCATAATTTGAAACATTTAAATACAGTAGGCAACATATCATTTTAGTTTGAGATAGATACATTGTTTTTTTTGTGAAGTTTGGTGTCTACCACAATATAAATCCGTCAGGTTTGGACACTGCGTTAGGGATGTTAACAAGCAAATGTTATATTTTCCCATTTTAAACACAATTCAATAAAAAAATTACCCTTGAATACAGACGTTTTATCTAAGGGATTGACATAACAATGGGAACTTGATTGCAACAGAATTGTTATTGCATATTTTATGTTGATCGAGAACACAAGGAATAATGTAGGTATATACAGAACCGTTAGAAAGTAAGAATTGTTACATTAGTTATTTGCTTCGATAATAATGGCAACTCACTTGCAATATTAAACAAGTACATTTTTAATACGTTATATTACACTTCGTGTAAAAACACATCAGGTGAACAAATGGAATATGACGTATTAATATTAGCAAAGTTCGAGGACCTTTTTGAACATTAATTAAGAGAAAAACAACTCAAGTACCTTCATTTATGTTTGTAATTTACGGCATTTTAGTATTCAGTGATATATGTATACTTATAAACATACATACATAGGTATGTAAGACATGCAAATAATTATTTCACAAAGGCTGTCATATTTGAGCGTCAGAACATCCCTATGAATATGGTTGGAAATTTAATCCATGTCTTGCCGCTGCGTAGGTTAAATAAAAATAATATATTTTTTTAGGTAGTTCAATAAAGCTCCGTTTATAACTGACCAATAGGTAAAGTTAGTATGTTAAGTGATTGATAAATTACGGAACATGTTGGTATCAACTCAGCTATCGTTTGAGGGCACAATACGAAAAAGAAAAAAAAAAAAATAATTTCCATCGCAAACTGTATATACATATTGGAACCTACACATATGTGAAATCAGAGGAAAGGGATCTTATTTTGCCAGTGTAAAGTATTTAGTACGGGAAAAAACAAAATTTTATCTGTTCTTTTGCACCAAACAATATCTTGAGATTAACTACAAAATAATTTTATTTCACATTTAACATATTTAATTAGGCAGTCTTAACAACTGAAAACTTGCACAAATTAGTTGTACAACTTTAAACAAGATTATCTGAAAACTATACTAGTTTGAACTAAAAACTTCAAAACGCCATAACTTAGTGAATTTCTTAGATTTTTGAAAAAGGTAAATTATTTTTGTGTTGACACACATAATATATATAATATATATATATATATATATATATATATATATATATATACATACATATATGCATACACACATCCATATATACACACATACATACATACATACATACATCCAGACAAACATACATATTCTTTATTAAAAAAATATTACATTTCTTTAATTCCCTTAAAATCCCTTTCAATATTATATACAGACTTTCTTACAAAAAAGAGATTAGAGCACATTAGAGCACAGATTACCGTTTACCTTGACTGTAGTTGTCACTATTAGGGGAAAGAAACAAAGCAAAAAACGTTTCATAAATATTTAGAAAAATTTAATTCATACTCGATTTATCCGAACAAGACTTATGTAATCAAAATTTTAAATTCACAAGTTCTTTGAGTTTAATCGTGCCCTAATCTCATAGTACTTAACGCTTAATGCACGTTAGAAACAAATGTCTAATATTTTATTTGTTTATTCTTGTCCTTATGTAGAAACCTCTGTCAATAGCAAATACATCATGTCATTCGCTGGGGCAAAGCACACCGACAGGTCCTTTAAGTTCTACTAGAACCTCTTCCACATATAACTCTAGACGTACATCTCTCGACAATAGTATCAGCAATGATTTGCAAAATTTAACAAGCAATCATATAGAATGTAATGAGAACGTTCAAACACAATCAACAAGCATGGAAAATAGTATAACTGAAAATACTCAAGTAGCTCAGAAGCTCTCAAAGCAGAATAGTTTGGAAAAAACCGTACAATCAATGTCTGCGGGAAGCGCTGATTCAACTACAAATAGCTCGAACCAACGTCATGGTGGTCTTTCGCAAAGTTCAATAGCTGATTTAGAGAAAAAGTTAGCCGCCCTGAGGAATGCTGAAATACCAGATGAGGTTTATTTTATTTTGTTAGTTTTTATATCTTCCACTATGTTTGCATAACTTTATGCCTATGACATCTAGTTATATTTGTGTCAGATAGGCATAATACTAACAAAGACACTTACATTTTTTTTCTGCTTAAATAAAAATGTAAGAGCACTATTCAAGCTTGCCAAAAATAAGATATCCATAAGATATCCATAAGATATCCTTTCTGACTCTTTTGGTTCTATCCGGTACTTGGGAGCACTCCTCGTCTTTCGTAATTGGTATTTATCGAAATTTTCCAAGTTTTTTACTCTAAATTCCTTTCCTTACGCTCCCATTTCCGCAGTAGTCTGTTTGCTCAATTAAACTACAAATGCCTCTGTATTTAATCTTACTGCCATTTTCAAGACTCCAATATGTATCTCATTCGGTTTACTTAAATGTACGTGTAGATACTAATCTTTCGGTGGTTGGATCGAGTCGGAATTTTGAAAGTTGTTTCCTCAAAACCCCACTTTCCTTGTTTGCACTTCCGGAGTAGTAACCTTGCTCATTTCCATTAGAGTTACCTATGAGGAAAACCTGTTGCGAGGCTTTAATGTCCACCTCGTTTCGTCAACTTTGGTCTACACAAAGGTTTTTCTGATTTCGTGATTGAAATGGATGGGAGTTTTGAAATGGATTAGAGTGTTCCCTTCTAAATATCATTCCCTAACCTACCAGTTCTGAAGTTTTCTCCTTGTAAATCTGCTTTAACCTCGCGGTCGTCCTTTAAGAGGTTTTATTGTTCGTGGCGCCCGTTTCACTTCAGTTTACAGCAGAAGAGAACGCATGACCAATTGCGCACATTTCCTAGAACTAAACTGGACTGTGACTGGCTTCGAAGATTTGTACTTAAAAAAATATTAAAAATAACCTAAAATACTTTTTATGAGTTGGCTTTCCTGCGACCGACATACCAATTAAGCAGATCGAGATGTTCAAATTAGCGGTTAACTAAAAAAAGCACTTTTATAAACAACTTGAGAGTAACCATAATTTTTTGGCCATAGCAAAAAAGTAAGTGATTTAACAATAACGCGCACCTTTTAAAATAATTATTGTGCAAACACATGGTGGAAAATATATTAAGTTCGGCTAAGTCGAATAATGTAGAATATATTTTTACATATTTTCCGTTTGTAATACTTTCAAACTCGTACCAAATAGTCAAAAGCAACTTCCTCAACATCCTTAACGGCTAATAGTTCTACTACGGGAAACACTCAAACCCATGTTGGAGAAGAGCAACAACGTACCGTTCGAAAAATTTCACGGTTTTGTGTTAGTCGTGTACAGGAACAAAAGTCAAATGAAAATAATAGCAATAAAAAGTCGACACCTGGCATAGCGACACCTCCAATTGCCATTCCTCCTTCAATAGACTTACAAGCTAATAGTGCCAATACAAACGATAAGAGCAGCATACTAAATACACCCACAGAACAGGTAGCTACGCCATTAAACTACACTCAGCAGCCTCAACTTCAACAGTTTATACAGCAGTCTACCAATCCTGCTGTTCCAAATACAGTTGTTTTACCATTGCAGCCTTCAGTATTAAATTTGCCGCAACCAACACAAACAGCGATTTTATACAGTCCTAGCAACATCTCAACGTTACAACAACAGCAAGTTCAATCAACAACAATTTTACAACAAAAAAATCCAACTGCTGGCACGCAAATATTAATGCAACAAACAAATTTGCAACAAACTTCCACTCAAAAACCAAACTCATCAGCAGGTCAAAATAAATCTGCAGCTCCACCTTCTTCAGAGACACAAAAACAAAATGTGCAGCAAACACAACTTACTTCTTCAGTGATATCTCAACAAGTTTTTACATCCCAACAAGGCAATGTACAAATGCTACAAAAAAATTCTAACCAACCAAATATTCCGTCAACACAGACAGTTCCTGTGGTTCGTTCCTTAGTTACACCAACTTTACCACAAACTTCCACATCTTATATTATTCAACCACCTTCGCAACAACAACAACAACATATGATGAATCCGGTGCATTCACAACACTCACAGATGCAAACTGTCAATCAACAGCATCCTATTTATATACACAGTGATGGTATGTAATTTTTATATAATTTTATTATTTACTTTAGAAAACTTTCTATAAGTAATAAGAAAATTGAAAAAAGCATAGTCTTCTTTTTGAATCGTATCAACAGATTCAATGTTTCCGGTTAAGCCGGTTAAGCCGTCATTTGCAAATTTTAATCAAGTATTGTAAATAATTTGAAAAATATCAATAAGTATTTATAAAAACATAAAGCCTACACTTTATTTAGCGTTTCTCAAACTTTCTAAAGTCTTCCGCAAAATAAGATTTTGAAAGGTTCAAAATAGACTTGTTACCGATATGATCGATATGACCGATATGACATATCTGTTTAACTTTGGAAACATGAACAAATTAACATCATGGAAGGATATCCCACCCCATGCTCCTATCCCGTCGGTTTTTGTTCGAATATGAATTTTGTTTTGAAAGTAACCAACACCAAAATTTAAGACTTATTACTTTAGTTTTAAAGATATTAGATAGTATACAATTACTTTGTATGGGGGTACCCTTCTCTCTGGGTAATAACCCAGGATTATGCAACACTGTGTTAATATAATTATATTATAAGCAATTACAGTCCTCTATGGGCCAATGCTTCTGCAACTATTGCACTCTACTGTTCTCTTTGTAAAGCTTTTTTCTGTAGTCTCTAACTTTCATTATTCGTAAGTCTGCTTTTCTCGGTCGTCCTTGTTTTCTATTGCCTTCTGGTTTCTGTTCAAAAATTTTCTGCACTGTGATATTACTTTCCATACGCAAAACATGGCCCAGCCATCGTATTCGTTATGCTTTTATAAAACGTATGATATTTTGACTTTCATTCAGGGCCTCCAATTCATGACTGTAGCAGGATCTGAATATACCTGTTTTAATTTCTATTGGACGAAATTTATGTCAGATATTTTTAGGGTCCAGATTTCACACCTATACATGAGTTAAAAGTGGTCTTATGAGTGTTCTATAGAGATGACGTTTGAGTTTCTTAGATAACAAAGAGCATCTAATAAGTTTTATATGGATAAACCAGGTTCTGTTTGCAGATGGTATTCGATCCTCTATAACTACAATCGTATCACCGTGCGCATTTAAGTTTCCTCCGATTTATTTAAATTCCTTAACGGCTATATATCTCTCATCATCAATGACGTGATCTGATGCTTCTTGACGTGTGTTTGATCTATGCATACTTGGTTTTCACTGTGTTTATCATTAGACTTGTGTTAAGAAATGCGTCCTCTAATATCTTGAATATATAATATGTTTCAACTTCTGGCCATGATTAAAATGTCGTCAGCATAAGCGCAATTAATCAATATTATTTTAAATATTCATATCGTATAAAATTGCATGTTTCCAGTATAATTTAAATCTGTGAAATTAGTTACTTTCACTTATCTCTATTTTTCCTTAAAAATCAGATATTTCACACGTAAAAAGTATACCTATATTTTGAAGCAGCTATTAAGTTACCTCGAGACAGACAAAAAAAAGTGTTTTGCATTCTGAATGTGATAGGTTCAATTTAGCTTCCAAGCCAAGGTTAGAAATAAATTCCTTTGTTTTTCTAACAATATTGGCCTCCAACGGTGTTTTATTGAAAGTTTTGGCTTCAATGGCTGCTTGACTAACACAGACTATATTAGAAAAAAATGTGTTTTACTATAAATATAACATTAAATAAAACAAATAGAGAGAAAAAAAGAATTTGTATGTTCGTATTAACTATTTAAGAAGATACACGTTGTCTGCTTTTCACTCTGCAGCCGGTTAAATTTGGTTTAAAACAAATAAGCTATATTCGGCAAAGACGAATCTTATATACCCTTCACCATAGTAATGGTTTTTACTTTTATGATTTTCAACTTTATTATTACAAATAAATATAAAGCTATAGACATTTTTACAAAAAAATTTTTGATAAAAGAAAGTAAAAATTTTATCGAACATTTTTTGTAAAAATTTTACAGAAAAATTTTATAAAAGTTAGAACCATCGCCCCTCGGCGATCCCCGGAGATGTGTATGTATGGTCACGGTCTAATATTTATTAAAAAAAAAAACAAAACGGAATCATTACAACCAAAAAGAATGGAATGATTTGATGCTGCTGAATTGTATTAGTTGGCTTAAAATTTCTGTATCTTTACTTGTGCCTTGTCAAAGTTGATTTTAACCCGAACACAGGCGGACAGAAGGACATCGCTCAATCAACTTCTCTATGTAAGGATCCAGAATATATATACTTTATGTGGTCGGAAATGAATATTCTAGAAATTGCACACATAATGACACACTTATATACAGTCGTATTCGGCTAAGCGCAAATGAAATATTACACGATTTATTTTTTACTTATCCGAAATTTTCAATTATAAGGACTTCGGATAAGTAAATCCGAATCCAGTCTGTATATTGCTAGACTATGTACATTAGTATGAGGGTTACTTGTGTAATGTTTCAAAACTATGCCTATTGTAGTTCTCTTTGTTGTACCACCAATTATTTACTTTGTGTATGTAGGTAGCACGTCTACTATTCGAATCCAGCATATGTTTCGCTATACTATGTACATATATTATTAATAATTAAAAATATAATTAATAAATAAATAAAATAAATTCATGACTTTATTTAACATGTTTTGGATTGTCCGATTTTGTTCAAATATGCACCGTTTTGTTGTATAAAATTTTGACATATACTAAAAAGGTAGGTTTGCCCTTTTCATAGAAGTCTTGGTCCTTATTGGCGAAAAACTCCAGTAATGGATTTCACAATCTTTTTTTCATCCCAATTTCTTATCACTCAGGAAGTTTTGCAATGCGGGAAAAAGTTGGTGATCACTTGGTGCCAGGTCCGGACTATATGTTGGATGCATCAAAACTTCCCAACCATGCTCCCTGAGTTTCTGGCGAGTCACTACAGACGTGTGTGGCCTGGCGTTGTGGGCCAATTCGGGCCGTTTCTGCTCAATCGCTAGCTTTAAACGGTCCAATTGTTAACACCAGAGATCTGAATTTAGTGTTTTACCACGATCTTTTCGCACAATATTGTAGTATTTGATCCATTTCTTAAACCCAATTACCATTCTTTTAAGAAATGTTTGGCTAAGGTTTCGCAGACGGAAATCAGATCCATCATTTTTTTGTGTTAATTGGTGTGGCACCCTTGTTTGAAACTGTTTTATGGTTGACCTTTAGCTTCCGGACGATGCTATGACTATTAATATGCCGGTCAACTTCGATTATTTCTATGAACGGAATCGACGAAACTAAATTGCACATAATTAGCTTTTACAGTTTTGACACCATAAGCACCATTCACAATTTCAGTAGCCAGGCGCTTGCATTTCGCCTTTATTTAAGAAAAACTGTAAAATGTATCGAATTTTCTCTTAGCAGACTTCCATTTTTAATACCCTGTACTTGTACTTATTTCTACTCTATACTTACAAGTATGGGTATATCCAATACTTCATCCAACTTTTACTTATACTTAGTTGTATTGCGAAAAATAAATAACAAGTATGCGAACACTTATTCTCTGCCTATACTTGTAGATATTTAAGTTGAAATTGATATGAGTATGTGTGTATGGTATGTTGTTTGAGCTATAGCTATACACATTTATACATGTTTGGCCTCAAATACTTAATAAGTACTAAAAATTATACTTTTGTCATTCACTGGTCTACACATCAACATTTGCTGACGACACCGTAGTATCGAAATACTTACATGATCACATTTTTTATTTGGTTAAAAAATGGAGAATAACAATTAACGAACAAAAATGCACTCACGTTACTTTCACACTGCGTAGAGACCTGGAAAAGTCACATAAAAATTACTGTGTGATATCTGCATTAAAGAATTTCATCAAAACTTAATTATTTCTTCAATTTATTCACCTCCTAGATTTTAAATATCAGAGAGGCAATACAGCTACTGCTACAAATCACGTGTTTTTTTTTTACACGATTCCAAAATTATTTAACGGATCGAAAGTTTTTACTAAAAGAAGGAGGTTTTTTAAGCTCGTCTCAGGTTATTGAAGCTGAAGTTCCCCAAGGTACTATATTGGGATTCATTTTATATGTACTGTACACATCAGACATGCCAATTAGCACCCGGGTCCACATCAACATTTGCTGATGACACAGCTTTTTTAAGTATTCATAAAAGCGCCCAAATAGCATCACAACATTTTGGAGAAATGGAGAATAAAGGTGAATGAACAAAAATGTACTCATATAACTTTCACACTGCGTAGGGACTCATGCTATTCCTATTCGCATAAATAACCAAATGATACCGAAGCTTTCAGACGTTAAATACTTGGGTATAAATCTTCATCGGCGCCTTACTTGGAAAAGCCACATTGATTTCAAGTTAACACAAATTAAATTAAAAGCAGTACAACTAAATTGGCTTATAGGCAGAAACTCTACCATCAGCTAAGATTGTAAACTTCTACTGTACTAGTCGATCCTCAAACCAATTTGGTGTTATGGGATTCAATTATGAGGCACTGCCTCAGCTAGCAATGTAGAAAAAATCAAAGACGCCAAAATAAGATATATAAAAAAAATAAGATATATAATAAAAAATAAGATATATAAAAAACTCCATCATCCACAAAGATCTAAGCATGCCATCAGTCAAAGCAGAAATAGCAGTAACGTATCTAAAGAAGCTTTTAATCTCATCGAAACCCTTTGGCGCGTAACATACTAAATGAACCTGGTTACATTCGACTAAAAAGAATATATACTGCTTTTCTTGGCCGTACATCAGAGGGATGACCCGCAAATGATTGCAACAACCGTGAAATACTATTTTTGTCTAGCACTGGCTGGACTTATTTTATTTTAGACTTAAGATATGAGTTATTATTGTTAGTTCAAATATATTGAAGATACAATAAATAACAACTGAACAAAAAAAACTTTTGTTAAAATTAAAAATTTTTAGATATTTTGAATTTTTAAATGCCTATAACTTTTTTGTTTTAAAAGATTTTGTTACAAAATAAATTATTTATAATTAAATTAAATATTTGTGTCTTTCATAAATGTTTAAACTTTTTTGCTTTAAAATCTCGTACTTAATAGGGCATAACTCCTTGAGTTCAAACCAGTTTGTAGTCCGAACTCTCCCCTACACTTCTATAACCCATTATATATGCGACGGGTTGCGACCGTCGGCACCAGAACAATTTTTCTGACCCAAGGTCCGATATTTTCTGCACAAATTAATAAATACACAAGTATTACAAAACCAATTATTTTCTGCACAGCTTAGTTGTGAAAAAAATATCTGACCTTGGGTCAGAAAAATTGTTCTGGTGCCCACGGTCGCAACCCGGCGCATAAATAATTAAGTATGGGAGTGTAGGGGAGGGTTTGGACTACAATCTGGTGAAAGATTTTTTTGACCTGGTTTGACCTCAAGGAATTATACTCTATTAAGTCGGATATTTTAAAGCAATATGGACCTTAAAAAAAAAGTTTAAAAATTTCTGAAAACCAAAACACTTAATTTTTTGGAAACTAATAGCTTATAAGTTATATAATTATACAAATTATTTTTTGCAGCAAAATCTGTTAAAACCAAATAATTATAGGCATTTAAAAATTAAATTTTTTTTTTTTAATTTTAGCAAAATACAAAGAAAGTCCATTTTGGACCCTGTTCTCTGTGATAATGTTGAAATAGAGCAGTAATATTTTGGCTCCCGAGGTACTCTGGCTTTCTGGTATAAAATGAGTAATAGAACTTTGAAATCGCTAACAATAAAAAATGATTTTTAGCCCCCTTCTCAAAATATGTACCACAGTGCCGGGGCTAAATTTTGTCAATTTCTGAAAAAAATTTAAGTTAAAAACTTATTAGTAAGTATTAGTTATAAGTGTAACTGAATATTTAAAAACTAAAAAACCTTTTGTAGCACGTTTTATCACTTAACTTTCATAATAAAATTCAAATAAAAATTAAATTGTATTTCAAACCTTCCATAACTTTTTTTCTTATCTGTCGATTTTTACATTTGATAGCAAAAATTAAAGACAAAAAACAGAAAAAAACAAAACCAAAAAAACCGCGTATAAAATTCCAATTCAATCAAAAGTTCTGGATTTTTTACCGCCGTCTAGTGAAATGGTCCACTGTGCGGAGTGCAATTAAATGAATTCGACTGTATACCCTTTCCACCTGTGGTGACGTGTATAAAAATGACAGTGTAATAATTGCGTTACTGTGTTACTGTGCTCTACGGTTCGATTTTGTGCTGGCAGGCATTGAAAGTAAACAACCTCATTACTTTTAACGAAAATGATAAAAAGTTAATTTGGGCTGCTGTTAATTTCATTTCCTTTATTCCAATATTGTGGTTTAAAATTTCACTTAAATTTATAAATAATAGTTCAAATTATCTACTTTTCCATCTTAAAAATAATAGCAAGTTTTGATATTTTATACATTCTATAAACCTATTTGAATTAATCTAAATAAAAGAACTTATTCAACTATTTACAAACTACCTAAGATGAATACAAATTATTGATATGGGGAGTAAAAATTGGTGCTCAGTCTATTTAATTTAAACCCAACAAGTTCTATATTTCAAATAGAGTGAAGCCTAGATGTCGGAAGGTTAAATATTAGTTTCAGAATTTGTTTTGTGAACTTTATGCTTTTTAATGTATCAAACTGAACTCTTTGCCCACACAAATAAAAAAATCTATTTAAAAATTAACATTTTATTATGTATACCAAGATTTGAATTTTTGTTAATGAAAGGATAAAGTATGTGTGTCAAGATATTTAATTTGTTTACAATATAATGTAACGAATGATTTTTTAAGAGCTTGAGAACTTTTTTAAAAAAAAAAACGCATAAAATTTGCAAAATCTCATCGGTTCTTTATTTGAAACGTTAGATTGGTCCATGACATTTACTTTTTGAAGATAATTTCATTTAAATGTTGACCGCGGCTGCGTCTTAGGTGGTCCATTCGGAAAGTCCAATTTTGGGCAACTTTTTCGAGCATTTCGGCCGGAATAGCCCGAATTTCTTCGGAAATGTTGTCTTCCAAAGCTGGAATAGTTGCTGGCTTATTTCTGTAGACTTTAGACTTGACGTAGCCCCACAAAAAATAGTCTAAAGGCGTCAAATCGCATGATCTTGGTGGCCAACTTACCGGTCCATTTCTTGAGATGAATTGTTCTCCGAAGTTTTCCCTAAAAATGGCCATAGAATCGCGAGCTGTGTGGCATGTAGCGCCATCTTGTTGAAACCACATGTCAACCAAGTTCAGTTGTTCCATTTTTGGCAACAAAAAGTTTGTTAGCATCGAACGATAGCGATCGCCATTCACCGTAACGTTGCGTCCAACAGCATCTTTGAAAAAATACGGTCCAATGATTCCACCAGCGTACAAACCACACCAAACAGTGCATTTTTCGGGATGCATGGGCAGTTCTTGAACGGCTTCTGGTTGCTCTTCACTCCAAATGCGGCAATTTTGCTTATTTACGTAGCCATTCAACCAGAAATGAGCCTCATCGCTGAACAAAATTTGTCGATTTCGAACATTTCGAACCGAACACTGATTTTGGTAATAAAATTCAATGATTTGCAAGCGTTGCTCGTTAGTAAGTCTATTCATGATGAAATGTCAAAGCATACTGAGCATCTTTCTCTTTGTCACCATGTCTGAAATCTCACGTGATCTGTCAAATACTAATGCATGAAAATCCTAACCTCAAAAAAATCACCCTTTATGTATGTGTTCTTTGAATTTAATTTTTGGGTCTAGCAATACTCGCAAATATTTAGCTTTTTGTTCCCATTGCACTTCCCTATTTAAAAACAAGATGTTTCTCTGAGGAACATAACAATAATAATTCCCAAAGGGTTGTTGATTAAGTCTGACGTGTTTTATATTGAGCTCCGCTGAAACTATCTATTTAATGCGAAAACATTAAACATTAAATGCAAAAAAATAAACATATTAAAAATAGAAAATACAATAACCAAAATCTAAAATAAAAGATCAATGTATAAAGCTAAACTAAGAAGTCATAATAAAAATATAAACAAAAATAAAAAATTTAACAAACAGCAAAAACAACTTCAAAACCAGTTTCAAGCATTATGGATAAATCAATCTCTCCCTCGAAAAAAAAGGTTGAGAGGTGTTATCCAAACTTCTCTTATAGAAAACACACCAAAAAATGCGACATAATTTAAACAGTGAATCCCTTTATTTTCCAAATACAAATTCTACGATAAAGCTCTTACAAGTAATTGATAAACGATTTGATAAGCTAACAATTCAAACAACCATACAAACAAAGTTCCGTGGGTCTGAAGATCGTCTCTTAAGTGAGATAGATAAAAGATTAAACGTCTGCTAGCAGGGTTACCAGATATTTTTCGAGCACCATCCCCAATTTGAAAATTTTCATCCTCGAAAATCCCCAAAAAATATTTTAACTATCCCCAAAATTCCCCACTATAAAGTATACTGTTTTGATTGAAATTAACACATGAATATTTTATTTGCAGTCTATTTAACTTCATTTAAAAAATATAGTGTATACTTTTTGCGTGTTATTTAACAAACTAAGTTGATTGCGGTTTTACCCCACTATTTCTGGGGATGGATTAAAAGAGTTAAAAAAATTTCATAATGATCTTTGGGAAATAAAATATTTATGTGCTATTATACTCATACTTTGGCAACTTTGCTGTACTTAATTATTTTTTTTTTTTGTTTTCTTTTGAAAGCAAAATAATAACATTGTTTGTTTAAATAAATTTTTACTTCTTACAACTATAACTAGAGCTGGAATAATCCAGCCAGTGTTGTAATAATGTAAGTAAATATAAAGTTACTGTTCATTGCTGTTTTTTTCAAGGTATAAACATAAACTATAGGTATAAACATAACTTTATCAAAAAGTTTGGTAAAAGTTTCTCGATGTGCTAAATTAATGTCATAGTGAAATGGCCTTAGATACTAGCTTACCCCACGACAATCTAGGTTTAAGTTTATGATAATTTGGGTATGATAGCGCGCAAATAAATAAAATTAAATTAAAATTCCATTATTTTTAAAATGTATATAATTTTTCAACAAATATTAGAGTAAATAGTTCTGAAATTTATTTCTTATATATGATTTTGTTGATTCCTTTGCCGAAAAAAATGTTTATATAAACATTGCGAGTTGGTATGTAAATCAATTTTTCCAAGTGTAGAAACAAGGTCTTTTCAGCATCATCTTGATATTTAAAAAATATTTCCTAAAATACGCCTAAGTTGCTTTAATGTTTTTATTGGCACTTTTCTTAATTGTGATTTATAAATGTCTCTTGAAATATTCAGAGGCCGATAACTCGGCAAATAATGGCGACCGAGACGTTTTTATCTATTTTTTTTTCTTTCTATAATTCGAGTTGCTTCGCTACACTATATTTAAGCAGTTCTTTCTAAAAATCGTAACCAAGATAAACAACTAAGAGTAATTGTAATTTTATTTTATATTATTTTCGCTTCTTTTTTTCCATCTCTTACTAGTCATACTTAAGTTTTAACGTCTTTGTTACCACATTAGGAAACTTAAAAAAAGAATTTTTTAAATAATAATAACATTTCAATAGTCTAAAAAGTAAACGAAATCAAAATAAAATTCCCCAAAAAATCCCTAAAAAATTAAACTATCCTCAAAGAAATCCTCAATCCCCAAACTGAATTTTTTATCCCCATAAGTAAATAAAAATCCCCGATTTGGGAATAAATCCCCTAATCTGACAACACTGACTGCTAGCGAATTAATCAATTTAAGTGAGAGTGTCACGGCTCTTGAATCAGTGGTACAAGAAATAAAAGAAACAACATCGAACAAAATAATAGCATAAAAAAATTAAACTGACGATCTAAGAAAATAAATCGAAAACTTAAAAAAATATTCAAGAAAACAAGAAAACTCACTTGTGTCATGATAAACGCATAAAGTCCGTTTCACACTATAATACTGAGTATTAAGATTTTCATTGGATTTTGTAAGATAGAAATCAAATGAGATTAGTGTGATTATCAAAAAATGTAACGTAACATAACATTTCGTTTTCACACTATCACACTTCAAATAAAATGTAAAATATCAGCAAAGAAACAAGCCGAGACTAGACATTGAACGGCGTCCGCTGAGCAATTTTATATGGACGGCAGAGGTGCAGGATCTTAAGTTTGTTTGGCCGTTCAAGTTTTCAGGTAATAAATAAAATAATAATAAACAAAAAAAAAAATAATATGTACATTCAACAATTTCTAGGCATGGCAGAAACAAAGTACGATAAGACATCAATTCAAGGCAGATGCAGGACAAAGAAAAAATAACATAGAAAAAATAACATATCGGCTGCGACTAACTCAGCTTGGTTCTTTGCTTAAAAAAAACACAACCCTGATAAAATGAAAACTGTTATCGTTAAGAAGATTTTCTAAAAAAGGTTTGGTATTATGGGATGTCAAATTTCTTTCCGTATTATTTCACATTTTGATAACATACTGCTTTCACACTATCACACTTTCTCATTGGATTTAAGTATTTGACAAGTCTTAATACTCAGTATAATAGTGTGAAAATGGCTTTAGTGGTATTCCCTATACAAATAACGATGCAATTTTATCAAATAAGTCCCCCTGTTGTGAACAATAGATACATATGTAAATAAAAACCAGAACATTATTAAAACACCAGATTCATCGATTATTGTTAATTTTAATAGTCCGTATGATAGAAACTATGTGCTAAATTCTATTAAAAATCATATTAGAAATAATAAGGATCCAATACCCTTGAATTAAATTGGCTTTAACTGCTCAATGCCATTGAACATAAATGAAAACCTTACGCCTGAAAACCATAGATTATTCGTACGAGCACATCGACTTAAAAAGGATAAAGCGGTAGCAGCTGATTTTACGCACCGTGGAATCGTTTATGTGAGAACCCTTGAAAATGATGAGCCGATTCGAATTGATGGACTAGATATATTGCACCAATTTTTTCGACCGCTTGGTAATACACCACATATTGTTTAAGAATTCAAAATTGTTTTTTAGAATATTTATTTTAGATCTCTATTTTTTTATTCTTAGTTTATTATCAAACATTATTATTGCTTATAAAATTGTTGCTATTTTTCCTTTCTGCTCTAATGTTAATTACAAAACATGTACATATATCTTTGGTGATGATTTTAAATTCAGATAATATTTTTGTTTTGTCAGACTGCTGTCTAAAAATGGTTCTGGTCTTAAAATCTGTTACATGAACGCCCAGTGTTTAAACAACAAAATGAATGAGTTTCGAGACATGGTTTTACCCGGATGTCGATAGTTATGTGTACAACTTAAGTGGTTATAGGCTTTTTCGTTCAGAATAATAAATGGTGGTGGTGTTGCCACACATATAAAACCAAAGCTGAAAAGATGAGTAGTCTTACTCTACAAGGCTATGACCTTGTTGTATTAACTGGTAATTTCAATGAAAATATTCTTGAAGACAGTAGTTTACTTGAAGACATACATAGCTCTATGTTACTAAACTTGCCTAACAAACATATACCAACCCACTTCACGTCACATACATTACTTATTTTTCGCAATTTTTATTTATTGTATCTTCAATATAATTGAACTATCAATAATTACTCATATCTTAAGTCTAAAAATATACTTGTTAAGTCCAACCAGTGCTGGACAAAAAAAATTTATGTTTCACGGTTACTGTAATTTGCGGGTTATCCCTCTGATCTACAGATGAGAGAAGCAGTGCCCCTCCTTCTTAGTCGAATGTAACCAGGTTCATTTAGTATGTTACGGGCCATTGGATTCGAATGAGTTTCAAGCTTCTTTAAATACCTTATAGCATGTTTCGCTATTTCTGCTTTAACTGTTGGCACGTTTAGATCTTTATGAATGTTCGAGTTTTTTATATACCAAGGAGCAGATGTTATTATACGAAGCATATAATTTTGGCGCCTTTGTATTTTTTCTAAGTTGCTAGCTGAGACAGTGTCCCATAATTGAATGCCATAACACCATATTGGTTTTAGAATTGACTTGTATAATAAAAGTTTGCAATATAAAACTAGAGTAGAATTTCTGCCAATAAGCCAGTTTAGTTGGACTGCTTTCAACTTCATTTGTGTTAATTTTATTTTATGTGGCGTTTCCATGTAAGGCGCTGGTCAAGATGTATGCCGAGATTCATTAACTTTTATTCTCCATTTCTTCAACCATTTTTCTAAATTGGATATGTGGTCTTGTAAATATCGTGATGCTACTTCGGGTCTTTCGTGAATGCTCTAAAAAGCTGTGTCGTCAGCAAATGTCGATGTGTGAACTCGGTTACTAGTTGGCATGTCTGAAGTATACAATAAGTATAAAAAGGGCTCCAAGTATTTGATAAAAGGCTTATAGGCTACTTCGGGTCTTTCGTGAATGCTCAAAAAAGCTGTGTCGTCAGCAAAAGTCGATGTGTGAACTCGGTTACTAGTTGGCATGTCTGAAGTATACAATAAGTATAAAAAGGGCCCCAAGTATTTGATAAAAGGCTTATAGTTGTGATTCAATTTTTGTGTGGTATTTTCCTGGTTTAGGAATCATGGTAACCAAGGACACCTTCCACTCTGTGGGGAAGTACTCAAGACGTAAAATGGCATTAAAAATAAAAAGAACTATTCTGCGAGCTATACGGGACAACTCAAATAACATCTTGTTACTGGTTTTATCAACGCCAGGGGCTTTTTTGGTGATTAAATCCGTTATTGCCTTTTCAATATCACCGAATTTAAATCTTATCGGTACTGCAGCACAAGCCTCAACAATTGGCAACTCAACTATATCAGTCGATATATACCCTTTTTAAATGTCCAGCAAATAAATTGCCTTTTTCAGTATCACTCCTTGCCCAGCCTCCAGATGTAGTTCGCAAGGGAGACTTACGTAAGACTGGCCTTTTAAAGTTTCTACAAGCACGCCATAATGCATAATCTGATTGAGGAGTAACGTCCAGGTCTCCCAAATGCTACTCTTCGAGATTCCAGGATGTCTCTTAGCCGGTTCGTGCATTCTTTAAGTCTGCTTTTGAGTTGAGAAGATCTCTGTGATTGCCATTCTCTACGAATTTTTCTTCTTTCAGCCAAGAGCTGTTCGATATCTGCAGAATAAATTTGATTGTATCTAGCTAGTTGTTGGATTATTGTTGAATGTTGGGCAGCTGATTTGAGGTTTTAGTCAAAATCAATAAGACTCCGCTCTACGTCTTCAGGTAATCTTAGCGGGATGTTTTCCCAACAATGAGTACTAAGATACTTTCTATATTTCAACCAATTAATGCTTGTGCTAGTATTCGGTATGATGTTTTGTTTGTCCTATATATAGACGATAGTGGGTGAATGATCTGAGGATAATTCAAGTGACGCTTCAGCTTTAATCATTTCTCTCGAAATACCTTTAGTCACGCCAAAATCAATAACGTCAGGTATTTTTTGTCGGGCAGTAGGCCAATAGGTGGGTTGTCCACTCGATATCACATTCAGACGCATTTTTGAAATTGTGTCAAACAAAACACGACCTTTTGGATTTACTAGGCGTGATCCCCAAAACGTATGTTTAGCATTGTAGTCGCCTGATGCTATGAAACACGGAGCTAGTGATTTTTAGAAGTCGCTATACTGACTTTTCGATATTTGAAATCTAGGAGGTGAATAAATCGAAGAAATAACTATGAAGAAATAACTTTGATGAAATTCTTCAAGACAGGTATTTGTTGCTTGAAGGTAATCCTCACAAAAATCACGCAGTAAATAATGTTTGATTCGGGCCTTAATAAGTATTGCCGAGTCTCCGCATGCTCTTCATATATAAAATATTGCCAATGATTTTAAAAAAGCTATTTGTTGTTAAGTGTGTCTTAAAAATCAGCATGACATCAATTTGTTGGTTCTTGAGGAAGTATACGAGTTTATTTTTATGTTGGCGTGAGCCGTTTTTGTTCCAGAAACATATTTTTAAACAGTTCATGGTTTGATGGATGATGGTTGTTCTTTAGGTTCTGGGTGCAAATTTGGAGTAGAATTATTTGTCGGTGTCGCTTTATGTATTGAAATTTTATTATTTTTAACATATCCACGGATGAAACATGTCGGGTTGTTGGTTGGGCTAACCGAGGATAATGAGCATTTGCTCGATATTGCGGGTGCTTAGCAGGAGTATTTAATTTTTGGGTGGTGTTCCTTACCATGGAAAAACCCGCAATTGCTAAATTTTTTAACTTTCGAGTCATCCCTTGCTTTGTCGCATTAGGCGGAACAATGTGCTCTCCACACACAACGCAAACCGTAGGCAACTTGCAGTAAGCCCTAGGGTGACCATATTCTTGGCAATTTAGACACTGTACAGATATCTCAAATTATAAATAGGGTTTGTTTCGTTCTTTTTCAATCTCATATCTCCAGGTTCCAGTTCAACGCGAAATAGAGGTTGAGGGACACGTTCTCGATTTCTGAGATTGTCTACACTTTTTACCTTAAATCTCGCTTTTTGGAGGCCACCTCTAATTTCGACCTTTTATAACTACCTGTAGACCTTTACTACTCTTCAGATAATAGATATAAAAGTTCTTTTTGCAGCTTTCAAAACTCGTTTACTGCTTTACGATAACTGCTTTCATCAATAAATTGTATTTTTGTCTCATCAATGTTACCACGCTTGATGGGAATTACATAAAATGAGTTCTCGCCAATAACTGAAATTAACTTTTTTATTAAGTCGTTCAAGTTTTTCTCCCTTAAATAAATTGGAGGTGGTTTGAACGACCTGGGTGCCGTGTTAGGTTCAATTGTTTCGCTATCTAAGATAGCAAAACGATTGTGGGAACTTATTCTGTTAGAGTTCTTATCTTTATGTACTTTAGAAATTGGTGCAAGCTGCGAAGATTTAGGGCTTCGACGTCTTTACAATACAATGCGTCTTAGGTTTTTCTACACTATCCATATTAGTTTTGGTAACACTGTGTTCAGAAAGCGACTTGTATGTAGGTATTTTATTGTCATCGCTTAGCAAAAGCGATGAACAAGATTGGGCATGTATAACTGCCGTAGTATTAACACACAAATTATTTTCAGTTTTTTTTGTTTCTATTTAAATCAAAATTGTCAACATTTTTGTTACTTAAATTATATAGGCTCATTAGCCCCTATTGTTTTTGTTTTATTTTTATACATTAATACATTACTTGATCTCTGTTTTGTTATCCATGACACTTTACTGTTATTTGATCAGTTGTAAGCATCTATGTTCTCAAAGCATGATTTGTTGTTTTACGCATATGATTTTAAAACTCTTAATAACACGGAACCACATATTTTGAATATAGAGATTTTAAAAATATCCACCATCTTTCACGTGACACCAAATTATGGTCTATAAATTGGAGTGATATCTTTTTCATGCCCACAATTGATGAAAAATTAAATTTTCTGACGCAAAATCTACAATATCTTTATCATAAATATGGGTGCATATCAAACGAAGAATTATACAAAATGAGAAACCATGGTTTACTTCTGAGATAAAAACTCTAATTGCAACAATGTTACTCCCAATATTGATGTAAACCAATTAATCCCCCATTTTGCAAATGTACCTATGCCTCAAATAAATGAAAATTTTTTTTATTTTCGGTTTAAATCCGCAAAAAACAAATCTATTTAATTTTGAGCTTCTTACGCAAGAGGATGTACTTGAAGCAATTTTCTATATAAAATCGAATGCTGTTGGTTATGATGGATTGCATCTGAGTTTCATCAAACTTACACTTCCCTGCACACTGATTTACTTAACACACATTTTCAATATGATAATAACAACTTCTACATTCCCAAAAGAGTGGAAACATGCCAAAGTGATACCAATACTAAAATTTGAAAACAGCTATCGGCCTATTGCAATACTTATACATATCTTTCAAAAGTCTTTGAGAAATTACTTCACTGGCAAATAAATCATTATCTGCATACAAATTCATTGCTGAATAGTAGACAATCTGGGTTCAGACCGAAACATAGCTGTCTTACAACTTTGATCGACGTCACTGAGGAAATAAGATGCCAAATTGATAAACGCCAAACTATGTCATTTCTTACATTGCTCCATCATTTCAAAGCAACTGTCCACCATTCGATTCTCAGCCTAAAACTGAAACACATGTGAAAATATTAGCATCATATCTATTTGATAGAAGTCAACGTATTTGCCACGATACTAATGTGTCCAAAAGCTGCTTAATGACCAGAGGGGTACCACAGTGCTCAATACTTGGACCACTATTATACTCTATTTATGCCAATACAAGTGAAACATTGTAAAATACAAATATATGCTGATGATGTACAACTCTATGTAAGTTGTAACATATCAGACAAAATCATATTTGAGCATCTGCAAACGGTTTAAGTATAAACCCTAAAAATCAGCAGCTCTCGTCATCGGCCCAACAACAGACATAGCCATGTGTCTTTCGCCAATAACAATTTTGTAGATACTGCGTTATATTCAACAGACAACTGGACTGGTCAGATCACGTTAAAATAAACTGTGGGAGAACTTTTTCACTACTAAGGAATCTCTGGATATCGCAGTATTATACACCAATGCAAGTTCGTATGCTACTGGTCAAAATATATTTATTGCCTACCTTAATGTATGGTTGCGAACTATTTGCTAGTTGCAATGCTGTAAGCAGGCGAAGGCTCAATGTACCATACAATTGCTAGATATGTTTTCTGCATTAAAAGGAACAGTAGTATTTCTCGGTTTAAAAACAAATGTATAATATTACTTTCGATAATCTTTTACGATGCCGTACTCTAATTTTTCTGCACAATATCATCTATATAATCTATCACGACAACCTGAATACCTATACCACAGAATTGCGTTTTCTAGATCGAATAGAGGCAACAAGATAAATAACATTAAATTCAATAAAGCGAAATCTGAGCAACAATTCTTCATTAATTCAATTCGCCTTTGGAGCCAATTACCCCCTCAAATTCAAACCATAGCAATGCAAGCAAATTTAAATCTGCCATATTTGACTTTTTTATCTAAACTATTGTTACATTATTTTCATAGTAATGAGCAGAGACTTTCTTAGTTTTATTGACTTATGAATAAATACGAGTAATTGTTATTATTATTTTTATTCTTTCAACAACTAAATTTAAGTATCAGTGTTCCCTTGTTTAATACATTATTCATTGTTGAAATTGTAATTATCTCCGATGTACATTATTAAATACTTATGCCAAATACTAACCAATACTGTAATATAAGACTTGCTCTTGTTGTATTGTAATAATCTAATAAATATAAATAAATAAAAAAATAAAACAAGATTTTCTCTTCCTTATGAAATAGATTGTCTGTGTTTTGACAGCATTCAAGCAAATCATCCATTTGCTATTGTGTCATATATAAGGTGATTTTTTTGAGGTTAGGATTTTCATGCATTAGTATTTGACAGATCACGTGAGATTTCAGACATGGTGCCAAAGAGAAAGATGCTCAGTATGCTTTGACATTTCATCATGAATAGACTTACTAACGAGCAACGCTTGCAAATCATTGAATTTTATTACCAAAATCAGTGTTCGGTTCGAAATGTGTTTTATCGACAAATTTTGTTCAGCGATGAGGCTCATTTCTGGTTGAATGGCTACGTAAATAAGCAAAATTGCCGCATTTGGAGTGAAGAGCAACCAGAAGCCGTTCAAGAACTGCCCATGCATCCCGAAAAATGCACTGTTTGGTGTGGTTTGTACGCTGGTGGAATCATTGGACCGTATTTTTTCAAAGATGCTGTTGGACGCAACGTTACGGTGAATGGCGATCGCTATCGTTCGATGCTAACAAACTTTTTGTTGCCAAAAATGGAACAACTGAACTTGGTTGACATGTGGTTTCAACAAGATGGCGCTACATGCCACACAGCTCGCGATTCTATGGCCATTTTGAGGGAAAACTTCGGAGAACAATTCATCTCAAGAAATGGACCGGTAAGTTGGCCACCAAGATCATGCGATTTGACGCCTTTAGACTATTTTTTGTGGGGCTACGTCAAGTCTAAAGTCTACAGAAATAAGCCAGCAACTATTCCAGCTTTGGAAGACAACATTTCCGAAGAAATTCGGGCTATTCCGGCCGAAATGCTCGAAAAAGTTGCCCAAAATTGGACTTTCCGAATGGACCACCTAAGACGCAGCCGCGGTCAACATTTAAATGAAATTATCTTCAAAAAGGAAATGTCATGGACCAATCTAACGTTTCAAATAAAGAACCGATGAGATTTTGCAAATTTTATGCGTTTTTTTAAAAAAAAAAAGTTCTCAAGCTCTTAAAAAATCACTCGTTACATATAATGAAATAGAAACTCATTTCCGCTTGTCTGTTTTTGTTCGCATCACGTAAAAACTACTAGATGGATTTTAACAAAACTTTTTGAGGAGGTACCTTATCTTATATCCAAGAGAAAGTGGAGAAAAACCAGTGAAAGTACGCAGTTACGTTAGTAGTAAAGTAAATACATAAACAATAACTGAACTGAACTAACCGGATATGCCTACTTTATTTTTAATAAAGTAAATATATAAACTGATATGCAGTATAGTTTAAGGCGGCACCAAAAACGTAAGGGCCTTTGGTGTGAATTGCTTTCAAAGCAAAATCGAACAAAATATTGCAAGGACACTGACGAAGTGGCGGGCACAGCTAGTTTAAAGTATTTTTTGAAGAAAGCAGCAGTTGCTGATTAGGTTTAAAAGGTTAAAATGTTTTTTACTATGTTTAGTCTTAAAGCGTCACGGCAGGAATTGGCAACAAAAATCGTGAAATACCGTTTCGATAGGAAAACAAAAGTGCGTTAGGCGGCTGAGTCTGACACGTTGCATTAATATTTAAATATAAAAAAAGCTATCGACGCGATTACTTACTCTACGTCTGATCAAAAACCGTTTCTTTGTTTATCGAAAAAATATATTTTATTAAAAAAAAATCACAGAATTAATAAATACTGATTTTCTGTTTTCAAGATGCCACTTTTCTTCTTGATTTATTTATATTGCCACTACTTTCAACACAAACTTGTCAAAATTAATCGATTTTTGATATGGCTTTGCAAAACTTTACAGTTTAAAAATTGTATTAATAGGAAAGTTGTGAAAACGAAAAATAAAAAAATCGTGACATTATGGTTAATTTAAGTTTAAGTTTACATTAATAACGACGGCAAGTTATGTAAATCTTTTAATTATATTTAACTTTAGGTGTTGAAAATGCCTTACGTATACAAATGGCCCAAGAGGAACCAGTTTCTTTAGCAGCCACTCATCCAAATCTACTTCCAACAGTTATACAATCGGTAAGTAACAGTGTATTTAATTATTTTGCCATTAAAATTTTCATTAAAAATTATTATTGTTTCGAGTTTAGAATATTGGCTCAATATTACGGTATTTGAGAATAATAATTATTGATTTTGATTCCATGAATTTCCGTTTTTATGTATAAATATACTAATAATTACACTGTGCTAGTCGCAAATTTTAACAAGCTGGGCACCTTACTGGCAAAGCTAATTCGAGTACGCAGAATTCAATGGCATTAGCCGTTTTTCGAAGTTAGCGCTCGTATTCGCGGTTTAAAATTTGTACGCTAAAACTCTATAAAAACGATATTTTTATACTGTTTTGACCAGTTAAATAAAACGATATTTTTATTACAATTAAAAAATTGGATTCGATGTTAGGTGACATTTGCGGAACTTACAAGAAGAAGTATAAAAATACCATTTTTTTGTACTTTAGCTGACAAATTTTAAATCGCGAATTTTGCAAATACGAGCGCTAACCTCTAAAAACGGCTAATGCCATTGAATTCAGCGTACTCGAATTAGCTTTCCCAGTAGAGTGCCCAGCTTGTGTCAAAGTGTCCAGTAAAAGTTTACATCCAGTAAAAGTTTACTGGTTACTGAAAAAAAAAAAAATGCAGTAACCAGTAAAGTTTTACTAGTTACTGAAAATTCTTTCAGTAACCAGTAAACTTTTACTGTTTACTGAAAAAAATTACAGTAACCAGTAAAATTTTACTGGTTACTGTAATTTTACTGGTTACTGCTATACATAATGCATTAAAAATATACTGCAGTATGCCCAAGTATGCAAAATATTATATAATATTATAATATTAAAGAAAATTTTTTTTTTTTTTTTTTAATTCATATTTATTTATTGTATCTTCAATATGTTTGAACTAACAATAATTACTCATATCTTAAGTCTAAAATAAAATATACTTTTTAAGTCCAGTCCAGTGCAAGACAAAAAAAATGTATGTTCCACGATTGTTGAAATTATTTACGGGTCATCCCTCTATTGTACGGCCAAGAAAAGCAGTATCTCTTCTTTTTAGTCTAATGTAACCAGGAGCATTAAGAATGTTACGCGCCAGTGGATTTGGATGAGTTTCAAGCTTTTACAAATACGTTACCGCATGTTTCGCTATTTCTGATTTAACTGTTGGCACGTTTAGATCTTTGTGAATATTAGAGTTTTTGATATACCAGGGGGCAACTGTGATCATTCGAAGAATCTTATTTTGGCGCCTTTGTATTTTTTCAACATTGCTAGCTGAGGCAGTACCCCATATTTGAATCCCATAGCACCAAATAGGTTTAAGTATCGACTTGTAGAGTCGCAATCTAATCTGAGGATAGAGTTTCTGCCAATAAGCCAGTTTAGTTGGACTGCTTTTAACTTCATTTGTGTCAATTTGGATTCTATGTGGCTTTTCCAAGTAAGGCGCCGGTCAAGATGTATACCGAGGTATTTGACGTCTGAAAGCTGGGGTATCATTTGATTATTTCTGCGAATAGGGGGGCATGAGTCCCTACGCAGTGTGAAAGTTATATGAGTGCATTTTTGTTCATTCACCTTAATTCTCCATTTCTTCAACCATTTTTCCAATTTGAGTACGTGATCTTGTAAATCTTGTGATGCTACTTGCGCGCTTTCATGAATACTTAAAAAAGCTGTGTCATCAGCAAATGTTGATGTGTGCACTTGATTGCTAATTGGCATATCGGATGTGTACAGCAAGTATAAAATGGGTCCCAAAATACTACCCTGTGGAACTCCGGCTTTAATAAGCTGAGGCGAGCTTAAGAAATCTCCTTCTTTTAGTATGAACTTTCGATCAGTTAAATAATTTTTTATGACCTTATAGAAGTTTTTGGGCAAATTCAGCTTTAACTTGTATATAAGGCCTTCGTGCCATACCTTGTCAAATGCTTGAGAAACATCGATAAAAAGTGCAGAACAGTATTTTTTTTCTTCAAAGGTCTTTTTAATTACATTTACTAATCTGTGTGTTTGTTGGATCGTACTATGTTGTTTTCTGAAGCCAAATTGATGGTTCGGAATACATCCTTTGGCGCTCAGAATTGGGTTCAACTTAATTATTAATATTTTTTCGAACAGCTTTGATATATTTGATAATAGGCTTATAGGTCTGTATGATTCAACCTTGGTGTTGTCTTTTCCAGGCTTAGGTATCATAGTAATCAAAGAAATTTTCCACTTTGTAGGAAAGTACTCAAGATGTAAAATGGCATTAAAAACAAAAAGAATAATTTTTTGGGCTATACGGGGCAATTCAAATAACATCTTGTTACTGATTTTATCAATGCCAGGAGCTTTCTTAGTATTTAAATCAGTTATTGCCTTTTCAATATCTCGAAGCTCGAACCTTAGGATAACTGCCGGACTAACATCTATAGGTGGGAGCTCAGCTATATCAGTCCAGACATTTGGAGTAAACACGTTTTTTAAATGATCATCAAACACATTACCTTTTTCGGTATCATTTCTTGCCCAGTCTCCACAAGAAGTTCGCAATGGAGAAAAATTTGGGAAAATTAAATTTTTTACACACCAGCAGAGCTGAATGCTCCGCTTTAATATTATCACCTAATTTGTAATTTAAATTATTCTTTCTAAGAGAGAATAAAACGAACTTAAGCTTGACTACAAATTGCATATGTATATTAACTATAACTCTGATCATTTCTCTTCACATATCCTTCAGTTTGATAATTCCGTTATTTATAGTACGAATGATGTCGATGTTATATGCTTTTAACCAATTACTTAACGAACTTCACAATATGGTTCCAACATCTAGTATAAATTTTACACGTAACGATATTCATTTTATGCGATCAAGTAATGTCGTTAATTTTAGATCCTTGAGATATTTGGAATATCTTTGTAAATATATGAATAAAGCAAAAGCAAATATGAGAAAAGAACGGAAAAAAATTTGGTATTAGCTTCTTTGGTAGTGGGGATAGTAAACTGATTTTGTAGTAGACTAAGGAATATTGGGTGTGTTGCTAATGATGATAGTCCTTTGAATACGATTGATGTTAAATCTTTAAATAATAAATAATGCATTTTCGTGCAAATACAATAAAAAATTTTGATTTCTATGATTTTAGTTCTGAAATTGTATCCTTTTCGTTTTGTACTATTACTGAAGATGAGTTGGTTTGGCCATAAAACAGATTAAATGTAATGCTACTGGACATGATATGATTCCTATTAAATTTATTAACAAATTTATGCCCTTATTTCAACTATTTTATTGCACTTAGTAATCTCAATTTTTACAACTTTTTTTTCTACATTTTGGAAGCTAGCGAGAGTTTCGTCTATTCCAAAGGGTGGATGTTATGATATCCATAATTTAAGGCCTATAAGTATATTGCGGTCCTTAGCTAATCAGTCATTCAATCAGTAATTTATTACATCCTAATCAGTATGCTTATCGCACGGATTTCAATACCACCTCGTTGTTAATCGCTTTAACTAATCCAATTAGGCTGATGTCAGAGTGCGCGCTATAAGCGAAGCTATAATACTACGCTACAACACGCTGTAAACCACTGCATGTGTTTCTCTTATGTATTCGCCAAAACATGTTAGAGTAAGAGCGAAGCTTGATGCGAATTCATGCTACACAGCAGGTTGTAGATATAATGGTTTGTAGCGCGTTGTAGCTTTTACTGTTTTGTTTGTTTATTTTGCTTTAATAATTTTTTTTGTGTATGCATGCATTTTTAATACGTATTTTGACATTTTTAAATTAAAACTTTGTTTGTTAAAAAAAATTTTTTTTAAATAAAATGTAAGTCAATATGCGAAAATTATATTCGGAAGTATTTAGACGTATCCCCACAGGACAGATACTCGCTTTTCCCGATCGTCTTCTCTTTGTTTGGTGTATTCCTTTTGTCTTTGCAGAAATAAATTAAAAATGTTAATTGACATGTAAAATTCTTCGTCTGATTCTATCGCAAAACACTGAAAATTATTATAAACAAAAAAATGCTTTGCGTTCGTTTTTAAATACGCTTCGCTTGTAGCGCACACTCTGACATCAGCCTTAAAAAAATCTCAAAGAACTTGTGTCTTGTGTTATAGGCTAGGTTAGGTTAGACAGGCAGCTTCTTAAAGAAGGAAAGAAAACAATCAGGAAAGGAGAGGAAAAATAGCTCACTTGGGTCCATTATGTTGGTCCCTTTGTGATACCTGCAGAAAAGAGAAGGGATAGCAAGAAAAAATAAAGAACAGAGATTAGGGTCATTACAGACTGCGGAAGAATCATAGAGACAGAAGTGGGTAATGGTACGGCTAATTAACGTTTTTCGTGAATCGGTAAATTAGATTCTGGGGTTGTATCATCCTGAACAGCAGCTAATAGTCGGTTTAGCATTAAGCTAATAGGCTTGTAGTCCAAAATAAGTTCATTGGGGCTAAATCCTATTGTCGTATTTTTCTGCGAATTAATTGCCCATTGCAATAAGTGTAGTGGTTCGCATGAGTGACAAAAGCGTCTGGTTCACTCGTTCAACTTAACCGTTAGCACGGGGTGTACGAAAGCAGTTTTTATATGCTGGATATTATTACTCTCACAATAATCCTCAAAAATCTTTGCCGTAAAAGCTGTTCCAAGGTCTGAAATAATACGACGCGGTAATCTAAAATAAATGGTTAGTTCGTTCAGAACACAGATTACGGGAGCTGTTTTGGTACTTCTCACTGCTTTACCAACAGCATACTTAGCAAAAGTGTCGGATATTACTAAAATATGGGTCCCCTTTTACTTTTAATAAATGAGCCCAAATGGTCTATGTGTATCTGGAGAAACGGGATCGGTTCCACAATACCATAGTGTAAACTTCCTACGGACTTACCTCCTTTTACTTTATGATAGCAACACTCGGTACATGCGACTATATACTCGTGAATATATTTACTCATACAGGGAAACCAAAATGTGTGCTTTACCCTTTTCAGCGTTTTTTCGTATCCATAATGACCGATGTCGTACAACAAATCTGAGACCATTTTCAGTTTTCCGATAAAGGCGACCATTTTGCAGGACGAAATCAGATTTAAGTTGCTTTTCCCGGTCAGATTTTATATTTCCCCTCAAAACCCCAATAATATGATTAAGCTTTTCGTCCTTTATTTGCATAGCGTATACCCAATCTTTACTGCCAGCTATCACATTTATCACAAAACCTGCTGGTTTCCGGTTCAGCTGCTGGTAGCTCAGGCATCAACATGAGTCATTCGCGACCCTTCTCGGTGTACAAATTCACAATCGAATTCTAGCAGTTTCATGAACTACCGAGGCAGGAGTTCCTTGCTGGCTTTTACTTTAGTTAATGCTGCACAATCAGTTACAACACGAAATGGCACTGGATGCCACTTCATCCAAGCCCCAAGATGCTAGCGTCAGTATGAACTTCGTGTTTTGCCGAAATGTCGTAAATTGCCAATTCAGGTTGCTTACATAGTATTATGGTAAGTGGTCGGGAGATCTCAAAATAATTTTCCACGAATTTCCGAAAAAATCCAATAAGCCCCGAAAAATCGACGAACTTCTGTAATGTTAGTTGGTTGGTACCTTAAAATTTTTTATTGCGCTCACTATTTAATTTCCAGGGGTAATTCCAGATACGTTCACCTTGTGACCAAGATAAGAGCTTTCTTCCGCTAGTCCACTGTCTTTTAGAATAGTTAAAAACCAATGGAGCCGTTCAATTCCTTCGTCTACAGTTCTACTGGGTATATTTACATCATCAAGATATGCGAGAACCTCTCCCGGCCTCAATAATTCTTCTATGCGGTTCATTGCGGCTTGAAAAACTGCAGGGGCATTTACGAGTCCGAAAGGCATACGATTGTACTCATAATACCTGTCAGATGTGACAAACGCAGTAAACTTTCGTGACTTTTCTTTAACTTCGATTTGGTGGTAACCCATGCATAAGTCAAGAGTGGTTTGGGCAAAATGTTCTTCGATTACAGGCATGGGGTAAGGTATCTTAACGGTAAACTTGTTTAAATTACGAAAGTCTATACACAACCGGTGTTCACCATTTTCTTCTCCACCAACACTACACCAGACGCATATGGTGAATGTCATTTTCGTATAATATTATTTTCGAGGAGCTCCTTTATAATAGCGGCCAAAATAGGACGTTTTGCAAACTGGACCTTGTACGGTTTAGTATATATAAAAGCAGGTTTTTTTTACTTGGATGTTCATTCTTACTAGGTTACGTTTTCCCAGTTCGCCAATGTTTTTGAGAAAGATTTTCGATGTTTTTTTAGAACCAGCTGTAGTCTTTCACTCTCATCGGCTGTCAAAAGTTCTGTCGACTTTTCAATTACTCGTATATTTTCCATCGTACGTTTCCCTTTTTGGCACAAAATTTGGCGGCCAACAATTACATCGGCTGGTAACATATTATCTTCAACGACATAAAATTCGTCTTCAATAGTTGTGTCGTCAATTAAAACGAAAGCGATTACCTTCTCCGTACATGTATACTCACCGCCTCCAAATTCCTTTAAAACCATATTGCATTTGGAAATTTTACCAATTTTTTTCTGAAAACGTTTTTTTAATCAAACGTTTTTTTGATCACTGCCAGAGTCAATAAACCCTGAAAATACAGCACTATTTTTACTGACGGCTTTACAAAGGTCCACCGGCTTTGAACTTTTATTAACAATATTATTTACATCTGCATTTTGTTTTTGTGCTGTTCTACAATCAAGTGTTTTATGAGACGTAAGATTATAATGTCCACAGCGGTCTTTTTTCTGTGGTTCTGGAAACTTTGCTGAGTAATGTCCATAATTGTGACAATTATAACATTTAATTTTGCTTAAATGATTACTGTTCCCTTTTTGTGTTGATATTTTCGTTCCGTTTTGGTTTTATTGTAGTCGTTTGTGGCACTTTTGCTTCGTTATAGTTGTAGTAGTTAATAATGTCATTTAGAAGCTGGATACAAGTTAAATATTCGTTGGAGATTTTCTTCTTCAAATTGTGGTCATTAATGCCATTAATAATGTTACGGACGATTCGGAGAGATAACCTTTTCTTCCGAAAGCTAACATTCTGTAAAAATACTCCTGTTTCGTTTTCCGTGGCTGGAAAATCAGAAATAAATTTATTTACGAAGTGTGACCAAGACAAAAATAATTCCTGCAAAGAATCGACCCAGTATTTAGCCGGTCCTTTCATTTTCTGCTGTAGAGCAAATATTACCGGTTGGTCGTCCGAACAGTAAGCAGTCTTCAATATATCTATGCGTTTTAGAAATTGTAACGAATTTAGTTGTAGGATCGAAATCCGGCAGTAAAGAAATAATATCCTTTACACAGGCGTAAGGGTTGGGCGCGTTAGCATTAGGTTGAAATAAGTTTGTGTATGCGTCACCAGGTTAAGAATATTGTTGACGACCGTAGGTCATATGCGGTGGCACTTGCGAAACAAAAGCATTTGCTACCGGCTCTTGTTGACCAAAGGGCTTGAATGGCGTACTTTGAACGGTTGTAGATGGCAATCTTTGTTGCCTTATGTTTGACCGCGGTACATTTTGAGCGTACGACGGACCATTAAAATACGTTTGCACGGTGTTGGTTGAACGGTTTGCAAATGCAGTCGAATATTGATGACTAAAAACAGATCGAGGTGCTGCATCGATAAAAATGAATGGATACGATTGGTGTACAGATGTCTCGATTGACGTTGAAAATTGGTTGTATTTTGTGTTGATACTATTTTGTTGATAAAATTTGGTTTACTTTATGATTTTAATTCGAAGTGAGCCCCTTTTTATGATAAAATTGTTCAGATAAAGCTGACTCGTTTTATGAAATAATTCAATTCTTTTTTTGTTTATAACCATTTTTATGATATCTTGTTTAAAATATATTTGCTGATATCGAAATTGATTGCTTATTGCAGTAATAATGAAAATATTTACATCTAAAAAACTATTGCATTTTATATCGTATGAACAAATAATAGTTAATTAAAATTTAATATGTCGTCTCCAATCCTACAACACTATTATGTGTTGCCTTTTAGAGGATATACACAGTGATAATTAAAGTTATAGCTCTGCAGATCCATTCCGTTCTGATTCGAATGACGACTTCAATCCGTCATTAATAAGCAAAGGAGTTCAAAAAATGGTTGATGGAAGAAAAAAAAACATACTAACACTGTGCCTCGGTGGGCTAGTAGGTAGTGTGCTAGTCTGTCAGTCCGGGGTGGTGGGTTCGATTCCCAGTAAAGACTCTTGTAAGTTTTACTACAAATTGGCAGGAAGACCAAGAAGCTTCGATATAATCTGGGTCCCTACTGCACCCACTGCGTTAGTACAGGCCACTTACTCTAAAGTAATATCTGGCCAAGCTAAAAATCGCGGTTAGAAGATACTAAAATAACATATAAAAAGGCTTTGGACCACGGTCAGACACATAGTATTTGGAGATTCTGTGGAGACCTAGCTTTAAGCAAATGTTGGCAATTACCATAGGCAATTACCATAGGTGTACAGATATCTCGATTGACGTTGACGGAATAATGTGTACTTGAGTCAAAAGTAACGACGAAGTTGGTACACCATGAAACAAAATATTTTTTGGGTTGGGTGACGGTTCTTCTGGCGTCAAAAACCTTTGTTGTGGGGATGGTGCTATAGATGGATCAAAATACAAAACGATTTGCTTGTACTCTCATTTTGTATATTAGTTCTTCCAATTGTAGAACACGTTGTGACAAATTAGACGATTTTGTTTTGGCACATTTCGTGTGGCTTTTGCGTTGTGTTCTTCGAGTAGACCAATTAATTGATTTTTGTTGGCTGAGCACGATATACCTCTACATAGCTCTACATTTCACTTGGAGTTGTTTCACGGTAAAACTGTGTAAGTTTTCCATAGCATCTTCCAGGAATTCAGATCCCACTTCTGAATAATTGTCAGGATGTCAATTCGAGTTCTTAATTAATTACCAATAAACGTTTTTGTTGTGTCCAAAAACCATTATTTAAATTTATCAGATATAATTTTTTTTTTTAAGTTACAATATTGTTTCTTCGCTATTTCACGAATTTGTCGTTTCGTTAATGGTCGTGTATATTACTGCTCAAAATGATTACTCATTCTCTTCCGCAATGCCACGCCATATTTTTATTTCAGGGTTGTCTTTTCAGCTATTTTTAAGATTTGACACAAGTTAAAAATAATCAACTTGTTTTATTTAAAATTTGTTGTACTTTGTGTTGATACTATTTTGTTGATAAAATTTGGTTTACTTTATGATTTTAATTCGAAGTGAGCCCTTTTTATGATAAAATTGTTCAGATAAAGCTGACTCGTTTTATGAAATAATTCAATTCTTTTTTTGTTTATAACCATTTTTATAATATCTTGTTTAAAATATATTTGCTGATATCGAAATTGATTGCTTATTGCAGTAATAATGAAAATATTTACATCTAAAAAACTATTGCATTTTATATCGTATGAACAAATAATAGTTAATTAAAATTTAATATGTCGTTACCAAACCTACAACACTATTATGTGTCTTTGCCTTTTAGAGGATATACACAGTGATAATTAAAGTTATAGCTCTGCAGATCCATTCCGTTCTGATTCGAATGACGATTTCAATCCGTCATTAATAAGTCAAAGGAGTTCAAAAAGTGGTTGATGGAAGAAAAAAAAACATACTAACACTGTGCCTCGGTGGGCTAGTAGGTAGTGTGCTAGTCTGTCAGTCTGGGGTAGTGGGTTCGATTTCCACCAAAGACTCTTGTAAGTTTTACTACAAATTGGCAGGAACACCAATAAGCTTCGATATAATCTGGGTCCCTACTGCACCCACTGCGTTAGTACAGGCCACTTACTCTAAAGTAATATCTGGCCAAGTTAAAAATAGCGGTTAGAAGATACTAAAAAAACATATAAAAAGGCTTTGGACCACGGTCAGACACATATTATTTGGAGATGCTGTGGAGACCTAGCCTTAAGCAAATTTTGGCAATTACCATAGACTCTTGTGATGAGGAAGAATGTCGACATGTCGCCAGTCTGAAAGCACTACAGTCGAGAGTATAAGGCTACTGACAGCACGACACTCAATGAAAGTGGTGTATTCGTAAATTTCCAGTCAGATATCAGAAATCATTGAGAAACGAAGGGGTTCGAAAAGGTACCCATGATGTTAGCGGTCTGCTTCGGTATCCCCCCTACAAAAAAATATTAAACATAAACTGACTTACGGTAAAATTAAAATCAGCGTGTTTTCATTTTTACAATTAAAAGAACCCAACGTAAAGTAAAAATGTAACAATATACTTCACTGTCTAATCCCACATGAAAAACAAAATAAAAGTGGTTGCGAAGTGCTTGTGGAGAAAATTGCCGTTATATGTGCAACATGTATGTATTTAAGATATAAAAAAAATGTTGAGCTATATTATATTGCTGATAGAATATCACTACAACGTAAGATAACATTTTTTTTGAGTTAATACTTGTTGAAACACAAATTTTGAAACTTTATTAAAATTTTAACTAAAATGTCACAACTCAAAATAATACAAAAAAAATATATCGAGAAGTTTCAGAAAAATTGTAGTAACTCAAAAAAATAGATTTATTTGACAATAATTGCAGAAAATTTAAAAGAAAAACAGTGTAAATATATAGCCTTTTTTTTCATAGATCACGTGTGAGTCGTGTCATGCTGTCATTTTTTTTTTTGTTTAGTATTGTTTGGCATTTCATAATGGACATAATTACGCCCCAACAATGTTTACAAATCGTTCAACTTTATTACGAAAATTCGATATACACATTCCTCACAGAATGTGTATCGTGCACTTCGCTCAACTTATGGTCAACATAATCGGCCTACTGAGAGTACTATTCGCAACACCATCACCCATTTTGAGACCCATTCATTATTGGATAATAATGGACCGAATAGGCCACGTCCAGCACGCTGTGAAGAAAATACAGCGGCCGTAGCTGAGAGTGTACACGAAGACCGTGGAGAGTTGATTCGGCGCCGTTCGCAGCAACTCAGACTGACGTATGGAACGACTTGCCGCATTTTACGTCGAGATCTTAAATTGAAAGCATACAAAAAACAGCTTGTGCAACAACGGAAGTCGCTCGACCTTCCCAAATTTTGTTTAGCGATGAGGTCCATTTCTGGCTCAATGGGTATGTAAACAAACAAAATTGCCGCATTTGAAACGAAGAGCAACCTGAAGAGATTCAGGAGCTGCCACGGCATCCAAAAAAAAACGGTTTGGTGTGGTTTGTTGGCCGGTGAAATCATCGGTCCATATTTCTTTAAAAATGATGCCGGTGCGAACGTAACCGTCAATGGTGACCGTTATCGTGCCATGTTAACCGACTATTTGATGCCTGAAATTGGAGATAGTGATCTCGGCGACATTTGGTTTCAACAAGACATCGCCACTTCCTACACATCACATCAATCAATGGATTTATTGAGAGAACATTTCGGTGAGCACATAATTTCACGTTCCCCCCGGGGGTTCCAAATGTCACTGCAGTAATGGCAAATGCTTTGACGCGGTCCACTCGGGGAAAATAGGGGCACCAGACGCTAGGGTTCCTAGAGCCTGAATCTGGAAGAAAAGGTCTGTTGTTTTAACACGGGTCCTCTTCGAGGCCTGACCAGTGCCCAAAGGACTGGTACCACGGGAATCGGTAGCCCCACAGAGAGCCTATCCTCTCTGTGACCGGTTATTGGTGAGGTCCCCTTCGGGGGTACACGTGGTGGTTGTGGTTTAAGATCGATTAAACTAGATATGGTGCATGGTCGATCAAGTGTGCTGTTGCACTCTCAACAGACGGAGTTTGGATAGTCTCCAAACCCCTAAGCAAGAGGTTATAATATGGATCTAGGCTTGCCTTGGAAAGGCTTGCCATATTGTATAAATTGCTACTCATTGTGACTGTATACACACAAATTGCGATTGGTGGCAATCGTAAAGTGTTGTTATACTACACAATGGGGGCGCTAGTCTACGCCTAAGTTTCACTCGGTGGTAAGACCACCGTGAGGTTAGGCCGAGTATGGCAGGTACTCACGTTAATCTTGTTCCACATATAATTTCACGTTTTGGGCCGGTCGATTAGCCACCAAGATCGTGTGATATCACATCGTTGGGTTTTTTCCTGTTGGGATATGTAAATTCTAAAGTTTATGCGGACAAACCTGCTTCGATTCAGGCCTTGGAGGAAAATATTACGCGTGTCATTCGCCAGTTACCAGTCAAAATGTTTGAACAAGTCATCGAAAATTGGACTCAACGGATTGAACCATCTGCGACGTAGCAACGGCCAACATTTGATAGCCATAATCTTCAAAAAATAAATGCCAAAGAATGTTCTTTCAAATGATAATAAACATTCTCCATTACACTTGAATTTTCTGTGTTTTTTTCATTAAACAAGTAGGTAACCTCGTAATGGATCACGCGTTATAATATGTTCGGATTTTTAAATTATCTTAAAATGTAATCACAAACAGTTTTTTACCTCTACTGAAAATTTTTAAATTTTGATTCAACAACCTCTTGTTGATCATATGCGAAATATATGATAGCCCTGCTTACATTAAAATACACGTCTGAAAAATCTTAATTTCTTCAAAAGAAAAATCTTAATTTCTTCAAAAGGTTTAAAAAGGAATAGTTACCATCCGCTTGTCAAATTTCTATCCGTATTTTCTCTTCTACTCAGTAAATTTGCTTTTACACTATTCTATTTTCCTCATTCGACAAAAATTTATGACAGATCTATTTACATGTGGGACAATATAAAAGAGCCTTAACCCATTAGATCCCAACCACTAAAAAAAAATGTATTGGTTGTTGCAATATTATATAATGTATTATTTTTCCGGATCAATTGAAGCAGTTTTTTCGTTCTACCAATTAAATTTTATATTCTTCATATATTTTTTTTGTATGTTTGTGTCCTTATTTACATTTTCCAATTGTTTTATAATTTTTTATTAATAATATGATCTTAATATTTCATTGTTGCATAATTTTTTATACTGAATCTTTTAAAACCTTTAATATTGATTATTTTTTTTTTACTTGCTAAAAGTAATTTTTTATATAGTCATCCTTTATCTAACTTTTGACTCAATTAGCATTGCACATTTCTATATACGTTTTTATGACTGTTACCAATAATGAACGTGGAAGATCCAAAGACATAACAATGAATATGGTCAGAATCTTAGCTAATCATAAAAAAGGTTTTAAAATCGTACACATTAATGCCCAAAGCTTAAATAATAAGGTAGATGAATTTAAAATAATATTTGAGGACTCCGATATTGATGTTATTTGTGTCTCGGAATAATGGTTAGTAGCATCAACCCCCGACAGTTTTATATTTCCTTATGGTTACAGAGTTTTTAGATCTGACAGAGAAAGTCATGGTGGTGGTGTTGCTATATTTGTAAAAAGTATACTACTTTAAAATTATATTATATTATACTTTTAAAATTTGCTGCAAGTCATCACCTTCAAATAGTTCATTTGGGCAGGCAGTTGAGTTTATTTTGATTGAAGTTTCATCGTTCAGCAAAAAGAAGTTTTTGGGCTGGGTTTATAGCCAAATAGAGAATATCATTAACCATCTGTTTTATACACTTGAAAATCTTGCCTCAAGATATAATGATATAATTATTATGGGTGATTTTAATACAAAGCTTTTGATGGAAATGACACTCCCTGATAATATGCTATCGCTTGGTCTTACTACAGTTAACATAAAAAGTCCAAATTCCCATACATCCACAATAAGCTCACTAATTGACCTTTTCTTTGTGTCTAACCCTGGGAATATAATTATGTTTGTTCAGATATTTGCTCCTTGTTTTTCTTATAACTTTCAAGTTCAACAAATGAAACAGTGTTTTAGTTATCGTGATTTTAAACACCTGTTCATCATGCATTGCCTGGAGTGACATCTATTTCATGTCGTCAGTTGACGAGCAATCTTCATTTCTGGAGCAAAAGATACAATATCTCTTTGATTTGGCTGTACCGCTAAAACAAAAAAATATAATTTATAAACAAAAACCCTGGTTTTCAATTATTGTTAAGAATGCAATACTCCAAAGGGACTTAGCATACGGTAGTTGGCAACGTTATAAAACTCCTGAACCTAAATTGTAGTATTCCGTTGCAAGAAAAAATATTAACAAACTTATTAAACACGCAAAAACCGAATATTATTCTTAATAGTTTAGTACTGCAGTCGATTCACGACAAACTTGGAATACTATTCGTGAAACAGATATAGGCAATGCAAACAAGAATATTGACTGTCAATGGGATGCAAATATGCTTAACAGAACGTTTACTAATATTCCAGTTATTCAATCAAACCCCACTTTTTTCTTCAGACAGGTTAAATACAAATAACAGGATAACCGGGGAATTTTTTCAATTTTCTTGCGTCACTCAATATGATGTCCGTTCATCGTGCTCATCAATTAAATCAGTGGGTAGTGATAAATTACATCCAAAATTTATAAGAATACTGCTGCCCTTGATTCTTCCGTATGTCACCCATCTGTTTAATACTATCATAATGTCAAGTGAGTATCCACTAAACTGGAAACATGCAAAAATTGTGCCATTACCTAAGTCGAATGGAGAATACAGACCTATAGCCATCTTGAAAGTCTTGGAAAAACTTTAATATAAACAAATGACTGCATATCTTAATTCCAATAATTTGCTTTCTAGTATGCAATCTGGTTTTCGCTAGAGTCATAGCTGCATTACCGTTCTTTTGGAAGTTAGTGAGAATATACGGCAAGGATTAGAAAATGGATACATTAACTTTTTAGTGCTTTTGGACCGCTCTAAGGCATTCGATACCATAGACCATGATATACTACATGAAAAACTTAAACACTTTCTTAGATTTACGAGCACATAAGCTAGACTTATAGCATAATATCTTTCAAACCAATCGGTATTTGTAAAGGAGTGCCTCAAGGCTCTATTTTAGGACCTCTTTTATTTTCATTATATGCAAACGATTTCCCAAATCAGCTTTCTAAAAGTAAAATCCATTTATATGCAGATGACGTACAACTCACTCAAAGTTGCCCATTTCAAAATATTGCTTCAGGCATATAAGATCTGAATGCCGATTTAAACAGGACCTACGTTTGGGCTAGTTCAAATGGACTCTGTTTGAATCCGAGCAAATCCAAATTTATTGTAATATGTAAAAAACGCGTAATTCCCAACATTTCTGAAGATATTGTGTTAAATGGTGAAAAAATTGAAATTGTTCACACTGCGAAAAATCTGGGGTTTACTTTTAATTGCAATTTGACATTTGAACTCATTGGTTAGTCAAACTTATGCAAAACTTCGTGCTACCTGGCCCACACAATAATTCACTCCATTAAGAATAAGGGCCAAAAGGTTTGAATTATTTGGAAGCTGTGACACAGTTAGTAAAAGAAAACTGAATGTATTGTTTAATAATATTATAAGATATGATTATATGAATTTTTATTTGAACTATTTTTGAATTAATAAATTAATTATTTAGGCTTAAGTTCTTAATTATAATTTTTCTTTATCTCTTTATAATTAAGAACTTAAGCCTAAATAATTAATTTATTAATTATAAGATATGTGTATGGATTGAGAAGATTTGATCAGGTCTCCTCTGTTTCTTTTTCTTTGTATGGAGTCTCTTTTGAAAACTTGGTTAAATTCCGCACTCTTACTTTTTTGCATAAAATAGTAAATAGTAAATAGTAAATAGTCAAATACCCAAATATTTATTTGAAAAATTACATTTTTCTTAATCGCCACGAAAACAAAATAATTTAATACCTCGGCATCATTGTCTAGTGTTTTATGTACATGTCGCTCTTCTTTGGAACAATTTTCCACCAAGTCAACAAAGAAACAGCAATGCTAATAGTTTCAAAAAAATTTTATTTAAATTTTAGCAATAACTTAATAATAATTTGTTATTATTGTTTTTCTTTATTTTATTTATTTTTTATAATAAGTATTTTATTTATATACATATGTATTAAGTTTATTTTTTTTAATTATCAAATTTTGTTACGTAATGCGTTCCTGTACTATAAATATACGACCCAGTCTTGTTGTATAGGAAATAGAAATAAATAAATAAGAAATATTTATTTAAGAAAAACTTTATTAACAAAAAAATTAAAAATAAAAATTCGGAAAACTGGTTTTTGGGCTGTACTCATACGAGCACAATTGGACAATGTTGATTCATTTAGCTAACTTTAAATAAATATTTAATTTAATTGAAATTAATTTATATTCATTCACATTTTAAAGCATTTTTTGGATGTCACATAGATAAAACAAAATTGAATTAGTTACTACTAGATAAAAATTCGGTATAAACTTTTTTAAAACAGTATTTTTCTACGCAAAGCGTCACGTTGCATAGCTCGCAAATCCATCGAATTATACTGTGGCATACCTTGCATCGTAATTGATTAGGTATACGCTTAGGGAAGTGGTTACCTGCTGATGTTGCTATTGACAATGTAGTAGATCATCTTGGTTCTATTGTACGAATAGCATAGTTTCGTATGTAGAAGCGTACTATTTCTCGTTGAAAATTTAAGAGATCTATATTGTTATTGTTGGCGCTCTTATAAAGTTTCCAAGCATTTACTACAATCGAATTTATCATAGACTGAATGTTGTACGCGCTTATTGCCTGGTCATGGAGGTCTACTCCACCCATTCCAGAATTGTATTCCGCAATTAGCTTTGTCTGCTGTACGTTAACTTTACTTTTGTAAGCCTTTGACCATCTAAATGCAAGGGCTCTATTCCATCAAAGTTTGTACCTAGAGTCACCACGCTGTTATCGTTCCATTTTAAAAAAAGAATTCCGGAATCAACATACCTATTGGTGAGATCAAAGTTTTGTAAACTTCTTAAGGACAATAGTTCGTAGCTACCTATACCTACCTGTAATCAAATTTTCCATGCTCTTCTTTTTGTAAAACTTTTTTTAACATTAGAGGACAGTTTTTTGTACTTCGGTCCCGAACAGTTCCTATTGCTCAAAATCCTTTTTCTTTTAAAAGGCACAAAAGATCATACGAAGTGAAAAAGTTATCAAAAAACAAAATTTGGTCCGTTGGTTGAGAAATATTTTGTTATAAGATCGAGAACAACTCTTGATCCTAGAGGCAGTTGCTGACACTGACTATCAACTACTTTAGCTCCACAATAGGTGTCAAACTGATATAAATAACCGCAACTGCTGGTAAGCATTCAATTTTTAAAAACAAACCTTACAGGCTTTCCTCTAATAAATTGTTTGGCTGAGTGGCTTCCAAAATATTTGACCATTGACTTATCAATTGAGAGACTTTAGTGCATATAACCGAATTGGCAAAACTTTTCGCACAAAATGTTTGTAAGTGGTCTAATATTAGCCATTCTGTCACTTAAATCCAATTCTGAATTTTCTGCAAGATGTATGTAACGTTTGATTTTTTGAAAACGATTACGCGACATATTGTTAGCAATAAATGGTAAATTAGTATCCTCGTCTAACTGCCAGGCCATACGCTCTCTTGACATGGAATGATAGCCACTGAACAGCAAAATTCCAAAGAAAACTTAAGTTCTTCTTCCGAGAAATGGAAGCTATGCATGTTGTGTTGCAGGGCGTATTTAACTGTTTGTACGGCAATTAGCTGCACAACATCATTATCAAATATCTTTTCAAAAACGTCTACTGGTGTTTTGCCTTCCAGTGCAATATTTGTTTCATGCTTTAAGGTTTCAAAAGATTTGGTACTAGCCATATCCATATTCATTGGCCTTTTTCTCCACCTGAAATATCGTTAGGTAGATCATTACGTAATAAATTCTCTACATCAATTTCCTCCTCGTCTGTTTCACGGTCAGCATTTCGAGGAATGGTAGTAAAATCAAAATTGTTAAGACTTTGATTACTAGCATAATCAGTGGCAGCGGCAATATTTTCAAATCTTCTACTATAAAACTTTCGGGTATCCATTACGGAAAATCTATGCAAAAGATATCGTATACATTATCCCATTGTACTCAAGGGAGTACACCAATATTTTTGCTTACCAAAAAACACTTTTCACAATTTTTTAATATTTTTTTTTTTAATTAAAACTTTGATTTGTTTTATTTATTTTTCACTTAAATTTGGTCATGATTGATTTAAAGGAAAAATGATATACACTAGTGGCACAAACAAACTAAACTTAAAATTATATATTTTCATTTTTGTTTTAACAGATTTGTTTATTAAAAAAACTTAAAAAAATGTTATAATTTTAAAGTCCAATTAAAACTGAATATATATAGAAATATATATAGAAAAAAAGAGAAATCCGTCATCTCTTTCAAAAAAGGAATAAAAGTTGCTGCTTTTTTGCTGGCAAAAACTAAAGCAACTCTTCTGTCGATTTTCTAAGACTACTTTTTCTGAGTTTTTTTCCCGTTATAATTTTACCGTTGATTTGTGAAGTGTTTGGGTATTATGCAGTTACTTATAATGTGTATGCATCATTACAACGAGTAGTGCAAAAAGTTAAAAATAAATTAGTCAAGTGCGAGTTAGACTCATACACGAAGGGTTCCGTACTATGTTTAGTACAGCTTTAAAAATTCAAGTTGTTAATTTTTTCATGTTTTATGAGTCACCCTTTAATTTTAAAATTAAAGACATAATTGCATCACTGTTGGAAAACCCTTTAAATTTTAGCAATTTTTGTTATAGCGGCCATGGTAATACACTATCTATAAAAATATACATTCGTCTACCTATTACGGTTCAAAAAATAAGGTAATATACGTGAAAAATATGTGACTGATGGAACACCCTTTAGATATTAGTAATTGTTACAGCGGCTAAAATACAACATCTACTGTAAACATTTAAAGAGTCTACCTATTATGGTTCAAAAAATAAGGCTATTTACGTACAAATCATGTCTCTGTGGGAACACCCTTTAATTTTGTTATTTTTTATGGCGGCCATGGCAATTCTCTTTCTATGAATACATCAAGAGTCTACCTATTACTATTAAAAAAATAAGTTACTATACGTGAAAAACATGTCACTGTCAGAACACCCTTTAATTTTTTGTAATTGTCATAACGGCCATGGCAACACATCTTCTATACAAATTGGAAGAGTCTACATATTACGGTTCAAAAAATATGTCATTTTACATTCAAAACACGTCACTGTCGGAAAACCCTTTAAATTTTTATTGTTTTTATAGGGATCATAGTAACACACCATTTGTGAAAATTTCAAGAGTCTATCTATTATGGTTAAAAAATTAGTCAATGTTTATGCAAATCATGTCACTGTCGGCACACCCTTTAATTTTTACTATTTGTTATAGTGGCCATAATACACCTCCTGTGTTCAAGAGTCTACCTGTTATCGTTCAAAACTTAGGTCATATACATACATGAAAGTCACATCACTATAGGAACACCCTTTAATTTTATGTTTAATATTGTATACTGGCTTATAACGCGAACATAGATTAAATTACTGCAAATTTTAAGTGGTTGCCTCCTATACCTCAAAAAATAAAGACATAGAGTTTTAGTATTTGTTGCTATAGTGGCTACAGTTACACATCTTCTGTAAAAAATTCAAGAGTCTACCTATTATGATTCAAAACTTACGCCTTATACATGCAAATCACACCACTATCGCAACACCCTTTAATTTTTAGGTTTATTTTTTTAGACTTGTTTATAAAGTGAACTAAGTTTTAATGACCGTAAATTTTTAGTGTATGCCTCCTACAGTGCAAGAAATAAACACATATTTGTGAAAAGCACCTCTCTATCGGCACACCCTATAAGTTTTAATATTTGTCGCTATAGCGGCTACAGTTATACACCTTCTGTGAAAATTTCAAGAGTCTACCTATTATGGTTCAAAACTTAGGCCTTATACATGCAAATCACACCACTATCGGAACACCCTTTAATTTTTAAGTTTATTTTTTAGACTTGTTTATATAGCGTACTAAATTTTAATTACTGCTTGCATATTTTTAGTGTATTCTTCCTACAGGTGAAGAAAAAAGCACATATTCGTAAATAACACCTCTCTATCGGAACACCCTATAAGATTAAGTATTTGCTACTATAGCGGCCACAGCTATACAGCTTCTGTGAAAATTTCAAGCTTTTACCTATTATGGTTCAAAACTTAGGCCTTATACATGCAAATCACACCACTATCGGAACACCCTTCAATTTTTAGTTTTATTTTTTATAGTTGTTTATATAGTGAACTAAGTTTTAATTACTATTTGTAAATTTCAAGTGTATCCCACCTACAGTTCACGAAATAGGCACATATTCGTGAATAACACCTCTCTATCGGAACACCCTATAAGTTTTAGTATTTGTTGCTATAGCGGCAACAGGTATACATCATCTGTGAAAATTTCAAGAGTCTACCTATTACGGTTCCAGAGATAAAAGGCGCTGACAGACGGACAGACATTGTAGCGAAAACAATAGGGAAACGTTTTTACACTTTGTGTACGGAACCCTAAAAAGAAAAGCACTGCATACAAAAAAGAATCCGATATCAATGCAACCATCATTTTCAGTTGGTTGGTGATAATTAGTTTTACGCAAAATGTCAGCAACACAAATGATATACCCATTGCATTGTTGCTGACGTTTTAGCTGTAAAAAAATTCATGTTGATTTTTATAAATTTTTTAAATCTAATCGTGATAAGTTTGATGAAATCAAATAAAAATTTTCTTCTCTGTCAAAAAAACTGGAGAAATATAAAGAGATGACTGAAGATTTTAAGTCGATCGACAAGCTATGTTCTTCTAATTCCCCGACGCAATCAGAAATGTTAATAAGCTTAACCAACCTCAAATCCCGATACCGAATGTTTCTAAAAGTAATAGATCTGATGATACAATACCACCTTCCTTCAAATAAAAAAATTGGTATCTCGTTTTGCTTTCGAACAACTACTGCTGACCCAACCTAGAAATATCACGTCATTTTAAATTACAGTGCCACTTTAAATTTGTACATATACTTATGAGCAAATAGTTGAACCTTTAATTTTGGCCTGTTAATACTCTAGTTCGTGAATATGTATACAGAGAAAATCGAACAACAAATAATATGGTCCGCATATCGACAAAATAACTAACTTTTATTTCTGATTTACAAATATCTGTTTTATATCAGAATGTTCCAGGATTAAACTCTAAATTACCCAAACTGCATGTAGATAGTTTTGGTTTTAAACTACACGCAATATATTTAAATTAAACCTGGTTAAGCAAAAAAGTTTTTTAATGCAGAAATATTATGTAATAATTACAACATCTTATAACATCAGACTCAATAGAAAAACTGAAACTATTGCTGGAGGTGTTTTTCCTCTTCTCTATTTCCATCAGAATAAATGGTAATTAAAAATCTACAAGGAATTAAATTTGTTTGCGTTATGATGACGGTTGCTCAATATTTATATAACATGTTCCTATATTCTATCTACTGAACATACAAAATCAATTGAAAGTTATTTCTAAGGCGTACCCTGTCTGTCTGTCTGTGTTCGCATCACGTAAAAACTACTGGATGGATTTTAATAATATTGTGAGTAAGTACTTTAGTATCTCTATTCAAATATAGCATACTTCTTTTGCGCAAAAACACATTTTTTCTAAGAGAAAGTAAAGAAAAAGCAGTAAAAGTACGCAATTTTACCGATATGCATACTTTACGGCACTTTTTATTTTTAAAAGCGGGATATTTTAAACATCATTTACAAAGCTTTACAATAATTTTTATAATTTTAGGGATGGGTACCTTTATCTAAAGAAAATACGTATACGTAAAGCCCTATAAAAGTAAGAGCCTTAAAATTTGGTGTGGATTACTTTCAAGGCAAAATCGAACAAAATATTGTTACAACGCACACAAAATGTGTGGGCACAGCTAGTATAAACTAAATCAAACGATTGGGTTGTGCACTATGTTAATAATTTTTCAAATAAATAGAATTCGCAATTCCCTTGATTCAGTATTTGTCATTATAAACCGAATTGTACTTATAAACCGAATTGTACTTATAAACCGAATTGTCCTTCATTTTTGTATACGACCAAGCTATCAACGTAAAGTTGATAGCTATAGCTGGGGGGTTACTGCGTAATTCGATTCGAAAGCTAAAATTTTTCGAAAGCAATTTCCGAATCTTAAGCTTAATCGTACTGTGTAACTCGTTCGAAACGATGACAAAGTTGTATTGTTAAACAAATGGGGAATTATGATGAAAAGTTGGTAGCACTCCAACTTAATTGTCAAACTTGGTGAAAATAACCCAAAACAAAAAGCAGTTAAAAAACAAAGTTTAAATATTATACTTTTTTAATTATTTTTTTATTGTAATAATGGATTGTGTTTCGTTGTGTTTCGTTGTGGATTAAAATTCATTAATTAATTAAATTTAATTCCAGAAACAGTTCAAAGCAAAATAGTAAGGGTCCCATCAAATATCATTAATCTTAATGGTAAAAGGCTAGAGACCATAAATATTTTCAAAATTATATTAACAAAATGTATCATTTAGTTTTGTAAAAAACTTCTTTCAGTAAGGATTCAATTACGTATATACTTTATAGCATAGAAAGTGAAATAAAAAGGTCACAAAGATCAGCTGCTATTCACCTACGTTAAATGAGGCAGTCACTCTACAATTGCTGCCTCATATTAATGGATTTATTCCCAGGATCTGGAACATTAGGATGACCTTTTGCTAAGTCTGAATGCTTAGAAATGAATTGAACCATTTCTTCATCCTTTTTAGGGTTCCGTACACAAAGTGTAAAAACGTAACCCTATTGTTTTCGCTACAACGTCTGTCCGTCTGTCAGCGCCTTTTATCTCTGGAACCGTAATAGGTAGACTCTTGAAATTTTCACAGATGATGTATAGCTGTTATAAGGTGTTCCCATAGAGAGGTGTTATTCACGAATATGTGCCTATTTCGTGAACTGTAGGTGGGATACACTTGAAATATTTTTATATACTTATATATGGTATTTCGTGGTGACGATGACGCGAGTTCAATAATTTTTCTTCTACCAAAACGTGTGCATATCTGTAGAAACCTACGTTAGGTGACTATGGTGATGATGATGCGAGTAATTTTTCTTCAGCCAAAACGTGTAGACCTATCTATGAAAACCAATGTTAGTCGACGATGGTGACGATGATGCAAGTTCAATAATTTTTCTTCAGCCAAAACATGCAGACCTATCTGTATAAGCCAATGTTAGGTGACGACGGTGCGAGTTCAATCATTTTTCTTCAACCAAAACGTGCAGGCCTATCTACAAAACGAATGTTAGGTGACGATGATGCGAGTTTAATAATTTTTCTTCAGCCAAAACGTGCAGACTTATCTATAGAAACCAATGTTAGGTGACGATGATGGCAGTTCAATTATTTTTCTTCAACCAACACGTGCAGACCTATCTATAGAAACCAATTTTAGGTGACTATGGTGACGACGGTGCGAGTTCAATCACTTTTCTTCAACTAAAACGTGCAGACCTATCTATAGAAACCAATGTTAGGTGACGATGATAAGAGTTCTATAATTTTTCTTCAGCCAAAACGTGCAAACCTATCTATAGAAACCAATGTTAGATGAAGATGGTGACGATGATGCGAGTTCAATAAATTTTTCAACCAAAATGTGTAGACCTATCTCTGGAAACCAGCGTTAAAGGTCGATGGCGACGATAATGGTAATGATGACGACGGTTAAGGTTGTGATAATGGTAACGATGATGCGAGTTCAATAATTTTTCTTCAACCTAAAAGTGCTTAACGTACCTAAAGAAGTTTTCACTTCCAAAGAAGACCTAATGACATCACAGAAAATAAAACAAAACGCACAGTGTAAAATACATTCCTGGCCAAACAGAGAATAGCAATATACGAAACTTATAAAAACCAACAACATAAGTTTTGCTTATAAACCTAACTTTACAACAAATGTAATGTTTGCAAAAATTGAGGCGCCAGTTAAGAAACAAGAACAAAACAATGGTGTTTACGATATACCATATAAAGGAAATTGGGAAACAAAGTGCAATTTAATATAGTATATAGGAACAACAAAGAGGACTTCATCAACAAGAATAGCTTAACATAAAAAGGACAAACTGAAAAAAAAGGTGACAACTGCTTTGCCGCAACACATACAAAGCACAAGTTACACAGTTGACTTCAACAAAGTAAAAATAATAGATAAGGAAAAAGTAGAGAAAAAAAGAAAGTTACATATACAAAATAACATAGAAAATACCATGAATTTAAAAGAGGACACTGATAATATGAATGTTAGCTATAAAGTTGCTATTACTTAAGATATGTTTATGTTTAAATTTGTATATATGTTCCCTGTTTTTATGTTAATTGCAATTTGATGTGGTATAAAAACGTTTAATATTGTAAGCAATATTGCAATGTTTATTGCCATTTTTATTTAGGTAATCCATCCACAAAAAATACAATAAACACTTGGAAGAAAGGTATGGGCAACCTTAAGCTTGAAAACGTACCCTATTCTCACACCGAAAATGTTTCAGTTTATATGCAAGGTACGACGCCTACTGTTTTTTGCTATATGTATTAACACGATAATAATTTTTTACTTTTTATGGAAGGTACCACTCCCACTATACTAATCCAGTCTGTATTATGCTAGACAATGCACATTACTCTGAGGGTTACTTGTGCAAAGTTTCAAGACTCTACCTATTGTAGTTCTCCAAGTACACGATAATAATGAATCAATTAATATGGGAGGTACCACGAACACTGTCCCAATCCAGTCTGTATTTTGCTACACTATGCACATTACTCTGAGGGTTACTTGTGTAAAGTTTCATGACTCTACATATTGTAGTTCTCCAGGTACACGATAATAATTTTTCTCTTCGTATAGGAGGTACCACGCACACTGCTCCAATACAATTTGTATTTTAGTGGACTATGCTTCAAGGTTTTATCTATTGTAGTTTGCCAGGAACACGATATTAATTGCTCACATTGTATGGGAGGTACCATGCCCACTAATCCAATTCAGCCTAAGTTTAGCTTGACTATGTACGTTAATATGGGGTTACTGGTACAAAATGCCAAGGTGCAACCTGTTGCATTTCGCTAGATACAGGATAATCGGGTATGTTCTGTAATCCGAAACCAGGTGAAATTGAATCCGAATGAAATTTTAAATTGTCATAACTTTTAAATCTTGCAATATTTTGATATTATTTTTTATACATTTGATTAAAGACCATTCACATAACTTCCTTGATTGCTGATGTTTTAAAATAATATGCGCAACTAAGTTATATTTTTCTTTAAAAATTTATTCGATTTCAATTTCACTCGGTTTCGGATTACAGAATATACCCGAATAATTTTTCAGTTTGTATGGGAGGTACCATACTCGCTATTTCAATCCAGTCTATCTTTCTCTAAACTATGTATGTAAATATAGATGTTACTGGTGCAAAATCTCAAGGCACTACCTATTAATGTTACCAAGCACCACGATGATAAATATTTACTTTCTATGGGAGGTGCCATGCCCACGTCGAATATCAAAAAAATAAGTACCATATTTTACCACCCGTATATCTAATAACAAACTGCGAAATTTTCAGCAAGATCGGTTTACTGGTGTAGGTAAAGATTTCGACTGATTTATAAGTTTTGAGGTCTCCTAAATCCATTTTGGCTATTTTCGCGATGATGTCTGTGTGTGGGTGGGTGTGTATGCCACTGTTTTTGAGGAGTTTGTACAGGTCATACCGTTTGACATATCAAAATGAAATTTAGTATGTGCCTTTGGTATATGGTGATGAAGAGCTGTATAGTTTTTGGGCATAATCGAGAAAGGGCAAGGGGTAGTTTCGTATGACATATTAAAACGAAATTTAGTATGTGCCTTTGGTATATGGAGGTGAAGAGTTATGTAAATTTTAGGCATAATAAGGAAGGGGTAGTTTACTTACTCCCTAATTTTGTAACCGCTCTACAGGTCATAACGTATTACATATCAAAATGAAATTCAGTGTGTGCCTTTGGTTTATGGAGATGAAGAGCTGTATAAATTTTGCGCATAATCGGGAAGGGGCAAGGCGTAGTTTACTTAACACCCCAAACCGAAAAAAATTAATTTTTAGATTCGCATATGCTTAGAACTTATATTCTTTATGTAATATAATAATATCTGTTTCCAGATTTTTTTTTTAGACAAAACCCTTGAGAAAGTCGACAAACAATCGACGAAACGTTGGGTAAAAAGAGTAATTAAATTGTTTTAATTTTTATGAAAACTGTAGGCCCAAATAGCTGAAATGTAAAAAACTCCTTGAAATCAAAAAAATTATTGTTTAAAAAAAATTCTAAATTTTACAAAAAAATGTGTTCTCAATATCACATATTTTTTTTACATACAGTCGCTTTTTTAAAATCCATCTTATCATTTAAGGCACAATTTAAAACAACTAACATTATCTATTTTTATTTCAAATAATATTCATTTCTATTTCAAAGGATATAAAACATAATCTGGATTCTTTGGTAAACCAGCTGTGCAATTTACGTTTGGGTTCGAATCAACATCAACGATTGTTACTTTTAAGACAACGACAGCTTATTGAAGAAGACGAATTGCGTTTGAAGCACTATGTTGAATATGAGAAGTTTCAAAAAGCCATGCGCCAATGTAAGTGGTTTTAAACTATTACATAACCAATGTTAATTAGTAATTAGGGCCTTTTCATTACACCATTTGAGTTGAACTATTAAAAATCACCTGGGAAATATTTATCTCCATTATTTGATTTAAAAAGTAAGTTATGTCCAGTTAAAGCAAACTGAATAAACGTCTTCTGTTTTCTTCTATTAAGTAATGGGTGATTTTTTTGAGGTTAGGATTTTCATGCATTAGTATTTGACAGATCACGTGAGATTTCAGACATGGTGCCAAAGAGAAAGATGCTCAGTATGCTTTGACATTTCATCATGAATAGACTTACTAACGAGCAACGCTTGCAAATCATTGAATTTTATTACCAAAATCAGTGTTCGGTTCGAAATGTTCAAATGTGACAAATTTTGTTCAGCGATGAGGCTCATTTCTGGTTGAATGGCTACGTAAATAAGCAAAATTGCCGCATTTGGAGTGAAGAGCAACCAGAAGCCGTTCAAGAACTGCCCATGCATCCCGAAAAATGCACTGTTTGGTGTGGTTTGTACGCTGGTGGAATCATTGGACCGTATTTTTTCAAAGATGCTGTTGGACGCAACGTTACGGTGAATGGCGATCGCTATCGTTCGATGCTAACAAACTTTTTGTTGCCAAAAATGGAACAACTGAACTTGGTTGACATGTGGTTTCAACAAGACATGCCACACAGCTCGCGATTCTATGGCCATTTTGAGGGAAAACTTCGGAGAACAATTCATCTCAAGAAATGGACCGGTAAGTTGGCCACCAAGATCATGCGATTTGACGCCTTTAGACTATTTTTTGTGGGGCTACGTCAAGTCTAAAGTCTACAGAAATAAGCCAGCAACTATTCCAGCTTTGGAAGACAACATTTCCGAAGAAATTCGGGCTATTCCGGCCGAAATGCTCGAAAAAGTTGCCCAAAATTGGACTTTCCGAATGGACCACCTAAGACGCAGCCGCGGTCAACATTTAAATGAAATTATCTTCAAAAAGTAAATGTCATGGACCAATCTAACGTTTCAAATAAAGAACCGATGAGATTTTGCAAATTTTATGCGTTTTTAAAAAAAAAAAAGTTCTCAAGCTCTTAAAAAATCACTCGTTAGTTTTGAGCTGACTTTTGAATATTCAACTCAGATGAGACGTCAGATAGTGTAAAAACAGCTTAACATTAATTATGAGTTAGTTTTGATGTTATCAGACATTTGCTTAGTTATGTGTATTATAAAAAGGGGAAATTATACAATTTTTCATATAATTTAAGATTAATTTATTTAAAGTTGCCAGACTTTCTTTGAAGTAGATATTTTAATATTTAATGTTTTGACTTAAAAGACTTGATTTATTGACCCATTCTGGACAGACACATAGAAATTATACATTTTAAAGTTAGAAATTAGAGGGTTTGTCAATAAAGCTATAAATTGCTTTATATTATAGTAATAAGCAGGTGCGTAAAATTTACACAGGGTGTACTTTTATGTCTACTACAACAAGATGTAATAAATAAACTTAAAAATTAAGAATGTCGCCATATATAACGAGGATTATCTTTTGGCCTTATCTTTTGAACTGCAATAGACATACACTTGAAATTTACACAGTGTGTGTAATGGTGCGACTGATGTTTTATGGAGTATAAAAAATAAATAATGGAGTAATAAAAATAAAATAAAAAATAGAATGCGTAATTTTAATGTATAATAAAGATAATATTTCCACACAGAGTTCATTACACAGTGCAACAGTGAAACAAAATATAAGCAGATTTGATAGAATAGGTTAGATTTTACTTCCTAATAGTAGTAAAACCCTATACTCAGACCAATTCTTATTTATGGGCCTCGAAAGATTCTAAAAATCAGTGGACCCTTCAAGAAGATGTCATTAGGTTTTGCCTACTATCTCATTCACACTAGGCGATAGCGCTTGAATTTGTTTGGCAATAATGTAGCCCATTTAATGTATCAACCAAAATCTCATTCAATACACTGCCTGCTTGAACCAATTTAACGAATAAGTTAAAAAAAGGAACCCCATTTAGAAAAAATACACGTAAACAGTTTTAATTTAAAAAATAAAATATTTACATATACACATTTTTTTTTTGTTATATATTTATTAATTTATCAAAAAGTTAATTACAAATTTAAGAATGCCTCAGCGTCTTATGACATTGTTGAGGCGAGTTGGCATAACATTTAATCAAATAATAAATTAATTTTAATATTATTCAAATATCAATTCAAATATATACATTATTATTATATTTTTATATATATATATACATTATTATTATTTTTTATAAAAACTATAACATTAAAAGACTTTCTAAATTGTTGAACAAATGCTCTTTTAAAGAGGATTTAAAAATTGAAATTCTATCAATATTTCTTAAATTTTGCGGTAAATTGTTAAATTCCAAACACCCAATATATTCAATTCTCTGCTTAGTGGTTTCGAGTCTGCACCTTGCCACTCTTAAATTCGAGTTACTTCGTGTGTTAATAGCTGTTTGACTTATTCCAAAAGATATTGTGTTGTGACCAATATTATGTAATGCTTTAAACATAAACACCAACAATTGATTTTTATAAAGCCCATATATAGGTAAAACATTTTTTAAAACATCTTTGTATAGAGAAAGTGTGGAATACATTATTGGTAAATTATAAACCGTTTTTAATGCTTTGTTTTGTACCCTCTGCAAAGCTTTAAGTTCTGTATTATTTTTGGAACCATATACCAATACTAAATAATTTAGATGGCTTTGAATCAATGCTTGATAAAGAAGCAGTTTTGTTTTTTCATTGAACTTATTCTTAAATTTGTACAACAGTCCAATAACTGGAAATATTTTCGATTTCAAGTTTTGCATGTGCATATTCCAAGATAAATTACTTTGTAATTCCACTCCCAAGTACCTTATTGATTGACTTTCAAACACTTCTTCACCATCCACATAGATACTAAAACTACCAGCGTTGCTATTTAGGTACGGCTTAAATCGTAAAACTTTAGTTTTCTTTGTATTTATAACCAGTTTATTTAGCCTTGAATATTCAAAAATCAAAGTTGCATCTCTTTCCATATATGCTTTTAATGCTGTTTCATGTTTATACGGATAAAACAAAGATATATCATCAGCATACATATAAACCTTTCCGAAAAGTCCAAGATTTATAATATCATTCACATAAATTGTAAACAAAAGTGGACCCAAAACACTGCCTTGCGGCACACCATGCTCAACATCACCAAGAAAACTTTGACTGTTATTTATTTCGACGTACTGTTTTCTATTTGTTAGATAACTCTTAAAAAGATTTAATTCCCGGCCCATGATTCCATAATATTCCAACTTTTGTAACAATATATTATGATCTACGAGGTCAAAGGCTTTAGAAAAGTCATAGAAAATACCTGCCACAGCTTTAAATCCTTGATCCAACCCCTGACATATGTAGTTAACAACATTCACCACTGCGCTCTCAGTACCACTTCCTTTTCTGAAACCATACTGACATTCATAAAGTAGTTTGTTATTTTCAAAGTACGTTAGGACTTGTTGATGAATTATTTTCTCAAAAATCTTATCAATTATGGGTAATAACGCAATAGGTCTATATTTCTCCTCGATATTAGCATTTACTTCCAATGGGACAATTTTTGAGATTTTTAAAATATTTGGATATTCCGAGGTTTCCATAATGCTTCGAAAAATACTAAATAAATGCGGTGCAATTTCTTGGCTACACTTTAAAAATATCTTTGGGGACAAGTTATCATGACCAGGGCTCTTGTTTACGGATAGATTTGAAATAATTTGCAAAATTTCTTCGATTGTTATAGCATTAAATTGGAACATGCTATTTTGACGGCTTATGGTTCTAAGACTGTTAAACGAGTCTGTGGGGTAAGAAATAATATTTTCTTTCATAGTTTTGGGAACTTGCAGAAAATATTGATTTAGACGTGTACATTTTGTTACATCATCTCTTATTAGTTCGCCAAAAGAATCTTTTAAATTAATTTGATTTTTTACACTCCTTCCTAAGTTTTGATTTAAAAACCTCCAACATTTTTTGGGATCTTGCTGAATATTACAGATATTATCATGATAATAACTATTCATCGACTCTCTACATGCATTCTTAATAACTTTACTTAGCCTTTTTAATCTGTTTTGTAAATCAACATTGTCTGGTCTTCTTCTTCTTTGTTTTAAAATATTTCTTTTTAATAAAATTAAATTTTGAAGATCTTCATTCATCCAAGGGGCAATTTCATTTTTTAATAACTTTTTTGTTGTTTTTACAACCGTAGAATTTGTATTAGCATCTGAGAGATATTTTATTAAATTTGATGTATCATTTGATGGATTACCAGTGTTCTGAATTATGACATCATTTTGTAGATATTCTTTAAATTTGTTATAATCACAAAATTTTTGAATAACTTCAACAGAATTACAGTTTCGGACTTCATTTTTTATCCTACACGAAATCATATTATGATCCGATAAATCGGATTCAATAACATCCACCAAAATTGTATTTAAATAATTACTGAAGACATTGTCTATGGACGTTCCAGAAGTTGGTCGAGTCACTAACGTATGACAACTTTTAAAATCGTAAGTTTCAAGTAAATTAGAAAACCCACACGACGAATTCATTAAAAAGTCAATATTGGAATCTCCCACAATAATACAGGAACTTCGACCATATGCACTAAGTAAATTTTCTAGAATGCTGAAAAAACTATTGACATCACATCTTTGGGATCTGTAAAACGATATTATTTTAAGCGGTCTTCCATTAATTCTCAAATTATCCAATGATATTACAATTTTTTCACAAAACTGTTTACTCTCACATAATTCTATACTGTATTGTAAGTTATCACGTATATAAACCGAAGTGCCTCCGTAACTATCTGCTCTACAACAATGTACACATTCATAACCAGGGATTTGGTAAATTTGAACTACGTCTGACTCAAACCACGTCTCTTGAATCGCAATTATATTGGGTAGTTGTGGAAATTTCGAAATAAGCATTTTGAACTGATTAAACTTATCTATTGAAGAAATGCTTCTAACGTTAAAAGATAAAATATTTAATTATGAAAATCTTACTGTTTTTAAATAATTTACAAAATTTTCAAAATCGGAAAAATATTGGTTATTATTCATTTAAGAATAAAAAATAAATAAAAAATATATACTTAATACAATTTACTAGGTTAATACTCAATTTTTAAACTGGAGACAAAAACGCTGTTCCGTTATCATCATCTGAGTCATCTACGGCATTTGGATTTCTCATTACTGATTTACGTTTAGATTTAACAGTTGCTGCTTCAGTCATAATTTGGTCTACATCATCTTCATTTTTTATAAGTCTCGGTTTTGAAATTTCATTTTTCTTCACATACACTCTATTACCAATTGTATAAACTGAACTAAATCCAATTGTTTTTAAATCTTTCGCATGATTGAAAAGGCTTAGAGTTTCTTTGCTTAAATAGTCGTTGACATACACATTTTTAGTTGCTTCATTTTCTTTCAATTTAGCTTTTGAAATCATTAGACAATCCTTAGCACGCTTACTGTTGAATTTCACGACCATTGTCCTCCTATTATCATCTTTATTATCATTTCTTTGTTTAAAAAAGTAAGCATCTTCTATATTTTCTTCATTTAAATTTATACCGACTTTTTTAGAAATATCCATGACAGTTTCAACAGCAGTTGAATCTTTCTTCACTTCAACTCCTCTTATTATGCAGTCATTTTTTACCCTTTGATCATTTAAAATCTTAACCGACGTTTTTAATGTCGTTATTTCATTTTTCAAAACACGATTTTCTTTTTGTACTGAATCAAGCTTTTTGTTGTTTATGGCAATACCTTTTAATAATTCATCATATTGTTTTGACATAAACTCAATTGCTTCAGTTATTGAAGTCAGCTGATCTAGCTTGCTGAGTTTTGTTTTTATTTCTTTTAACTCCCCCTTCACTGATCCTTCGCTATTATCATCACACAGATGACAAACATACTGCTCAGTTTCGTTTTCAAGTAGATATTCATATTGACGTTTATCTAGCTTTGTACACAGAGAGTGAAAGATTTTGGCGCATTTGTCGCACTCAATGTTTTCTTCTTTATCTTCTTTCACCTCCATTCTACATTGGCCACACATCTTTTTTAAATTTCCAACACTACGGCGACTTTTTGTAGCCATACTTTAATAAATTTCAAAAGCTTAGCACTTGCTTATATTAAAGTTGCTAAACTTGTGTATAAAAACACAACAAAATTATTGTTTTCAATAAAATTAATTATCACTTCACAGAGCTTTTATTTTTTGACGTTTAAAACTCAAGGGTTGCCAACCTATTATTACACATTATTCGACAGATTTGCTTTCCAGCAACCAATTTCAAAGACATAGCTCGGCGAAAAGCTATTTCAATCAAATAAGAATAACTTAATCCCTATTTGTAGACCATACTATTTCAATAAATAAATAAAGAATGTTCCACAATTTTCGTTAGATTTCAATTACCGACATTTGCGCAATAAACTGTTTCTTTACTTTCTTTAGATTTGACAACTGACAGTCAAATCGTTGTTTGCTTAGAATGGAGCATTAACAAACAATTAATGTTTAAAAAAAAAAAAAAAAAATCAGCTTAGCTGATGAAGCAAATTACACATTATTGGGTTTGTTAATCACCTTTGGGGTTTAGATAACCCACGTGTGAGTGTCGTATAACAAATTCAGCCACAACGTTCTACTGCTTGGTACGGAATTTAAGCTGGTGTTTTTTTTTAAAACCACATGAGGTGGTTTTACATGACATAAACCTCTTGAAATAATTTAATTACTTCATTAGACATTTGCGATTATTGTATTTTCTCGTTTCGGAGATTAGAATTGTTAGTGAGCAAATACTACTAAACTAAGCTACAATTATTCGAAATGGTTATAAAAATTTAAAAATTATAATTGAAAAATAGCTTGTGTATCGCCTATGACCCTTTGTCTGGTGTGCTATTTTGTACATACCCATATCTTGTATTCTATTTTATTCAGTAAAAATAACAATCAACTGAAAAAACTACAACAACAAATAATACATTCTGTTCTACAACAACAGAAGAATATCTGGAATCTCTTAGTGGCGAGAAAGATCTGCTATTATGAGCTGAACACATTTCAATAGTAAATCTTAGCAGGAGCATTTAGTTAAAAGTTGAACAAAAATCCAACCGTAGGTCCTGCTGGTAGTCATTGTCGGTCACTGCAAACAGGGACACCTCTCCAATAGCTTGTCTGAGTGCGTTTAATTATGAGATTAACCGTGATCCCGAACATTTGGAAACATCCAATCGGTTTCCCCATAGGCTCTTTCTGTTAGTGTCATAGACCGATCTAGTGTGATATTGTTACCAGTCCCATTCGTTTAGAGTGGCGATGAGTCTCACTACGATACAGGCCAATAACTCAAGTTTATCTGCTGTACGAGCAAGAGTAAGAGTAGTACGAGGGCAATTAAATTATTCAGTAATTTGGATAAAAGATTTAATTCGTCAAAAAAGTGTTTTATTTTTCAACATAGGTCCCCTTTAAGCTCGATTTTTCGAAATTCTCAAAATAAACGTTTGTTTTAATGATGACCTCTTCGTTTGACCCAAATATCTCACTTTCCAGCCATTTCCTCTAATTTGGAAACAGGAAATACTCGTAAGCGGCTCAATTTGGAGAGCATGCTGAATGTTGTAGGATTTCTTAGACGTTTGCAGTAGTAACTACACACGTTTGCATTCGACCATTGTCTTGAAGAGATACCACTTTTTCTTCACTAGATGAGGTCTTGTTGGCCTGAAAGGCAATATTGAATCTGTCCAAAGCCTCGGAATAATATTATTATTTGCCGATCGTCCTTTTTAAGGTTAGACTACATACCCATCTTAGCCTTCTTTAAAGAAAATAAATGTTTTCATCGTTTTTTATGGATTTGTGTTTCGTCCACTTATTCGGATTGTGACAGAACATTGCTCCACACACCTTTGAAGAGGTCACACGATTGCGTATATGGTTAGGCGTGAGCAATCGCGGCATCCATAGCGCGGATGGGTTTTTTATGGACAAATATTTATGTGATGTAACGGTATTGTAGAGATGCTGTATCCACCCCGATCGTCTAATATTACTAGACCACATAAAAGTAAAATCATACAGACCTATAAGCCATTTATCAAACATATCAAAGCTGTGAGATAATATTAGTAACTAAGCTGAATCCAATTCTTAGCGCATAACGATGTATTCCGAACCATCAATTCGGTTTCAGAAAACAACATATACACAGATTATTAACTGTAATTAAAAATACCTTTGAAGAAAGAAAATAGTGTTCTCTCTTTTTGCTTAAAGTTAGCGTTTTTTAAGGGTAATGTAGTAGCAAGTGGACTTTTTCTTGCCTAAAATTAGCTAACCTTAATACAAATAAATTAATATATGTAATTTCTCAGGATGTACAGAAATTAGAGATAAAGGATTGAAGTTATTAGTAGTGAAAAACTTAGTGTATGTAATTTGGGCAATTAGAGAATTTTACACGTGTTCTTACCCTTTTTAATGTATACTTACTTGGTTTAATGTATAATTCAGTTGATGTTTATTTTCAATTATGTTGGTTTCAAATTGAGAAATTATATAAAAATATAAGGATAAAAATATAATCTAAATTATATAAATGTTATTCTTTTAGAATGAATGATCTTTTACTTTAAGCTGCTTGATAAAAAGTGACTTAGATTTTTTAATTAGAGGAAAACTCCTTTTATCCTCGTGTAAAATATGGTTACTTAAAGTTTATATTCGAAATAATTCACAATAGGTTACGGTTACAAATTCTTAGTTACATTTCAATATATTATTTTCAGTGTGAACAAGTTTTAAATGCAATTTAAATTTGAACGGAAAAATTAATTAATAAATAATTTTGTACTAAAATTTCTTGTTATAAATTTTAGATTGTATAAAATCTACGGATTTTATACATTCCGGCCTCTTTATGTTGCTTTAGCGGACGGTTGATGGCACAATACTTAAGCAAGTGAGCGTATTGCCTCGGATAAAATTTGCTGATCCGGAACAATAGCCTTATTTTGTTCATGTTGACTTGTCTGGCTTTGACGTTGGTTTTTGTAGTTTACGGTTGTTTGATCGTTGATTCTTGTTCGTTTACGGTTATTTAATGTTCTTTTGTGCGGTTTTCTTCTATTTAAACGGGTTTTGATCCCTGGGTGTAGTAGAGTGTGATGATAAGCATGACAAATCCTGCAAGTGTCCATAGATCGACAAGCTCTCAAGTCATGACTCTTGGCTAAACAGTTGACACAATAGTTGTGTTTGGCGACAGCTTTGTTTCTCATCTTCACATTCATCTTAAGGAATAGTTTACAAAACCTAATGGAGTGGTACCTTTTACACAATTTGCATTGATATGTATCTGCATCACGATAAGTGTGACGATATGTTCTTTGTCTGTAAGTAAAGATGTACCAATAAAGAAGAGGAAAAAAATTTAATTATTAATTAAGTTAATATAGTTTCGAAACCATTAATCTCTATTTTAATAATTTGGATCGAGAATAAGTGAATAACTACAGTATAGAGTGCTAATAATTAGATGAATCTTTATCATTTAACAGTGGTAAATAACAAAGTTTTACAATAGGTCTTTTGATGACTCCAGTGGCTGTTTTAACATCAGCAATTCTAACATTATTGTCAGTGCCTATATAAGTGTCTTCGACCCGGCCTAAACGCCAGTCAGATGGAGGAAGAAGATCATGAATAAAGACAACAAGATCACCTATTTTAAAATTTTGGGAGAGATTTTTCCACTTAAAGCGCTTGTGTAGTGATTTTAGATGTGGAGGAATGAATTTCCATTCTAGACCATGTGTTATATATTTCTGTGATATTTCTGTTTATATATTATACATGTCTTACAGTGGCGTATAATTTTCTTTACTCTTGATTTTAATCGTGATATATAAAATTCTGTTTGCACCATTCTGCACATTTGATTGCATTCAGCATGAGCGAGTAGTAAATGCAAATGCATTAGATATTTGTGACATAATCGTGAATTGCCTGGTAATATTATAGGATATTTTTCATTATACGGAAGTGATGAGTCTGTTAAACGGCCGTTTACCCTTAAAATATTGCTGTGATCTAAAATTGGATTAAGAGTACTTAGAGCGCTTCTTTTTGGTAAAGGGAGAGATTTAGATATATTTGCATATTCTTCCTGAAAATAAGCCTTTTGAGCTATAATTATTAATTTGTCTTTTACTAGCTTTATTTTGCTTTGAGTAAGTTTCGTTTCAGAGTAAGTAAATTGATGTTTTAATTTTGCAAGGGTGTTGTGTAAAAATCGTAACATGTAAGCTACGATTCGCAAAGCTTTGGGATATGAGGAGAATCTCATCAAAATGTCATTTTCTAGCACTGTTGTTTGCAAGATGTGAATTTTTCTTTTACTTGTGGGAACTTCAAAGCTGGGTTTTTGGGGCCATTCGGTTGGAGCCAACCTGTTTGAGAGCCAACCTGTCCATAAATAATTTTCACATGTTGTAAATTGAAGAGAATCAATGACATATTTGACTAATTTTGATAACAATACCGCACCATTTAATTACAGGCGTGGCAGGCAAATTGGTTGCAAAGGAGCGACTTTGCTTTTTGCAACAAGTAGATTGCTGACTACTACGTCTGAAGAGTTTTGCGAGCGTATATAAACTGAGGCGCAAAATGCTCCTTCAGACGCATCAAAAAAATCGTGTATTTGTATTTTATCTGATGGGTTGTACTTTAACCATCTTGGTATAGTGACTTTATCAATTTGCGATAGATCCATGAGGAGATTATTCCATTTATTTAAAATTTCTGTACTTACATCCTCATCCCATTGCACCCCTTCTATCCATAGTTGCTGCATTAACATTTTACTTCTTATTGCTATTGGTGTAATCCACCCTGCTGGATCGAAGATAGTGGCTACTCCTGATAAAATTTTTCGTTTTGTGACAGATTTGTTATTTGATACAGGAGTGAACGAATAGGTAAAGGAATCGGTGAGCGCATTCCATTTGATCCCTAAAGTTTTTGTAGAGCTTGTTTCGGGAAATTGAAGTAACTCTGAATCATAAAGATCCTCAGTAGGTATATTATTGAGTAAATTTGCGTCATTGGCCGAGCTTTTCTTCAGAGGAAATCCGGCGGAAACATATGAGAAACATATGTGACAATATATCGTCCACATATGTTTCTCTGCGAATGATTTCGGCAGCTTTAGGAAATTTGTCTTGAGAATCTTCTGCAAGCTGAAGTAGGGTGCGAATGGCTAGAAATGGGGCACAATGAACTCCGAATGTCACGGTTTTAAGTTGATAGTCCTTAGATGTACTGTTGGGGTTGCTGTGATAAATAATGCGCTGAAAGGATCTGTCATCCGGATGGACTAGAATTTGACGGTAAATTTTCTGTATGTCGCCAATGAACACATATTGGTATTTTCGCCAGTTCAAAATAATGGTTATCAAATCAGACTACAGTGTAGGACCAGTGTGCAAAACATCATTCAGAGAATGTCCAGATTTCGTTTTGCGAGAGGCATTAAAAACCACTCTTACTTTGGTTGTTTTATGGTTAGGGCGGACCACTGCGTGATGAGGTAAATAAAAGGAGTTATATTTACCTTCAAAAGAAATTTCACGATAAGATACTGGTTCCATGTGATCGAGTGTTATATATTCTTGGATAGCGTTTTCATAGTCTTTTTTAAGATCTGGAGATTTTTCTAGAGATTGATTAATGCGCGAATATTGAACTAATGCTAATATTCGAGATGGACCAAGAAACTTTGTTGTCGGAAACTCTTTTTTAACTGGAAGTTTTATAATATATTTTCCATTTTGATCTCGTGTCGTTGTTTTTTTATAGAATTCTTCACAATATTGATCGTCTTCTGATATTACTTTAGTTGAGGGTAATTCTTCAGTTTCCCAAAACTTCCTTACTATGTTGTTAAGTTCAGAGTTCTCGGAAGTAATAACACTGGTGGTAAATGTGTCAGTAGTCTGTGTTTGAATGGGACCGCTTAAAACCCAACCAAATATGTTATTGTAAGCCGATGCCTTACCACATACATTCTTCCTAATTCCTTCAATATTTATAAGATGTTCAGAATCGTTTCCGAGAATGAGATCAATAGGGGAGGACTGTTTAAAATTTTTATCTGCTAAATCCAAGCTTGATAAATGTGCAAAGGTTGTAACTTCAAATGATACTGACGGGATATGTGCGATAGTGTTTACGGAGAATTTAATATTGTCACGTTTGGCAACTAACACAATATTGCATTCTTTATTGGCCGATTGCGCATGACCACCTATTCCAATAACCTCAATATGAGATTTTCGCTAGGGTAACTGAAGTAGGCTTCGAATTCTCTCCGAAAAGTTCTTTGGGAACCCGGATCTATCAGGGCTCTAATGGTGAATAATTCACCTAAATGTTCTAATTGAACTAGGGCTGTACGGAGTAAAATATAATCGCTATTAGCGGAAAAATTTGCCTGAACGGGGGATTTTTTTCGAGGTTGATGGAAATTCATCCATCGGTTTAGTTTTCATTTCAAATGATGTTTGATTTGAAAAAGGATTTCGAAAATCCGTGGATTCAGATGAAGTTTTTGGGGATTTGTGAGGCTTATTTAAGTGCAATAGCGTATGATGTCCCGTTTACAAATAAAGCAGGTGTTTTTACTAGCGCATTTAGTTTTAACATGAATTGAAGATAGACAATTACTGCAAAATTTATTTTGAAATACATAATCGATTCTCTGTAGTATAGTGAGTTTACGAAATTGTCTACAACTTCGTAAGCGATGATCTTCGTTACAGAGCTTACAACTTTGCGAGAGCCTCTCTTGTGAGGAATATGAATGTAGTTTTAATTTTGGGACGCAAGGAACACTAAATTTCTCTTTTGTGTTTCTTATCGAAGAAATTCTTTCTACTACTTCGCATCTATTGATAAGGAATTCATCCATTTGGGACCATGTGTTATTGTATCATTTGGAAGTTTGGTTGAGACTAAATATATTAAAATAGGATCCCACCCTTTAATATTAACGTTGAGTGATTTTAGGGCTGTTAAACAGTCAGTAACTGTAGCATGTAGTTTTTGTATAGATTCGCTGTTTTCGGAATCGGCAACTGGAATGCTGAATAGCTTTTTTAATTTGTTGTCAACAAGTACTCTCTTGTTATCAAACCGAAATTTTAATGCATTCCATGCATGATCGAAATTTTCTTCGCATAAGGAGTAGCGTTTAACAATGGCACCGGCACTTCCACTTGTCTTCAGCCGCAAATAAAAGAGTTTTTGAATACGTGGTATTTCTTCGTTTTCTATACAAGCGGTGGTGAAAATATCAGGAAATGCCGGCCATTCTTCATAGTTGCCGGAAAAAATTGCAATGTCGTATGAAGGAAGTTGTATAAATGAATTTCTTTTTCGACTGGGATTGTTTTGAGAACCGAGAGTATTGGAAGGCATGTTATTTGGTATTTCACAGGCTTTGGAGAGCTTTATTATGTCCATAATATGGGATCTGGAGGAGTAATAAGTTTCGGTGCAAGCATTAAATTTTATTTTAGCATTCTCCTTATAGTCTTTGCATTTTTCAGAAACTGGGAATACCATGAGGGCTTCGTAGGAGTCTTGTAATTTAGACCACCTTTTTTCCAAATCCTCTAATTTTATTTCCAGCATTGAGTCCGTGTGATCACTTATATCTACCTTTTCGAAATTAGAACAGATTGTCATTAAGTGATCACAATCGAAAATAAACTTTTCGTGTTTCTCTGATTGAGAGTTGTTCTCAGATAAACGCACTGTAGACGGATTCATTGTAATGTTTTCTTTGAAAATTGGTTTATGAAGATTTGTAATTTAAGATTTGAATTTTGCGACTTTTTGTTGGGAGTTAGAGTTAATTTTAATTCAACTGAGAATCTTGGCGTTTAAAGTTCACTAAGGTGACTAGTTACTTAGCATAAGTAATTTAAGAAGTCTGCAGATTATTTAAATCTGCTATTGCACGCTGTTTGAGAATACATTCAACTAGAGTAATGAGTTAGAGCACGCCGAGATTATACGAAGTTACTGTAAAAGTGTGAGCAAATATAGTACTTTATGGGGTTTGTAGATTATTTGAACCTACTATTGCATATTGCTTGAGTGAATATGCAATTAGATAAATTGTAGATTATTTGAATCTACTATTGCGTATTGCTTGAATAAATGTGCAATTAGATAAATTGTAGATTATATGAATCTACTATTGCATATTGCTTGAAAGAATTTGCAATTAGATAAAATTGTAGATTATTTTTAATCTACTATTGCATACTTTATAAAAAATATATGCAATTAGGGTATTAAGTACGAGTTTTTATGATTCTACTTGCACACTGTTCGAAAGTGCAAGCAGTTAGCGCAATAAGTGAGATGCGTAGATTAATTGAATCTACTAGAGCGTTTGCTTGAAAAATAGTTTTTAGATTATTTAATCTAATTTTGCATAGGTACTTCTTTTTAGATTATTTTTAATTGATGTATAGTAAGTAACAAAATGCAATCATGAGATTATTTTAAGTTTTAATGAAGTAAAATTTGCTAGCGTTGTTTACAAATTAACAAATGATTGTTTGTTCCACTTAGAAAAAAATTCATTATATGTATATCGCGTAAACAAATTCGAAAATACTTTATTCAAATATGTGAATACAAAAATTAGGAATTGTGTCAAAGGCGAAATTTAAATTTTACCTTTTTCACTGCTGCATGTTGTTAACTGTAGGGTGAAATTTATTTCAGCTTTACTTGATCTATTTATGTTTATCGTTTTACGTTTGTTTCTATTCGACTTGTTTAAGTTAAGTTGTTATGTAACAAATTAATTATATATTTATTTAATTTTAGTTTGTAAAAATTTTAATTTTATTTACAAGAAGTATTTATTTTGTAATATTTTTTAAATATCAAATTCTTATTGTCCCGATTTAATTAAATTTTGTTTTGTGTAAACCTCCTGTTTGTTTTGATAAATTTTTTTTGGTTTTCTTTTAATTTATGTTTCGTTTGTTTCTATTTCACTTGTTTAAACTAAGTTGTTATGTAACAAATTATTTATATATGTATTTATTTAAGTTTGGTTTGTAAAAATTTTAATTTTATTTACAATAACTTTTTATTTTGAAAAATTTTTAAATATCAAATTATTATCTTACCGATTTACTTAAATTTTGTTTTGTGTAAACCTCCGGTTTGTTTTGATGAAGTTTTTTTTGGTTTTCTTTTAATTTATGTTTCGTTTGTTTGACACATCTGTTTTGCTTTGATTTCTTTAAACTATTTCATTTTCGGTTGTGTTTCACTTAACTTCACTTTGTTTAAAGTTTTAATTTTGTCTTGTTTCCTTTAAAATGTTTCGTATTCCGTTTTGTTTCATTTAAATTTCACTTTGTTTCAAGTTTTAGTTTGTCTACTTTTGTTCTCACACATACATATGTTCTCTTTTTGTTATTTTCTCTTTACTTTGTTCTATAGAACTTATGTATTTACATGTTTACATACATATATTTTTGGTTTATTTATTTGAATTTTAAGAACTCTAACTTGAAAAAAAAAAATTATTACAGACAAATTTTATTTTTTGCTTGTTGAAAATTATGTTTTATTTCTTATAGGAATTTGTTTTTGAGAGAAAATAAAATTTTTTTTTTAAATGCTTTCATGAAATGACAGGAAAATATGGTATGCAATAATAAAAACAAATTTTGGATTTTTGATTTACTAATATTGTGTCTTCTGTTTTTTGTCTCCGTGCAAATTTTGTAACGGAACAAATCTTATGTATGTACAACAGAACGAATTAAGAAATTTTGTAGATGGAATGAAAACTAACGGAAAAGTAGGTATATTGTATGTAAAAAATTTTTGTTTTTTGTCTCGTTTTGAACTTAATTTAACGGCTTTTTTTACATAAGTTTTGTAGCTACAAGTTTTGTAACGGAACACAAATTTACGTATGTAATCACGAAAAATATGAAATGATACGGATTTTTTTACAATTTTGTTGCTTTTTTTAATATTACAAAAATTTTGGTATTTTCACATATTTTAAACAAATGCACATTCAAACGTACTTATATACATACATACTTACGTACATACTTTTCTTCTTTTTAATTCGCACTTTGGTGTATATTTCAAAACTAACGGATTTTGTTGTTTTTTAATATTTTATATTTATATAAATGATTTATGTAAATGATAATGGGAGCTGAAATTTTTATCTGACCAATAAACTATTAATTTTGTGTACCACACACTTGTTTTTAATTTTGTTAATTTTTATAACTTCACACACATACATATACATAGGTATATTTTTAAACTTTTTTGTTTGATTTTAAAGATTTTATACTGTTTGTTTTTGCACAATGCTGTTTTTCTTTGTTAGGATTAACACAGATTTTGTTGATTTAGTTAATATTTTAATTTTCACTTTTTCTTTTACAGTTTTTAGATTTGTCTTTTTTAACTACCGAACGCGATCGCGATTTTTATTTAACTGCTTTTAGGTCCATGCTGAAAGTTAGCGTTTTTTAAGAGTTATGTAGTAGCAAGTGGACTTTTTCTTGCCTAAAATTAACTAACCTTAATACAAATAAATTAATATATGTATGTAATTTCTCAGGATGTAGAGAAATTAGAGATAAAGGATTGAAGTTATTAGTAGTGAAAAACTTAGTGTATGTAATTTGGGCAATTAGAGAATTTTACACGTGTTTTTCCTCTTTTGGAATTTCTTACAGATAATTGACTTCTTATTTCCTTGGTTTAATGTATAATTCAGTTGATGTTTATTTCCAATTATGTTGGTTTCAAATTGAGAAATTATATAAAAATATAAGGATACAAATATAATCTAAAATATATAAATGTTATTCTTTTAGAATGAATGATCTTTTTCTTTAAGCTGCTTGATCAAAAGTGACTTGGATTTTTTAATTAGAGGAAAGCTCCTTTTAGCCTCGTGTAAAACATGGTTACTTAAAGTTTATATTCGAAATAATTCACAATAGGTTACGGTTACAAATTCTTAGTTACATTTCATTATATTACTTTCAGTGTGAACAAGTTTTAAATGCAATTTAAATTTGAACGGAAAAATTAATTAATAAATAATTTTGTACTAAAAATTGTTGTTATAAATTTTAGATTGTATAAAATCTACGGATTTTATACACCTTTTATCGACGTCTCTCAAGCATTTGATAAAGTTTAACGCAAATGCCTAATATATAAGTTAAAGCTGAACTTTCCCGAAAACTTCTATAAGCCCTTAAAAAATTATTTAACAGATCGAAAGTTTTTACTAAAAAAAGGAGATTTTTTTAGATCGCCCCAGCTCAATGATCCGGAGTTCCCCAAGGTAGTATTTTGGAACCCATTTTATATTTACTGTACACATCAGATACGCCAATTAGCATCCGAGTAAACACATCAACATTTGTTGATGACACAGCTTTTTTAATGATGCGCCCAAGTAGCATCACAACATTTATAAGATCACATAATCAATTTGGAAAAATGGTTGAAGAAATGGAGAATAAAGGTGAATGAACAAAAGTGCACTTTCACACTGCGTAGGGACCAATGCTCTCCTATTCACATAAATTACCAACAAATACCGCAGCTTTTAGACGTTAAATACTTGGGTATACATCTTGATTGTCGCCTTACTTGGAAAAACCACATAGGTTTCAAGTTAATATGAATGAAGTTAAAAGCAGTAATTCTACCCCTAAGCTTATATTGTAAACTTCTACTGCACAAGTCGATCAACAAACCAATTTGGTTTTATGGGATTCAATTATGAGGCACTGCCTCAGCTAGCAATGTAGAAAAAATTCAAAGGCGACAAAAAAGATGCTACGTACGATTACAGTTGCACCCTAATTTATAAAAAACTCGAACATCGAACAAAGATCTAAAGATGCCAAAGTCAAAGCCGAAATAGCGAAATATGCTGTAACGTATCTACATAAATTTGAATCTCATCCAAATCCTTTGGCGCGTAACATACTAAATGAACCTGGTTACATTGAACTAAAAAGAAAAGATACTGGTTTTCTTGGCCGTACATCATAGCGATGACCCGCAAATGATTTAAACACCCGTGAAACAAACATTTTTGTCTAGCACTGGCTGGACTTAAAAAGTATTTTTTTTTTATTTTAGACTTAAGATATGAGTAATTGTTGTTAGTTTAAATACATACATGAAGATACAATAAATAATAAATGAATAAAAAAACTTCTGAGATTTTATACACCATTTCTGGCGTAACAACCTGTTTTGGGCGACATAAACATTTGAGGTAATTTATGCTGGTACGACCACAACGAAACTCAGTAAACCACATTTAACTATAGAAATTGGTAAAGCTGTGCTTATTCTTTCACCTCAATGTTTTTTTAGTACTCGGAAAACAGCAGTGTTGCATTGAAAGTTACTGCACTGGTAATACAAGAAGTCACGGAATCATTATACTGCTGTTTCTGTTATGAGAAAAACCAAATCAAAATTATATAGTTTTCTGGGTTTCGCTAAGCGTGCCCTAACTGGCAGCGAGATAATTCAAGTCTAGCGTAAATTTGTAGACACCCTTTACTAAATTAATTAATAACATGCCATTATTAACTTTTTTTATATTATTTCTTTTGGTTTTAGCTAATGACGTCCCAACTCAACAGCCTCTTTTGTATATACAACCTTCTAATGCGGGTCAACAAGGGTTTATTAATTTTGCTGGTGCATTTTTACCAACTACTGGGCATTCCGCTCACGCTCAGCACCAAATCGTCAATACGAATTCACAAACAGCTGCAATGTCAGCCGCAGCCCAAGGATATACTGTCATGTTTAATCCTCAATTGGCAATGCAAACACAACCACAACACACAGCTAGTTTGCAGTCGCATATAAGCTCCTCTTATATACTATCAAATCAGAATATGCAACCGCAACTGCAGGTTCTTCCACCAAAACAATTCCAGCCGTCACAGTTTTTGCAGCAAAGCTCTGCTGATAGCTCATATAATCAACAGCTTAGTAATCTTAATATGCCTGGAACAGACGCTAATTGTAAGTAAAGTTATCAACTAACAATAACTAGCGGAACTCTGATGATTTATTCTTATTGGTAATTATGTTAATGTTTTCTTTTATATTTTATTAAGTAATGGGAGCGTGCAATCACGGTTTTTACTCTAATATTTACTCTTACAATAATATTTTGATGTGTTAAAACTAGTTTACAATTTGGTTTTAAATTTCAATGTAAAAAATTTATTGAGTCTCGTACAGTCACTAGTCTTTATTCTCGACAATAGCTATTTCAGACTGTAGACCAGTAACTATCGACTAACTTCATCATCACAAGGTCTCTCAAATTTGATAGCATTTGTCCAAGACCAGAAAGCATCCACATTTAATATGTGTCTGGTCAGGTACAGTATTGTATTCTTAAAGTTTTCATGATCTTACATACAATGCAATTTATAGTCAAGCTTAAGTTCGTTTTTATTCTCTCTAAGAAAGAATTAATTAAATTACAAATTAGGTGATAATATTAAAGAAAAATTGGGAAAATTTAATATTTTAGACACCATTAGAGCGCAATACACATTTTTTAGACAGCTACGTAAGTTTGATTATAAATTTCATTGTATGTAATACATAAATACATAGTTCGACTAATAATAATTTCAAATTTTCAAAATTAAAAATCGCAAAGCACCGCGCAATCATGTTCACTCAACAAAGTTTGGTTAGTGTTAACTAAAAACGAATGTTGGAAGTAAAACAAATAAACAAAAGTAGCTTTCATTGCTAACCGAAGGTTGGCCGAAGCAACAACAAATATAAGGTGGTAAATATTAAAGTTAAAATATTCAACAAGAGGGAAGCTTAAGGTAGTGGTAGACGTCGTTCTCACCAACTGACTATTGATAATTGAATACAAGTTTTGTCGTATTCTTTTATATGGATTTGGTTGGTTAAATAGATGATGCTTACAACTAAAAAAAACTTAAGTAGATAGATACGAAGAGAGCTGATGACGGACGTAGCTGTCTAGAAAATGTGCATTCCGCTCTGCTGGTGTCTAAAAAATTAAATTTTCCCAATTTTTCTTTAATATTATCACCTAATTTGTAATTTAATTAATTCTTAGAGAGAATAAAAACGAACTTAAGCTTGACTAGTATTCTTTCCCATCACTTTCGGCTCATAAAAACAGATATTCCTTTAGAGACTAACCTCTCCGTCTTGCGAGGCTAGGCTGTCAATCCCTGTCTCACGGTCTTTTTCGATTTGTCCAAAATTAAAATTTCCAATATTGTAGTAATGCAGAAAATTTGTATACACACTATATTAAAACTGGTGGTCGACAGGTATCCAGAATTCACTAGCTTCTAGCTAAAAGGAAACCTAACTAGTAGCCTGTTACTTGATCTAAGCCCATTGATTACTAGGACCAAGTTATGTTATATGAAACAAAAATTATATTATACTAGGGTATTATATCCGGCCTTGCCGGAGTCCACTCATTAGTTTCGCGATTATTTATTTATTTATTTTTATTTTTTATTCTTCCAATAAATAATTAAAAAAATAACATGAAAACAACATTGAAAGAAAAGCGAATAATAAAAACAATTTGAAAATTAAATAATAACATCTAATCTGACAAGTACCTTACTAAAGGCCATTATGCACGATCATACTAAGTTTTACGATCTACAACAACATTTGGAAAGGATATTTTGAGTAGGACATAATTATTTCAGTTTTTTGTGATTGAATAGTCCGATTGTTGAGGATAGTGAATCCTGGCCTTAATGATACACAAGAAGTCTTTTTAAATAAAATCGATTGAGCTATTTTAGAGATTAGCATGTATGAATGCAGTAATTCACAATTTTTATACATGAAATGCCCCTTTTCCCTCTTTTCACCCATTTGGGCTAGAATTTACAAACAGACTTAGATAACAACTTGCAGAAAGAGATGTTCAGTTCGTTCTTCCCTCTGAGTCCAAGTTTAAGAACAACACTAGTATATTGTAGCTTCTGTATATATATATATATATATATATATATATATATATATATATATATATATATTGTCTGTTTTGAATTAAAAATACTCGATTTAGCCCCTTTATTTTAGCTCCGAGCTTCTGTATATATATATATATATATATATATATATATATATATATATATATATATATATATATATATATATATATATATATTGTCTGTTTTGAATTAAAAATACTCGATTTAGCCCCTTTATTTTAGCAACGAGTGAAAAAAACTTGGGTTTATTGTGATTAGAAAACTAAAGTTTAAGTTAACTTTTAAGTATAATGACACGAAGCACAAAGAAGACTCATTAAGAATTTGCTATTGTTCAAATATCAATTTAAAATATGTAGCAAATGTTTGGCGTTGTAATCAACTAAAGGGTGATCCATTTTCGAGGCAAATTTCGTTTACCGATGAAGCCCATTTCTGGCTCAATGGGTATGTAAACAAACAAAATTGCCGCATTTTGGACGAAGACCAACCTGAAGAGATTCAATAGCTGCCACTTCATCCAGAAAAAAACACCAGTTTGGTGTGGTTTGTGGGTCGGTGGAATCATCGGTCCATATTTCTTTAAAAATAATGCCGGTGCGAACGTAACCGTCAATGGCGACCGTTATCCTGCCACGATAACCGACTATTTGATGCCTGAAATTGAAGCTCGTGATCTCGGTGACATTTGGTTTCAGCAAGACGGAGCCACTTCCCACACATTGCATCCATCAATGGATTTATTGAGAGAACATTTCGGTGAGCACATAATTTCACGTTTTGGGCCGGTTGATTGGCCACCAAGATCGTGTGATATCACACCGTTAGACTTTTTCCTGTGGGGATATATAAAGTCTAAAGTTTATGCGGACAAACCCGCTTCGATTCAGGCCTTAGACTTGGTGTTTTGAAAACATCACACGTGTTATTCGAAATGCTCAAGCGAGTCATCGAAAATTGGACTCAACGGATGGATCATCTGCGACGTAGCAACGGCCAACATTTGATAGACATAATCTTTAAAAAATAAATGCTAAAGACTGTTCTTTCAAATGATAATAAACATTCTCCATTAAATTTGAATTTTCTGTGTTTTTTTCTTTAAAAAAGTAGGGAACCTCGAACCATATAAAATGAAGTAGCGCTATTATCAGATCTATAGGATGTTTTGGGAGGAAGAATAGAGGTTTAAAACTTTATATAATGATATAGGCTTAAAATCTGGGAGAGGCACAGACAGATATGGTACCGAGATGACTGACAATCTAGTTATGACAATCTAGAGTCCCTACGCAGTGTGAAAGTTATATGAGTACATTTTTGTTCATTCACCTTTATTCTCCATTTCTCCAAAATGTTGTGATGCTATTTGGGCGCTTTTATGAATACTTAAAAAAGCTGTGTCATCAGCAAATGTTGATGTGGACCCGGGTGCTAATTGGCATGTCTGATGTGTACAGTACATATAAAATGAATCCCAATATAGTACCTTGGGGAACTTCAGCTTCAATAAGCTGAGACGAGCTTAAAAAACCTCCTTCTTTTAGTAAAAACTTTCGATCCGTTAAATAATTTTGGAATCGTGTAAAAAAACACGTGATTTGTAGCAGTAGCTGTATTGCCTCTCTGATATTTAAAATCTAGGAGGTGAATAAATTGAAGAAATAATTAAGTTTTGATGAAATTCTTTAATGCAGATATCACACAGTAATTTTTATGTGACTTTTCCAGGTCTCTACGCAGTGTGAAAGTAACGTGAGTGCATTTTTGTTCGTTAATTGTTATTCTCCATTTTTTAACCAAATAAAAAATGTGATCATGTAAGTATTTCGATACTACGGTGTCGTCAGCAAATGTTGATGTTTAGACCAGTGAATGACAAAAGTATAATTTTTAGTACTTATTAAGTATTTGAGGCCAAACATGTATAAATGTGTATAGCTACAGCTCAAACAACATACCATACACACATACTCATATCAATTTCAACTTAAATATCTACAAGTATAGGCAAACATTTCTTAAAAGAATGGTAATTGGGTTTAAGAAATGGATCAAATACTACAATATTGTGCGAAAAGATCGTGGTCAAACACTAAATTCAGATCTCTGGTGTTAACAATTGGACCGTTTAAAGCTAGCGATTGAGCAGAAACGGCCCGAATTGGCCCACAACGCCAGGCCACACACGTCTCTAGTGACTCGCCAGAAACTCAGGGAGCATGGTTGGGAAGTTTTGATGCATCTAACATATAGTCCGGACCTGGCACCAAGTGATCACCAACTTTTTCCCGCATTGCAAAACTTCCTGAGTGATAAGAAATTGGGATGAAAAAAAGATTGTGAAATCCATTACTGGAGTTTTTCGCCAATAAGGACCAAGACTTCTATGAAAAGGGCAAACCTACCTTTTTAGTATATGTCAAAACTTTATACAACAAAACGGTGCATATTTGAACAAAATCGGACAATCCAAAACATGTTAAATAAAGTCATGAATTTATTTTATTTATTTATTAATTATATTTTTAATTATTAATAATATATGTACATAGTATAGCGAAACATATGCTGGATTCGAATAGTAGACGTGCTACCTACATACACAAAGTAAATAATTGGTGGTACAACAAAGAGAACTACAACAGGCATAGTTTTAAAACATTACACAAGTAACCCTCATACTAATGTACATAGTCTAGCAATATACAGACTGGATTCGGATTTACTTATCCGAAGTCCTTATAATTGAAAATTTCGGATAAGTAAAAAATAAATCGTGTAATATTTCATTTGCGCTTAGCCGAATACGACTGTATATAAGTGTGTCATTATGTGTGCAATTTCTAGAATATTCATTTCCGACCACATAAAGTATATATATTCTGGATCCTTACATAGAGAGAGAGAGTGTTCGGGTTAAAATCAACTTTGACAAGGCACCAGAAAAGATACAGAAATTTTAAGCCAACTAATACAATTCAGCAGCATCAAATCATTCCATTCTTTTTGGTTGTAATGATTCCGTTTTGTTTTTTTTTTTTTAATAAATACTAGACCGTGACCATACATACACATCTCCGGGGATCGCCGAGGGGCGATGGTTCTAACTTTTATAAAATTTTTCTGTAAAATTTTTACAAAAAATTTTTACAAAAAATGTTCGATAAAATTTTTACTTTCTTTTATCAAAAATTTTTTTGTAAAAATGTCTATAGCTTTATATTTATTTGTAATAATAAAGTTGATAATTCTTGCAAAAAAAAACCGACTTCAAAACAGATAGAAGGGCACCAATTCTAAACTAAAAATGTAAGAGTAATCTGTAAGAATTAGATTTAAACCAAATAAAAGATGCGCCAAAATTAGAGGGAAAAAATAAAGACTATTGAATGTCAAGCCTCTCCCTATTACTGTTTAAAAGTTAAGTTATTTTCACCAGCATCCGTCTTGTATGGGGACACCATTCAAGCCTCTGTCTATAACGGTTTCAAAGATAGGGGCACACAGATCAAATAACATCACCTATTCGGACACCCTTTAATTTACAATGTTAAAGACCTGTTGTTATAGAGGACTTGGTCACAAAGATTTTTTGTAAATTTCAACTATCTATCTATAACGGTTAAAAAGTTTAACCATATATATCAAATTACATGAACTATTGGGACACCCTTTACATTATAATTCCAAATATTTATATTTGTTATCATACCAGAGAAAGTAGTGGACATTCTGCCTAATTTTCAAGTGTTTGTGTTTAACGGTTCAAAAGATAGGGTCATATAGATCAAATTACGTAATTTATGGGGACACCCTTTAATTTCTAACTTCAAATTGTATACTTGCTATAGTGGACTTTGCAATACAGGTTCCTTGTAAATTTCAGCTGTCTGTCTCTAACAGTTCAAAAGTTTGGCCACATACATAGAATTACATTAACTATTGGGACACCCTTTAAGTTCCAAATTCAAAATTTTATACTTTTTGTTATAGCTGACTTAGCACTACAGGCTCTTTGTAAATTTCAGCGGTCTGTGTACAACTATTCAAAAGTATGGCCATATACATCAAATTAAACGAACTATTGGAGCACCCTTTAATTTAAAATTTTGAGTATTTATACATTTTATTATAACGGTCATAGTAGTCGACATTCTGTCAAATTTTCAAGGTTTAGTCTATAACGGTTCAAAAGATAGACCCAAATAGGTCATATTATGTCACCTATGGGGACACCCTTTAAATTTATTTTTTTATTAATTTCTGCTGTTGGGAGCTATAGCGGCACGCAGTTTTTTTAAATTTTAATTTGCTGCCCTTTACGGTTCTTAATACACGTAAAAATCATGTATGTACCAGGGGGCAACTGTGATCATTCGAAGAATCTTATTTTGGCGCCTTTGTATTTTTTCAACATTGCTAGCTGAGGCAGTGCCTCATAATTGAATCCCATAACACCAAATTGGTTTGAGGATCGACTAGTACAGTAGAAGTTTACAATCTTAGCTGATGGTAGAGTTTCTGCCTATAAGCCAATTTAGTTGTACTGCTTTTAATTTAATTTGTGTTAACTTGAAATCAATGTGGCTTTTCCAAGTAAGGCGCCGATCAAGATTTATACCCAGGTATTTGACGTCTGAAAGCTGCGGTATCATTTGGTTACTTATGTAAATAAGAGGGCATGTGTTCCTACGCAGTGTGAAGTTATGTGGGTACATTTTTGTTCATTCACTTTTATTCTCCATTTTTCCAAATTGAGTATGTGGTCTTGTAAAAGTTGTGATGCTACTTGGGCGCTTTCATGAATATTTAAAAAAGCATCTGCAAATGTTAATGTGTGGACTAGGGTGCTAATGGGCATATCTGATGTGTACAGTAAATATAAAATTGGTCCTAAAATGCTACCTTGGGGAACTCCAGTTTCACTGAGCTGTGGCGAGCTTAAAAAATCACCTTCTTTTGGTAAAAACTTGCGATTCGTTCAAGAGCTTAAAAAAGTTTTCGGGTAAGTTTAGCTTTAATATAAATATTAGGCCTTCGTGCCAAACCTTATTGAATGATTGAGAAACGTCGATAAAAAGCCCAGAACAGTATTTTTTTCTTCAAAGGTATTTTTAATAACATTTACTAATATGTGTGTTTGCTGGATCGTACTATGATGTTTTCTGAAGACGAATTGATGGTTCGGAATACATCCTTTCTCGCTAAGAATTGGATTAAGCTTAGTTATTAATATTCTCTCAAACAACTTTGACATGTTTGATAAAAGGCTTATATTTCTGTATGATTCTACTTTTGTGTGGTCTTTTCCTGGTTACGTATCATTGTAATCAAAGAGACCTTCCATGCTGTAGGAAAGTACTAAAGACGTAAGATGGCATTAAAAACTAAAAGAATAATTCTGCGACCTATACGGGGTAACTCAAATAACATCTTGTTACTTGTTTTATCAGCGCCAGGGGTTTTTTTGGTGCTCCGCTATTGCCCTTTCAATATCGTTCAATTCAAATTTTAGAGGTACTACGGCACTAGTCTCTACTGGTGGCAACTCAGCTATATCAATACATACGTTTGGGGTGGAAACATTCTTCAAATATCTAACAATAAATTTCCTTTTTCGGTATCATTTCTTGCCCAGTCTCCACAAAAAGTTCGCAAGGGAGGCTTACGTACGACCGGTCTTTTAAGGTTTCTACATGCACGCCATAATGAATAATCTGATTGTGCAGTTGCGTCGAGGTTTCCAAGTAATTTTTCAGAGATGCTACTTTTTGAGATTCTAGTAGCTGTCTTAGCCGTTTCGTTTAGATTTGAGGTGAGGAGATCTGTGTGATTGACACTCCGAATTTTTCTTTTTTAAGCCAAGAGCCGCTCGACATCTACAGAATAAATTTGATTGTATCTAGCTGGTTGTCGGGTTACAGTTGCATGTTGGGCAGCTGATTTAAGGATTTGATCAAAATTAATTATACTTTGATTAACGTCTTCTGGTGTTCTTAGCGGTATATTTTCCGAACAGTGAGTACCGAGATACTTTCTATATTTCCACCAATTAATGCTTGAGCTAGTTGTTGGTGACACGATATTTTGCTCGCTCCTTTTTAAGACAATAGTGTTTGAATGCTCTGAGGATATTTCGGAATACCCTAAATCACGCAAAAATCAATAGCATGCTGTATCCAATCCGGTGTCCACTCGATATCATATTGAGTTATTAATGTTTAGCGTTTTAGTCGTTTAGTGATGCTATGAAACAGAGACCTAGTGATTTGAAGAAGTCACTATACTGACTCTCTGATACTTGAAATCTAGGAGGTGAATAAATCGAAGAAATAACTAAGTTTTGATAAAATTCTTAAAGGCAGATATTTGTTAAATAATGTTTGATTCTGGCCTTTATAAGTATTGCCGATCCACCAAATGCTCGTCCGCGAAGGTCCTTAGTATCATATAATATATAGCCATTGATTTTAAAAAAGCTATTAGTTGTTAAGTAAGTCTCTGAAATCAACATGACATCGATTTTTTGATTATTAAGAAAGTACTTCAGTTCATTTTTGTGTTGGCGTGTGCCGTTTGCCTTCCAGAAACATAGACGATTGTAGTTACGAGATGGTGTTTGTTCTTTAGGTTCTGGGTGCAAATTTGGAGTAGAATTGGTTGTCGGTGTCGATTTGTGTGCTGATGTATGATTGGATTTTAACATATCCGCGTATGAAACATGTTGAGTTGTTGGTTGAGCTAACTGAGGGTAATGAGCATTTGCTTGGTATTGTGGCTGCCTAGCAGGAGTATTTAATTTCTGAGTTGACTTCCTTACCATAGAAAAAACTGGACCGGCCTAAATACTTATATCACACATAATAACAGATAAAGCATAATTTTCGCAAACACGTCTATGCGAGATCCTGAGGTACCTTTTAACTGGTTCGGTCTATTATTGAACAAATACGAATGGCAAATGCTGTTTGTTGTTGAAAGTTTGACATAAAACGTCATTTAGAAAAATAAGAACCAAGTTAGGAGAAAGAACAGAATCTTGTTGTACCCGTGAATTATCTTGAACTTGTTTGATGAAATCGAGAAAAGTTATAACCGACTTCAAAAGAAATTAACTAGAGTCAATACCTTTCTTTCATTGAAACTATGTATGAAGTGGAACCATTTTTGGGAAAGGAAAACTAGCAAGTCACTTCTAGAGTGTGCCCTATGAAAACCATGCAGGCGGTCGCTAAGATAGTTGAACTGCAGGTACTTCATAAGATTAAAATTAAATATAATTTCCATTACTTTAGAAAGTGCAGAGCAAATTGCAATTGGGCGGTAAGTATCACCCTGTTAGCCTCAGCCTTTTAGAGGATCGGCGTTATATTAGCAATCTTCCAACACATTGGAAATTCACCAGCATGATACATTGTGGTGAAAAGAGCTGGTAACGGACGCACTTGCGTCCAAGAGCACTCTTTCAAGACCAGTGATGGATTTACATCCGGCACAGGAGACTCGTTGATGTTAAATTCTGCTAAAAACTTTTTTACCATTTGCCCTTAAAAGAATGTCCTTGGCATAGTAGCGGATACTCTGTCAAGTTTGAGCGGTGGTTGACTTCTTTCCGGCAAATAAGAATTGCTTTCAAATATACTAGCCAAAAGGTTAGCTTTATCAATCGGGTCAATGAATATTTGGCCATCTTTTAAAAAAGACGGAATTGAGGAACTAGCATAATCCTTTACTCTTTTACCAAATGACTTAAAGCTCTTTCTACCCAAAAGAGCAACAAATCATAAAGATTTTTTATGGTATCTGTTTCTTTTTTTTTTCTCTACGCCAATTACTGAACACTTCCTCCCTTGATCAGATTGTATATTTGCACGTCTGATGAAACTAAGACTTCGTTCTGGTTTTAATCAGGGTTTCTTAGAGAGAATAAAAGTTTTCACTCCAAGCAAAATTATATTTATAACCATTTCCGCAACTCCATCGACATTTTTGTCCAATTGAAATGCCGTTGAGCTCAGTCTAACTAGCCATATTACAATTGTATTTTAAGCGTTTGGTAGCTGCTTATGAAAATTAAAAAGCGAAAATATCCCGCAAATATAAGCATAAGTGGAGAAAATTCGATCTTTCATGAGTGCTCTAATAAGCAATGTTTATTTTCATATGTTCCCACCGTTAGTACTTGTTGCCAAAAGTAGGGAGGGTAGTAATCCATAGTTACAGGTTTTTACTCGTTACTAAAACCGACTGGTATTATATTCAATATTTCTTGCAAACTGCTATCAAACTCGACTCAAAATGTGAATTATTAATGGAATATTGCTTCAAAAAAGGCAACCCAATAGAAATCTCAAGAACTTCGGAAAAAAAGCGTTTATTTCTGGGAGCTGATACCTTGGGCAGTCTGAATAAAAATATAGTTCTAGCTAAAACAAGCAAATCTTAAGTTTAAACTAGTTTTAAGGTGAATAAAATTTGGGAATAAAGCTAGTAGTTTTTGCTGCCTAGAACAAGCTAGCTTTTCCAGCGTTTGCTAAAAATATGTGTGAATAAAAACTAGTAAGAACTTAAAATCACTAGTTTATTTTAAATATTTGTAAGCATGTCATTGAGGTGCTGAAAATAAATTTATTCTTGCTTTATTCGCAAAAGTGCATTGACGTTTGTTTTTATTTATATATGATGGCTGCATTTATGAATTTTCGACAAAAAAAAAAAAAAAAACAATATTGTGTGCGGTCACATTCTCATACAGCAGACTATTTTAATTTATACAGATTTAAAAAATAAAGTGTAAAATTTTTTGGAGGAAAGCCATGAAAACAGAGGAGCGTCTTTGACACAAATAAAAAGGATGGAAATATTACTACGATTTCTAAGCGATCCTGGTTTCCAAATGCGAATTGCAAAAGTTGAAGGAATACATGCAATTCATACATGGATCAGTGCATGCTAGTCGAATTTTGAAGAAATCTCGTATTTTCACTTATATGAATAGTTAGCGTAGCGATGTAATAATTTTAGGCGATATCGGCTATGGCATTCGACCATGGCTATTAACACCATTTAAAATCCCAAGGAAACAGGAAGAAAACATGTACAATAAAACACTAGCAAAAAATCGTGTTATAATAGAGCGTTGTTTTGAACAGTTAAAGAGGCGATTCCCTATTTTTCAATATAAAGTGCGTGTTGCATTGGAAAAAGTTTCAGCAGTAATTATAAGCTGTGCTGTATTGCATAATATAGCAAATTTTCTTGGAGGCGATTTCGAAAATAACCCCGAAGGTTTTCAAGAGGATGAGGAAGAGGAAGAAAATGCAACAGACGAGTCAGATAACTGCACAGGCAGAAGGAGAAGGCAAGAAATTGTAAATGTACTCAGTTCGTTATCATAGATTATATAAATTCATTTTTATTTAATATTAAAAATTCATTTCTATTATATTATAAATTTACTCTCTTCTATATGTATTTATAAATTTAAAAATAAAAAGTTATCACTCATAAATTAAAGCGTTCGAATTCCATTATTAAAATTAAAAAAAAAAATATACCATTCCTTTGTCTAATACTTCAAACTCAAATTCTTTTAGCATTCAGCACGCTGATACTCTCTGAAAGTTCTGATACTGATTTGGCCGAAAATTTCGAATAATGTCATCATCCAAAGGTTGACAAGCTGAAGTTGTATTTGCTGGCAAAATAATTACATTAACGTTACATGGCCTTAGGATGAGATGCAGCATTGCCTAAAAATAAAATAATTTGTCTATCGATTGATGTGATTGATTTGATGCAACCACTCGCTCATTATCTCTCTTTTAAAAGAATTTCAGCCAGCCATACTACAATAAAAATTTTTCAATAATTAACACTTCACGATTAACACAGTCTCAAATGGACACCTTAAAAGAACATAAAAACTACACAACAAACTGTCAATGACACCGAAAAGGGCAATTGCACAATTTAATATGCATAAATAGTGCGGCTGTGGGGTAGTAGTTTTCTCGTACGATTGGCACTTTTTTATTTGTTAACGATTTTGGCCGTCTACTGGAGGTATTTAATAGAAAAAAAGTTTCCGCGTCCGGCCAGTGGGGTGTCCGTCTAGAAGAGTGTAATATGTTCTAAAAATTCCTGGAAAACAACAAAGGGACTTAGAAATTTGTCCGTTTATATATATATATATATATATATATATATATATATATATATATATATATATATATATATTTTTTTTTTTTTTGAACCACAATAGGTAGGCCTGATATTTTTATAGAAAGTGTATTACCATGGCCGTTATAACAACAATTCCTAAAATTTAAAGGGTGTTGCAATAGCGATGCAATTTTCGCGAATATGTCTTTGATTTTAAAAAGAAAAGGGTGCCCCATAAGACATGAAAAAATTAACAACTTGAGTTTTTAAAGGCGTACTACACATAGTACGGAACCCTACATGTGTGAGACTAACTCGCACTTGACTAATTTATTATAATGCATGTATTGAATGAAACAGCATTTTTTTGCACTAGATGAGTTCGGTTTTGTTTCAATATTAAATAATGTTAAATTTGTCCAAAAGCTTTCCATGTATGATATTCGTATGCAATCATCTTATTTTTTTTATGTTAATCAATGTAAATGTCTTCGCGTGCATTCCACAATAAACTGTGATCACGGCCTTGTTGGCCGTCAGACTACACTGCTTTAGTACACTAATGTGATTGTTATTGTTTGGTCTCTGGTGTGTTGTGTAAAATGAACAGGGGCCTCAAATTTTTCGACTTGATGCTAGATATGGACATTTCCGTCAAAAGGTCCACCATGGCCAAAAAATTAAAAGTTATTAAAAACTATGTGTGTGAAGATAAATTTAAAATTTACCTTGTGATGAGCTTTTTCACAGCTGGGGTATTACTCACCGTTGCCAGCTAGTTCTGCCACATAAATTTCTATTTATGGGCCCTTGACGAAGGAAAAACTCTCTCTACCCGTCTGGTTATAATTACTTTATTATTACAAACTAAAAATCACGCGCTATCTGTGGGCAATACCGGACAACCAATCATTGCAGGTCACTTGGTAGCCGCTTTAGTTTCAACTACCCACGAACAATTATTTTCTGCAGGATACCACGGAAAATAATTGTTTTATCTACGCCTCCTAACAATTATTATCAAGAACACTTAGTTTCTGCAGGATACCACGGAAACTAGTTGTTTTTCTTAAATCACCCAATACTTATTATTAAGAACAATTATTTTCTGCAGGATACCACGGAAAATAATTGTCTTACCTATCCAACCGCTGTACCAAGACTGACTCAAATATGCCAACAGCACTGTTTCTATACCTTTCGCTGGCTGCTAAAATTAGTTGTTTTAAAAAAGTAAACACATAATCAGCGTTGATTATTAAAGTATACGTTCACTAATTTAACTAATAACATTGCCCCAAATGGCGCGATTTATCCGTTAATTTTAAATAAGTTTTTAAATTAGTATAATACTGGTAGAAGCAATAATAAATAAATATTCGTAAGAAAATACAACGTTAACAATATTAAAAATATTTGATAACACAAAATGAAATTAATTTAATATAAATAAATGATTTCATGTAAAGAAAAAATATAAAAATGATTTCAATTAAATATAATTCAATATATCAAAATAAAATTAAGACTTGATGTACGTTGAAAACAAGCCTGCCGACTTTCATCGTTACAGTCCCCCTCTTCCTCCTAATGGATTCACTTCGGGTCTTTGTGGAGAATTTGTATATTTACCGTCCCACTTTTTGCTATTGAAATGCGGTAGTCTGTCCCATTTAGATGAGTTATGAATTTAAGGCGTTGTCCCACTTTCCGCTTTGCTTTTGCTTCTTCGATAATTGACCATAACTCTCCAAATTCCGAACTGGTTTTGTTCTGGCAGGTGTCGGTTTTTAGTGTAGGAACAGCTGCTGGTGACGTATCTGACGTTTCTGTCAATTCGATGGAGCGAGATTCAGTATCGCTTGATTTCTTGTCTGGAGACTCAGACATAGACAAATCTAATGATGATAGTGATAGCGACGCACACAACGAGAGGCATGGTGAATGCGGTGTTGATGGACTTGAAGAACTTTGTGATAGCCTCCTCCAAGGCAAACGATCAGGTGTCACTACTAACAAGTTAGAGGTTCTTAATGGTGAAACTTCCACCCAAGATAACTGGGAGGAGCTTGTCGACTTATCGGAGTTAAACTCTTCTGGCTTGGGTCTCGGTCTGTCTATCTCCTTCCACTGTTCGTACCCATTAATCCAAAATCGATAGGTTATGGTACGCTGATATCCCGCATGACCGCAAAAATTGTGACATCTCTGGTCCTCGATATCGATTGTACACCAGCCTCTTCTTGGCTCAGAAGATTTCGAAGATATGGTAGAAGTTTGTGATGTTGCTGGGGAATGCTGTCGAACATCTAACGAGGTGTCAAACTCCCCGAATGTGGCCCGGAATAGATCTTCCATATCCGGGAGGCTTTCAGCTTTACTTTCCGCTAGTTCTGACGTTGTTATTTCGTCTTCACTGTCAGCGCTTAGAGACTTAGCTGTAGGTGAAACGTAAACCGCGCCTAGACCTCTTCCTGGAGTCACTGGTGCTTCTGGCCCATCGTATAATGGACTAAACCAGGGCATGCAATCGTCTTCATCCTCCACTGGTTCTTCATAAACTGGTTCAATAGGGTTGATATCAAGTGGATGATTACCTGGAGTTACTGGCACCTTTTCCGTTGGTTGATTATCTGTACAGTTTTCGGTTGTGCAACTATTTAATAGGCCTGTAACTTCTTTGGATTCTATATTTATGCCTTTGCTACTTGTTGTCGACTGTCTTGGCTCTTGGGATTTACTAGCGGTTGCCACTTTACTATTCTTCAAAGTCTTGAACTCATCTCCAACGATTGCAAATACAGGTGCCGTGCCCATCCGGAAAAAGTTAGCAGTAGTTTGACTCCGATGGGTTGAAGGAGCACTAGCTCTATGCTTTTTATCTAACTTCGGCACATTATCATCCAAGAAAATAGTTTTTCATCTTTTAGCTTGTTCCTCTTCAACCCGCTCTCTAAATCTTTTGCTTGTGGCCTTAAAATGCTCATCACGATTCATCATTTTTTCTTCTTATTTCTTATCTAGGAACAAAATTGGAAACAGAAAACTAAATTAGGTTGTGATATAGCAAGGGGTATAGGGTTTAAGATCATTTAAGTAAGCAGTTTTAAAATTTTTTCCAACAGTACTCTGAAGTTTTATTATTACGGGTGATATAAATGAATGAACAGTATAGGGCCCCTCAAATTTGGGTGCTAATTTAGCTGCGAACTGATCAACGGCCTTTGAGAGAGGATGTTGCCGCAAGAGAACCAAGTCACCGATTTTTGGTTTCCAATGCCGACGTCTGAGGTTATAATGACGCTTTTGATTTTCGCCGGCCTTTACTAAATTTCTTTTAACTAGATCAAAAATCTCTTTCATCTCAAAATGCCGCTGCGTTGGGCTCATTTGTTTGGCTCCTGTTCCTATTGTAACCTCATCATACAACGCTTTGGGTAGTCGTGGTTCTCTTCCTTGAGTAATAAAGGCAGGGGAATATCCAGTTGATTCTGCCACACTGGAGTTTACGGCTAACATAATTTCTGGAAGAAACTCATCCCATTTGTTGTGCCCATTGTCTGAGAACTGAGCGATGATAGTTTTTATTGTCCGATTTGCGCGTTCAGTTGGATTCTCCTGTGGTGTATATGGTGCAGTTAGCTGATGGCGCACACCAATGTCGTCTAGAAACCGCTGCACAAAGCGAGACGTAAATGGGGTTCCGTTGTCGGTTATCAAGATCTTAGGTACTCCATATCGAGAGGGAATTCGCTCTCGAAACGCCTTAATTACTCCTTCAGCTGTAGCTTTTCTCATTGGTATTAACTCAGTCCATTTCGAAAACTTGTCAAACATGACTAAAAGCATAATGTTGCCATGTTTTGTTCTGGGTAAGGATCCCACAAAATCAGCACAAATGATGGACCATGGCTCGTTTGGTATTTTTGTAAGCATCTCTCCTACCGGCTTCTGTTGACTTACTTTATACCGTTGGCATGACTGACAGCATTGCACATAACGTCGGACGTCTCGAAACATTCCGGGCCAAAAATACCGTTGCGATATTCGATTTATTGTTTTTCGAACACCTAAGTGACCTGATGTCGCGCTATCGTGGTTTTCTTGTAGCACTCGAACTCTTTGTGGGGTAGCTACACACAACTTCCACGGGATGTCATCCTCATCATTAATCTGCCTGGGAAGTTTTCGATACAGCTGGTTGTTTACGATAGCATAATCGGGATACTTCCTGGGGTTTACAGTTATTTTCTTGACCATCTTCTGAAGCCAGGGACAATAATTAAATGTAGGCGTTACACTGCTAGCAAGAGCGGCTGCCTCTACTGGTTGACGTGATAATGCATCTGCGACAATATTATCCTTACCTTTACGGTACTGAACTACGAAATCATATTGTTGTAATTCTAATGCCCAACGGGCCAATCTTCCTGTAGGACTTTCGATCGAGTTCAGCCACTTGAGCGCTAGATGATCAGTAATTACGGTAAATCTATAACCCTCAACATAAGCTCGTGTTTTACGAATGCCCCATATAATGGCTAAGCATTCCTTTTCGGTAGTAGAGTAATTCTTTTCTGCTGCGTTTAAATGTCTGCTCGCATAGGCGATCACTCGCTCACCTCCATCAAGATCCTGAGTAAGTACTGCTCCTAACCCACAATCACTTGCATCGGTCTGTAGTATAAAAGGTTTAGAAAAATCTGGACATGCTAATACCGGTGCTTCTGTTAACTTTGCTTTCAGTGTATCGAATGCTTGCTGTTGATCGAGACCCCATTTCCAATGCTTTCCTTTCTTTAGTAATTGCGTTAATGGCTGTGAAACAGTTGCGAAATCAGGCACGAACCTACGATACCATGAAGCCATTCCCAGAAATTGGCGTACCTCTCGCACATTCTTCGGTGAGGGTATTTGAGTAACAGCAGCTACTTTTTCAGGGTCTGTCTTTATGCCGTGTTCGCTCACAACATGTCCTAAGTACTTGGTTTCACGTTAAAGAATTTGCATTTTTCTATGTTTAGTTTCAGTCTTGCTTTTCTTAATCTTCGGAATACCTCTCGCAAATTTTCCATATGGTCTTCTAACGTATTTCCAGTTACGATAATATCATCAAGATACGCGAAAGCATGGGGTTCCATCTCAGGCCCGATGACACTATCCAAAGCGCGCTGGAAGGTCGCTGGTGCTGAATGTAGGCCGAATGGCATTACCTTCCACTGATACAAACCACGCCCTGGAACTGCAAAGGCGGTATATTGCTTGCTATCTTCTTCCAACGGAATTTGCCAGTAACCGTTTTTTAAATCAATGCTACTAATAAACTTAGAATCACGTAATCTATTAAGGATGGTATCTATTCGGGGAAGGGGATAACAATCGGGTACTGACCTGAGATTAAGTTGTCGGAAGTCCATGCAGGTTCTCCATGTTCCATTCTTCTTCTTAACCAAAGTGATGGGAAAACAATAGGGGCTTCGTGATGGTTCGATACAACCTTGTGCTATTAATTTGTTGACTTCTGCATCTATTATAGCTTGCATTGTGGGATTGCGAGGCGCATAACGAAGTTTTACTGGTCTATCATCTGTTAAAATAATTCTATGTTTGGCTATTGTTGAAAATCCATGAATATCCTTAAATTTTGGCAGCTCCTCTTTCAAGAAATTGCTTATAATTTGTTGTTCATTTGGCTCTTGATATGAAGCAGTTATTTCTTCTTCTTCTGCAGTTAGACAGCTGGTTTTAATTTTTGTACAATTTAGAGTTAATCCACCGATTTGCATTGTAGCATTAAATTGCCGCAAAAACTCCAAACCTACGATGACATCTTCGCTGGTTTCTGGCATTACTAGAAATTTGCATTTTGTTGTTTTCTCTCCCAATGTAGTCACAAATTCTACTGCTTGTGAAACGGTTCTAGTAGATCCATCAGCTAATGTAACTTTTATCTGCTCAGGCACATAGCGGGGTTTTTTAGTTAATGTTTGGACAAAAGCCTCACGTATGAAATTTCTGCTAGCGCCTGTATCAATTATTGTTTTGACCAACTTGCCGGATATGACAATTTGTGCAGTTAGTCGTGATTCTTCGCTTTCTAAGCAAGTGGAATTCGCTGAGGACTTACTTTTCTTGTTGAGAGGCACGACACTCCTCAATTCTGTCGGCCTCCGTTGGCGTTTCCCGACTGGCGATTGGCATGCACCGGACATCGTGATGCGTAGTGTCCACTATGTCCGCAGTGGTAACATTTCTTGGGCTCAAAATTAACCGCATGATTTTCTGCTCGGGGTTGGATTGCTCCGCCACTCGAAGACGTTGTTGGGATGCTCTCCAGATCGTCTGCCAACTGAATAAGTTCAGCTAGCGATACAAAATCTCTCCGCTTAATGTACCGTTGATATTCTGGCTGAGCATTCTGGAAAATACGTTTCAATTTTTGCTCTTCAGTCAGACTGGAATGTCGCATCAAGCTCTGAATTTGCAAGAGATATTCTTTAAATCGTTCTTTGGGATGTTGCGTTCTAGCACGAATTGCATCATCTAGCTGATCGAAATATCTGGCAGGAAGGAAAAACAAAAGGAAATCAGATTTAAATGCAGACCATGCTTGCCAATGTCGGTTATTGTTTCGGAACCAAATTAATGCTCGTTTTCGCAACAATTCCGGCATAATACGGGGAATTTGATCTCGTGAAATCTCATAAAGTTCGGAGAGTTCTTCTAATCGTTCAATAAAATCTAAGGCCTCCGGACCGCCATCGTATGATAATCCCCATTTACGGACCTGGTCAAGAAGATTTGCCTTTATTTCTGTGGACGTACAACTTGGCGTCGGTATTGTCGACTGGGAGTGGGTACCTTCGCTTTTATCTTCATTTTTCATGGGCGAAGACACTGGCACACTTTTCCCTAGGACACTTAATGTAGTCGATGTCTCATATTTTTCTTGCAGCTCCAATAGTCGTGAAGAAACATCAGTATCGTGTTCTGACCCAACAAATTTTCCGAACCTTTTTCTAAGCTCTTCAACGGTACCAGACGCATCTAAATTAAATTCATTTAAATGCGCCACCAATTCGTCTCTTTTGAGAGTATATGCCCACCTGACTCTTAACATGGTTGTTTTTTTTTTTAATATCCAACGTTAATTTCTAAGGATCTAGTATTTTTTTCACACTTTTTCACATTTATTAGTTCACTTTAATAATTTTGTTTTTTTTTTTTAAATAAATAAACAACAAAAATGTTTTTAGTTAAAATTTTTTTTTTTTTTATAAAATAATTAATTCTTCGCCTCAGCGCGTTAATATCAACAGTCCAAGTATATCGCGGCGCGTACTTGCCGTCGTCGTATCACGGCCTTCGGAGTCTGTGGTACGAGTATACCAGCAACGCAACTAATTCCTTTTTTGTCAAGGGTCCCTGCTCGGGCGCCAATGTGATGAGCTTTTTCACAGCTGGGATATTACTCACCGTTGCCAGCTAGTTCTGCCACATAAATTTCTATTTATGGGCCCTTGACGAAGGAAAAACTCTCTCTACCCGTCTGGTTATAATTACTTTATTATTACAAACTAAAAATCACGCGCTATCTGTGGGCAATACCGGACAACCAATCATTGCAGGTCACTTGGTAGCCGCTTTAGTTTCAACTACCCACGAACAATTATTTTCTGCAGGATACCACGGAAAATAATTGTTTTATCTACGCCTCCTAACAATTATTATCAAGAACACTTAGTTTCTGCAGGATACCACGGAAACTAGTTGTTTTTCTTAAATCACCCAATACTTATTATTAAGAACAATTATTTTCTGCAGGATACCACGGAAAATAATTGTCTTACCTATCCAACCGCTGTACCAAGACTGACTCAAATATGCCAACAGCACTGTTTCTATACCTTTCGCTGGCTGCTAAAATTAGTTGTTTTAAAAAAGTAAACACATAATCAGCGTTGATTATTAAAGTATACGTTCACTAATTTAACTAATAACATTGCCCCAAATGGCGCGATTTATCCGTTAATTTTAAATAAGTTTTTAAATTAGTATAATACTGGTAGAAGCAATAATAAATAAATATTCGTAAGAAAATACAACGTTAACAATATTAAAAATATTTGATAACACAAAATGAAATTAATTTAATATAAATAAATGATTTCATGTAAAGAAAAAATATAAAAATGATTTCAATTAAATATAATTCAATATATCAAAATAAAATTAAGACTTGATGTACGTTGAAAACAAGCCTGCCGACTTTCATCGTTACAGTCCCCCTCTTCCTCCTAATGGATTCACTTCGGGTCTTTGTGGAGAATTTGTATATTTACCGTCCCACTTTTTGCTATTGAAATGCGGTAGTCTGTCCCATTTAGATGAGTTATGAATTTAAGGCGTTGTCCCACTTTCCGCTTTGCTTTTGCTTCTTCGATAATTGACCATAACTCTCCAAATTCCGAACTGGTTTTGTTCTGGCAGGTGTCGGTTTTTAGTGTAGGAACAGCTGCTGGTGACGTATCTGACGTTTCTGTCAATTCGATGGAGCGAGATTCAGTATCGCTTGATTTCTTGTCTGGAGACTCAGACATAGACAAATCTAATGATGATAGTGATAGCGACGCACACAACGAGAGGCATGGTGAATGCGGTGTTGATGGACTTGAAGAACTTTGTGATAGCCTCCTCCAAGGCAAACGATCAGGTGTCACTACTAACAAGTTAGAGGTTCTTAATGGTGAAACTTCCACCCAAGATAACTGGGAGGAGCTTGTCGACTTATCGGAGTTAAACTCTTCTGGCTTGGGTCTCGGTCTGTCTATCTCCTTCCACTGTTCGTACCCATTAATCCAAAATCGATAGGTTATGGTACGCTGATATCCCGCATGACCGCAAAAATTGTGACATCTCTGGTCCTCGATATCGATTGTACACCAGCCTCTTCTTGGCTCAGAAGATTTCGAAGATATGGTAGAAGTTTGTGATGTTGCTGGGGAATGCTGTCGAACATCTAACGAGGTGTCAAACTCCCCGAATGTGGCCCGGAATAGATCTTCCATATCCGGGAGGCTTTCAGCTTTACTTTCCGCTAGTTCTGACGTTGTTATTTCGTCTTCACTGTCAGCGCTTAGAGACTTAGCTGTAGGTGAAACGTAAACCGCGCCTAGACCTCTTCCTGGAGTCACTGGTGCTTCTGGCCCATCGTATAATGGACTAAACCAGGGCATGCAATCGTCTTCATCCTCCACTGGTTCTTCATAAACTGGTTCAATAGGGTTGATATCAAGTGGATGATTACCTGGAGTTACTGGCACCTTTTCCGTTGGTTGATTATCTGTACAGTTTTCGGTTGTGCAACTATTTAATAGGCCTGTAACTTCTTTGGATTCTATATTTATGCCTTTGCTACTTGTTGTCGACTGTCTTGGCTCTTGGGATTTACTAGCGGTTGCCACTTTACTATTCTTCAAAGTCTTGAACTCATCTCCAACGATTGCAAATACAGGTGCCGTGCCCATCCGGAAAAAGTTAGCAGTAGTTTGACTCCGATGGGTTGAAGGAGCACTAGCTCTATGCTTTTTATCTAACTTCGGCACATTATCATCCAAGAAAATAGTTTTTCATCTTTTAGCTTGTTCCTCTTCAACCCGCTCTCTAAATCTTTTGCTTGTGGCCTTAAAATGCTCATCACGATTCATCATTTTTTCTTCTTATTTCTTATCTAGGAACAAAATTGGAAACAGAAAACTAAATTAGGTTGTGATATAGCAAGGGGTATAGGGTTTAAGATCATTTAAGTAAGCAGTTTTAAAATTTTTTCCAACAGTACTCTGAAGTTTTATTATTACGGGTGATATAAATGAATGAACAGTATAGGGCCCCTCAAATTTGGGTGCTAATTTAGCTGCGAACTGATCAACGGCCTTTGAGAGAGGATGTTGCCGCAAGAGAACCAAGTCACCGATTTTTGGTTTCCAATGCCGACGTCTGAGGTTATAATGACGCTTTTGATTTTCGCCGGCCTTTACTAAATTTCTTTTAACTAGATCAAAAATCTCTTTCATCTCAAAATGCCGCTGCGTTGGGCTCATTTGTTTGGCTCCTGTTCCTATTGTAACCTCATCATACAACGCTTTGGGTAGTCGTGGTTCTCTTCCTTGAGTAATAAAGGCAGGGGAATATCCAGTTGATTCTGCCACACTGGAGTTTACGGCTAACATAATTTCTGGAAGAAACTCATCCCATTTGTTGTGCCCATTGTCTGAGAACTGAGCGATGATAGTTTTTATTGTCCGATTTGCGCGTTCAGTTGGATTCTCCTGTGGTGTATATGGTGCAGTTAGCTGATGGCGCACACCAATGTCGTCTAGAAACCGCTGCACAAAGCGAGACGTAAATTGGGTTCCGTTGTCGGTTATCAAGATCTTAGGTACTCCATATCGAGAGGGAATTCGCTCTCGAAACGCCTTAATTACTCCTTCTGCTGTAGCTTTTCTCATTGGTATTAACTCAGTCCATTTCGAAAACTTGTCAAACATGACTAAAAGCATAATGTTGCCATGTTTTGTTCTGGGTAAGGATCCCACAAAATCAGCACAAATGATGGACCATGGCTCGTTTGGTATTTTTGTAAGCATCTCTCCTACCGGCTTCTGTTGACTTACTTTATACCGTTGGCATGACTGACAGCATTGCACATAACGTCGGACGTCTCGAAACATTCCGGGCCAAAAATACCGTTGCGATATTCGATTTATTGTTTTTCGAACACCTAAGTGACCTGATGTCGCGCTATCGTGGTTTTCTTGTAGCACTCGAACTCTTTGTGGGGTAGCTACACACAACTTCCACGGGATGTCATCCTCATCATTAATCTGCCTGGGAAGTTTTCGATACAGCTGGTTGTTTACGATAGCATAATCGGGATACTTCCTGGGGTTTACAGTTATTTTCTTGACCATCTTCTGAAGCCAGGGACAATAATTAAATGTAGGCGTTACACTGCTAGCAAGAGCGGCTGCCTCTACTGGTTGACGTGATAATGCATCTGCGACAATATTATCCTTACCTTTACGGTACTGAACTACGAAATCATATTGTTGTAATTCTAATGCCCAACGGGCCAATCTTCCTGTAGGACTTTCGATCGAGTTCAGCCACTTGAGCGCTAGATGATCAGTAATTACGGTAAATCTATAACCCTCAACATAAGCTCGTGTTTTACGAATGCCCCATATAATGGCTAAGCATTCCTTTTCGGTAGTAGAGTAATTCTTTTCTGCTGCGTTTAAATGTCTGCTCGCATAGGCGATCACTCGCTCACCTCCATCAAGATCCTGAGTAAGTACTGCTCCTAACCCACAATCACTTGCATCGGTCTGTAGTATAAAAGGTTTAGAAAAATCTGGACATGCTAATACCGGTGCTTCTGTTAACTTTGCTTTCAGTGTATCGAATGCTTGCTGTTGATCGAGACCCCATTTCCAATGCTTTCCTTTCTTTAGTAATTGCGTTAATGGCTGTGAAACAGTTGCGAAATCAGGCACGAACCTACGATACCATGAAGCCATTCCCAGAAATTGGCGTACCTCTCGCACATTCTTCGGTGAGGGTATTTGAGTAACAGCAGCTACTTTTTCAGGGTCTGTCTTTATGCCGTGTTCGCTCACAACATGTCCTAAGTACTTGGTTTCACGTTAAAGAATTTGCATTTTTCTATGTTTAGTTTCAGTCTTGCTTTTCTTAATCTTCGGAATACCTCTCGCAAATTTTCCATATGGTCTTCTAACGTATTTCCAGTTACGATAATATCATCAAGATACGCGAAAGCATGGGGTTCCATCTCAGGCCCGATGACACTATCCAAAGCGCGCTGGAAGGTCGCTGGTGCTGAATGTAGGCCGAATGGCATTACCTTCCACTGATACAAACCACGCCCTGGAACTGCAAAGGCGGTATATTGCTTGCTATCTTCTTCCAACGGAATTTGCCAGTAACCGTTTTTTAAATCAATGCTACTAATAAACTTAGAATCACGTAATCTATTAAGGATGGTATTTATTCGGGGAAGGGGATAACAATCGGGTACTGACCTGAGATTAAGTTGTCGGAAGTCCATGCAGGTTCTCCATGTTCCATTCTTCTTCTTAACCAAAGTGATGGGAAAACAATAGGGGCTTCGTGATGGTTCGATACAACCTTGTGCTATTAATTTGTTGACTTCTGCATCTATTATAGCTTGCATTGTGGGATTGCGAGGCGCATAACGAAGTTTTACTGGTCTATCATCTGTTAAAATAATTCTATGTTTGGCTATTGTTGAAAATCCATGAATATCCTTAAATTTTGGCAGCTCCTCTTTCAAGAAATTGCTTATAATTTGTTGTTCATTTGGCTCTTGATATGAAGCAGTTATTTCTTCTTCTTCTGCAGTTAGACAGCTGGTTTTAATTTTTGTACAATTTAGAGTTAATCCACCGATTTGCATTGTAGCATTAAATTGCCGCAAAAACTCCAAACCTACGATGACATCTTCGCTGGTTTCTGGCATTACTAGAAATTTGCATTTTGTTGTTTTCTCTCCCAATGTAGTCACAAATTCTACTGCTTGTGAAACGGTTCTAGTAGATCCATCAGCTAATGTAACTTTTATCTGCTCAGGCACATAGCGGGGTTTTTTAGTTAATGTTTGGACAAAAGCCTCACGTATGAAATTTCTGCTAGCGCCTGTATCAATTATTGTTTTGACCAACTTGCCGGATATGACAATTTGTGCAGTTAGTCGTGATTCTTCGCTTTCTAAGCAAGTGGAATTCGCTGAGGACTTACTTTTCTTGTTGAGAGGCACGACACTCCTCAATTCTGTCGGCCTCCGTTGGCGTTTCCCGACTGGCGATTGGCATGCACCGGACATCGTGATGCGTAGTGTCCACTATGTCCGCAGTGGTAACATTTCTTGGGCTCAAAATTAACCGCATGATTTTCTGCTCGGGGTTGGATTGCTCCGCCACTCGAAGACGTTGTTGGGATGCTCTCCAGATCGTCTGCCAACTGAATAAGTTCAGCTAGCGATACAAAATCTCTCCGCTTAATGTACCGTTGATATTCTGGCTGAGCATTCTGGAAAATACGTTTCAATTTTTGCTCTTCAGTCAGACTGGAATGTCGCATCAAGCTCTGAATTTGCAAGAGATATTCTTTAAATCGTTCTTTGGGATGTTGCGTTCTAGCACGAATTGCATCATCTAGCTGATCGAAATATCTGGCAGGAAGGAAAAACAAAAGGAAATCAGATTTAAATGCAGACCATGCTTGCCAATGTCGGTTATTGTTTCGGAACCAAATTAATGCTCGTTTTCGCAACAATTCCGGCATAATACGGGGAATTTGATCTCGTGAAATCTCATAAAGTTCGGAGAGTTCTTCTAATCGTTCAATAAAATCTAAGGCCTCCGGACCGCCATCGTATGATAATCCCCATTTACGGACCTGGTCAAGAAGATTTGCCTTTATTTCTGTGGACGTACAACTTGGCGTCGGTATTGTCGACTGGGAGTGGGTACCTTCGCTTTTATCTTCATTTTTCATGGGCGAAGACACTGGCACACTTTTCCCTAGGACACTTAATGTAGTCGATGTCTCATATTTTTCTTGCAGCTCCAATAGTCGTGAAGAAACATCAGTATCGTGTTCTGACCCAACAAATTTTCCGAACCTTTTTCTAAGCTCTTCAACGGTACCAGACGCATCTAAATTAAATTCATTTAAATGCGCCACCAATTCGTCTCTTTTGAGAGTATATGCCCACCTGACTCTTAACATGGTTGTTTTTTTTTTTAATATCCAACGTTAATTTCTAAGGATCTAGTATTTTTTTCACACTTTTTCACATTTATTAGTTCACTTTAATAATTTTGTTTTTTTTTTTTAAATAAATAAACAACAAAAATGTTTTTAGTTAAAATTTTTTTTTTTTTTATAAAATAATTAATTCTTCGCCTCAGCGCGTTAATATCAACAGTCCAAGTATATCGCGGCGCGTACTTGCCGTCGTCGTATCACGGCCTTCGGAGTCTGTGGTACGAGTATACCAGCAACGCAACTAATTCCTTTTTTGTCAAGGGTCCCTGCTCGGGCGCCAATGTGATGAGCTTTTTCACAGCTGGGATATTACTCACCGTTGCCAGCTAGTTCTGCCACATAAATTTCTATTTATGGGCCCTTGACGAAGGAAAAACTCTCTCTACCCGTCTGGTTATAATTACTTTATTATTACAAACTAAAAATCACGCGCTATCTGTGGGCAATACCGGACAACCAATCATTGCAGGTCACTTGGTAGCCGCTTTAGTTTCAACTACCCACGAACAATTATTTTCTGCAGGATACCACGGAAAATAATTGTTTTATCTACGCCTCCTAACAATTATTATCAAGAACACTTAGTTTCTGCAGGATACCACGGAAACTAGTTGTTTTTCTTAAATCACCCAATACTTATTATTAAGAACAATTATTTTCTGCAGGATACCACGGAAAATAATTGTCTTACCTATCCAACCGCTGTACCAAGACTGACTCAAATATGCCCACAGCACTGTTTCTATACCTTTCGCTGGCTGCTAAAATTAGTTGTTTTAAAAAAGTAAACACATAATCAGCGTTGATTATTAAAGTATACGTTCACTAATTTAACTAATAACATTGCCCCAGATGGCGCGATTTATCCGTTAATTTTAAATAAGTTTTTAAATTAGTATAATACTGGTAGAAGCAATAATAAATAAATATTCGTAAGAAAATACAACGTTAACAATATTAAAAATATTTGATAACATAAAATGAAATTAATTTAATATAAATAAATGATTTCATGTAAAGAAAAAATATAAAAATGATTTCAATTAAATATAATTCAATATATCAAAATAAAATTAGGACTTGATGTACGTTGAAAACAAGCCTGCCGACTTTCATCGTTACAACCTTAACATTGACACAAACCTTATAATTTAAATAGTTAACGTAGCTCTGTTAATAGAATAAAAATTTGGTTTATGCATTAAAACTGAAATTGCTGTGAAAACAACGCATCATGATAAAAAAAATAATGGAATTTATTTCAAGATTAACCTTTTAATGTTGCCGATACTCGGAATTTTAAATATTTAAATTTCTAACTAAGTTTTCAACAAACAATTTGAAATTTTAAAAAGGACTTTGGTGCTTTTTTCCAAAACTATAGAAGATGGGCGAAAACTTAAAAAGGAGGGCACACCTAGTTGTATCCAATTAAATGTCCAATAGTCAAAACCCTCAACACTGTTTTTTTTCAGAAATTATAGCGATTTAAAAAAAAGCACTTTTTTGAAATTTTAAAAAGGACTTTGGTCCTTTTTTCCAAAATTATAGACGATGGGCGAAAAATTTAAAAAGTAGGGGACACTTAGTTGCATCCAATTAAATATCCAACAGTCAAAACCCTTAACAGAGTGTTTTTTCGGAAATTATATCGATTTTAAAATAACGCTTTTGTGAAATTTTAAAAAGAACTTTGATCTTTTTTTTCCAAAACTATAGAAGATGGGCGAAAAATTTAAAAAGTAGGGGACACCTAGTTGCATCCAATTAAATACCTAACAGTCAAAACCCGCAACAGTGTGCTTTTCAGAAATTATAGCGATTTTAAAAAAAACACTTTTTTGAAATTTTAAAAAGAACTTTAATCCTTTTTTCCAAAACTATAGAAGATGGGCGAAAAATTTAAAAATTAGGGGACACCTAGTTGCATCCAATTAAATATCCAACAGTCAAAACCCTTAACAGTGTGTTTTTTCAGAAATTATAGAAATTTAAAAAAAACACCTTTTTGAAATTTTAAAAAGGACTTTGGTCCTTTTTTCCAAAATTATAGAAGATAGGCGAAAAACTTAAAAAGGAGGAGACACCTAGTTGTATCCAATTAAATGTTCAACAGTCAGAACCCTTAACAGTGTGTTTTTTCGAGAAATTATAGCGATTTTAAAAAAACGCTTTTTTGAAATTTTAAAAAGAACTTTGATCCTTTTTTCCAAAACTATAGAAGATGGGCGAAAAATTTTAAAAGTAGGGGACACCTAGTTGCATCCAATTAAATATCCAACAGTCAAAACCCGCAGCAGTGTGCTTTTCAGAAATTATAGCGATTTTAAAAAAAACACTTTTTTGAAATTTTAAAAAGGACTGATCTTTTTTTCCAAAACTATAGAAGATGGGGGAAAAATTTAAAAAGAAGGAGACACCTAGTTGCATCCAATTAAATGTCCAAAAGTAACGGTTGTATGTTAACATTAACATTGTGCCAATAGAATGACACAAATCATTTAAATCATTCGTTTGCAATTGTGAAGAGGGATAGAGTATGTGGAATATTAACAAAAACTTGATATAAAGCTTTTTACAAAGACTTGTAAATATTTCAATAATTTTTTTATTAGGAATTAAAACTAGTTACAATATGTAATTTAAAAACTTATTTTTCGTTAAAAAAATCATTTTTAGCAAACGCTTTTTTTTCTAAAATTATTTTTAAAAAAGATTTTTTATAAATTGGTGTCAGAAAACGACACCGATTTATAAAAAAATCAATTTTAAAAATAATTTTAGAAAAAAAATCGTTTGTTGTTAGTTGGTTGCATTTGGGACACTGTTTTTTTATATCTGTCCATAAATTCATAATTGGTCTGGGCTCTGAGTGGGCCATTCCATCACATTGACTTTATTGTCCCGAAACCACTTTCGCGCAAGCTTGGTTGTATGCTTCGGGTCATTATCTTTCTGGAAGACCCACACCAATGGCATTTCTTCAGAAGCATAAGAGAGCATTACTTCCTCGAGTATACCAACATAAATGTTCTTATTGTTGTTTTGTAGGTCCTACACCATAGTAAGAAAAACTACCCCATACCATTACGCTAGATCCACCGTGTTTTATGGTTTTAGTTTTGGGTTGAATTCTGTGTTTGGTTTGAATTCTGCGTTTGGGGATCTTCTTACGTTGGAATACGATTCCTTGCTTCTAAATAATACAATTCTGGACTCATCTACAACTTATTTTTCCGTTGGAATGAGAAACTGAATTTTGTCGCTGGTGCTATTATTTTGACCGGCACTATATATATATATATATATATATATATATATATATATATATATATATATGACACAAAGGGACCAATACGTGGATCCAAGTGAGCTGTGTACTACAGCTTCCTGCTTAACCTATATGTATATGTATATATATATATATATATATATATATATATATATATATATATATATATATATATATATATATATATATATATATATATATATATATATATATATATATATATATAAATATATTTAAATATTCTATTCATCTCTTGGAATTTTGTGTTTTTTAGATAATTGAAGTGGATGGATCTATTTTTTTGCACACCTAAAATCTTGAATTTCGAATGTTTTTACGTACATATATATTTCATTTTTAGTTTTTTATCAAAACCGGTCTATAGTAATTTAGTTGGGTTATGTATGTAGTAAAAAGTGGCTCTATTTTATGGAACACCACTGTATGTATATATATAAATACATATATATGTATGTACATACTCGTATATATGTTTAAAGGTTTTATTAGGAGCTAAACATTACGATAATTAACATTAATTACGAGGGCAATCGCGTAAGTTCTTTTGCAACTACTATTATTTAACCGATACACGAAGCTTTACTAACCTGTTTTATTTCTATGACAATAGATTATAAAGAAGTTTTTAATCCTCGAGGGCAGTCGTGTAAGGCCTTTTCCAACTATGTTATTGAACCGTTTATTATAAAATTTCACCTTCTGTGAAATTATCAAGAATCTACCTATAATGGTTCTATAATTAGGCCTTATTCGTGCAAAACACGTCACTTTCGGAAAACCCCATAAGTTTTTGTATTTTTAATACATCTTGTGTGAACATTTCAAGACTCTAGCTTTTAAGGTTCCAGAGATAGAAGGTGCTGACAGACCTACAGACATTGTAGCGACAACAATACCTTTTTACCGTTTGCGTAGGGAACCCTAAAAAGCGTTGAATAAAATAGTTGAAAAGGACTTAAATAACAAATCTTTAAAAAAATATTACATTTCTTAACCATTACCTTTAAAAAAAATATATTTTTATGTTTAAACAACAATTTTTACAAAATTATGCAGTGGTATATAAAATTTAAAATAACACTATTGCATTGTTCTTGTTTTGCTGATAAAAATCAACTCATACGATATAAAATGAATTGTTGTCTTTTTCTGATAACTCTACTTCACACAATTGTCTCTCGTCTCATTTGAATTTAATCCATAACTCATTTTTGTAATACATGTGTTGTTTCATTCGTTTCGTAAACGTCGGCACGAAACATGTTTTGAGTTGAAAATAATGCAAATGATTTCAAAGACGTTTTAAATGCATTCATGCAGATGTCTAGTATATACTTATGTAGATGAGCAAAAACTCCGCTGAAAAGAATAAAGAAAAGTGCAAAAAATGGAGCGAAGATCTGAAGAAAGATCCACTCAAGTTAAATAACTATGTTTCGAAAAACAAAGAAAGAATGCAAAGAAACAGAACGAAATGGAATGAATTGGCTAAAAATAATGCAAAACTGATTTCATCAAAGAGAGAGAAAAAGATCGTTTAGGAAAAAGAGATAGTCGAAACAAAATGAAAGAATAAAGAGCCCGTCTGTGCCTTAGAAATGTAAACAAACATTGTCGAAAGCAGTGAAAAAAGTCGAAAATGCATTGCCAGCGGACATTAATAAAAAAAATTCAAATTCTCGAAGTTTTGATAGAAAACTTCGCCTCTTCTATTATACGACGAGCAAGTAAAATATCCCAAACTCATGTGATGTACAATTACCTGCCTTGGGGGGTCGCAACATGCCGGTTGTCTGCCAATCTTTGCTACTTACAGTGGCACAGAAAATTCTACATACCCCTGAATATATTTCAATTCTGGAAAACCCGAGGGACAATTTTAAAAGAAATTTATATTGAAGAATAACATTATAGGAGTAAAAATAAAAACATAATAATAATTTTAAATAAGAGAGCATATTTAACAAAAAACAAAAAAAAATTTTGGGCATAGAATAGTCACCATACTGCTAGCCTAGAAATGCTAATATTCTCAATTATGCAAAATAAATAGTCCTATTAATATTTTTATCGAAAAAGTTAATTAAATTGATAAAATGTGTGAAAAAGGAAAAAAATATGTTTTGAGTTAGGGAATCTTATTATTAAGTAACACGAAAGTGGAAAATCTCTTCGGGATAGTGGTGAGTTAGTTGTATGTTCCAAGGCAATTGTACAAACTATAATTAAAAACATAAAGGAAATAAAATGCTTTGAAAGTAAGGCAAGGAGTGACCGTCCACCTATAGTAACTAATCATATAAAACTCCAGAATCTTAGGAAGATAAAACAAAATCGAAGAAATACTGCAGTGGAAATCACAAAATACGTAGAATTTAATAATATTATGTCAATTCACCCAGAAACAGTTCGAAGTATACTTAGAAATTATGGATCTCATAGTTGTATGCCCAAGAAGAAGCCGTACATCAGCGATATTAATAAAACAAAACGCATATTTATATGTGCAAAATTGCTTTTCTTTGGACCTTGTGTTATACTAACGGTAGAGTTGTTGTTTTAGGCATACACATTCTCTTATTATTACTTTATCTTTTGTTGTTGTTTGTTAAGTTTATCTTTGCACCTCATCCGTAATACCGTTGATTTTAATAAAGTATGTCGAAAATCCCGTGTAAAATATTTATACATAAGTATGTGCAAAATGAATTATTTGTCTTCTAACTGGATGAGCAAATGCATATGATTAAAAACAAATCAAATTTTTGAAATTTTTAGGAAAATGCAACGTAAACCGAATTAACATATGTATATAGAAATTGTATTAATCAAGGCAATGAGTCAATCCGGCATAAAAGTTGGCCAAATTGCTATTTCTATAAAGAGAAACCGTAACACGAAGACAAACACGAAAAATATACTAAAAGGTCGAATAATACAATCAACAAACAAACAAATATCTTTAAAAATCTAAATGACTACGTTATTAATAACGTAGCGGCCGGATATGCACTATTGATGACAGGAGCAAACTGCGCAAACAGCAGTTAGCAACTAATATCCACATGAGTTGTAAGCATAAAAAGGAGGAAGTTGGTCTAAATGTGACTAAACAACATGTTCATCAAATAATAAGACAATATTTAGACCTTAAATATGATTATTAAGTGCCTAAACTATGTCTTAAACAATGTCATAAAAATGCACGTATGGTATTTTACGAAATTTATTAATTTTGGGAAGATAAATTTGAATCTGTGATATTCAGTGACACAAAAAGTTGGATTTGGACGGAACAGATGGTCTCCATCTGGATTTGGATTTCGATGGTCGTAAGACGCCGACGGGAAGCATGCCACAATCGAATTCATGTTGCAGGGTCACTCATGGTATGGGCGACAAATGGACTTTCCAGCAGGATAATGCACCGATTCACGTGGTTAAGAAGATAAAGGCGTTTTTTTAATTTTCCACTAATTGATTTGCTCGAGAAATCTGCTTTATGCCCAGACCTCAATCCCTTCGAGGATCTATGGTGGATACCTTCTGAAAAAAAGCATCTGAAAGCTATATGACAGCTCGAAACAGCTAAAAAAGTCATATTGGTTGAATGGGTCAATATTGATGTGACTGTTCTGAAAAAACAGGTGGAGTCAATGCCTCGTGGTGCAAAATTGGGCAGAACACACAAGAGTAACACAACCTTTTATTAACACATTTACAACTTTTATTTTGTAACTGAAATAATATGTATATCTATAAAATAAAATTTTTGCACATATAAATATTCTCTATGGACATTTAAAGCTTTAATTTTTTTTTTTCATGTTAAAAAATTTGCATTTTTATTATAAAACGTTATGGGTAATTAGCATAATATTAAATAATTATAATTTTGTTATTTGATTTTTATTTCTATTAACTATAAATTCGAAAAAAAATATATTTTCCCAATTTCCATTGTTCCTTTTAATTCAAATTAAAGTTGAAACACTGCACATATAATTATTTGTCTAAGGTCCCACGTTAACAAATAAAACTCTTTCTGGGCTAATCTTAGGTTTGGCGACGTTAGTAAATTTAACCTCTTCGTTTCTGATGGGAGACAGCGAGTTTGGCTTAAAAAAATTATGAACTATTTATTGCCAATATAATTTAATTCCAGTTACTATAACATTTAGATCCAACTGTGATTCATGGTGGTGGTGATATCAAACTCTGGGGTCCCATATCAGCTGCTGGTGTGGGTAATTTTGTATATGTATATTATGACCACTATGGGCCGATTTGTTAATTTAAGTCTTTTTAGACCAATAAACAAATTGAGACTACATTCTGGCTGGTATTTTCAGCAGGACAGCGATGCCAAGCACAATGTGGGCATTGTAAAATAAGAGCTTATATATAATATACCTCACCAACTGCATTATCCACCTCAGTCACCCGATATAAATCCTATCGAGCATTAATGGGGCGATCGCAGTATTGAAAAGAAATTATCAAAAATAAGCTTGATCTAAAGAACTCACTAACTAAAGAATGGAATCATATTTTAGGAGAAGTTTTGGTATTTTTCATGAAAAATAGGCTGGAGACGGTTTTAACACTTATTTGTGGACTCACAAAATGTTAATTGAAACTTCGGAAGCATGTAATATAGAAATTAAATCATTTGTTTGTATATAGTATGTAGACTTTTCTGTGCCTTAAAAATGATTTTTCGCAGTTTTTGTTACCAAATGAATTGAACCTTTATTTTTTTATCTACTATTATTACCTGTTCCTATTACCAGTTTATTTGGTTAAAGATAAATTTCTATATCTTGCTTATATTTATTAGAATTGAGATAAATAGGGAGGTATGTAGAGTTTTCTGTGCCACTGTACATGGAAAACATCAACCATGAAATATTGCCAAGATGTTAAAGAAATCGTTATTTTTACAGGTAGGCAACTGAAAATGAATCTAAACAAGCATATAATAAATAGCAAAGTGGTAAAAAGTCAGTTTTAAAATACAAAAAAGTGTTAAAATATAAAAATAAATAGAAATAGAAATAAAAAGCAAGTAGAAGTGCTGTATTCGGCCGTGCCGAACCCTTCACCACGTTGATTTTATTTATACAGACATGTACAGCATTATCCATATTGTTGATTCTTTTCATAAATTAAATGCATCTAGGGTTTAAAACAGAGATCTCATCTATCTAAGAATCAAACGTATTTAAAAAAATATGTTACTCTATATACAGTCGAATTCGGTTAAGCGCAAATGAAAAATTGAACGATTTATCTTTCAATTATCCGGAATTTTCAATTATGAGGAGTGTGTGTTTCTTAACCGATTTTACAGTCAAAAGTGGTTTTACACGACGTGTATTTGTCATATGTGTTGTCACTTTTCCATGTGTAAATTCTAAACACGTCGTGTGAACCCTTTCAAACATAACATGTGTATTTTCCATGTGTACAATACATATGTAATTTTTCATTTAGAACGTGTTTTATTTTGATGCGACAAAGCATCTGATATCCTGTAATGCATAGCTAGCCAAAACTCTCAATAAATGAAATGAATCTGTATTGGATAAGATAATATTGCCCGGCAAACACAAAACTAAGCATTACAAAAACAATAAATAATTTTGTCATTAAAAATGCTTTTGGTAACATTCAATGCATTTTATGTTACCAAACATTTAAAACAAAGAAAAATTTTTCAATTAAAAGGCATTTTGACCTTATTCACAAAGAAATAAATAAATTAGAAGAGAAAAAAAGGAAAATGTTTTTTATTGATCAAAAAAACCTTTATATGCAAAAAATTAAAGAATGGGTTCTGGAAGAAGAGCAAAATGAGGAAATTTTGCAAAATAAAAAATTAGAAATGGAGATTTCAAGCCAAATAAGCTTGGAAATCGCTCAGCAAGGCAGTCCATTTATTGATGGAATGCTAACAAAAAATATTTTACAAAAAAAACGTTTAAAAAAAATTATTAAATTAAGTTTTCCAAATTTAAGAGTTGGTAACCATTTCTTATTAACAAAATATGTTTTAAATTTGAAGAACTTAATTTATTTCTCTGCTTGAAACAAATAAATTTTAAGTCGGAAAAAATTTGTAAAAATTGTAAAATATGTAAAAGGAAAAAGGGATAACAATTTCAAAGCATTTCTTTTTAACTCTGTAAAATCAGAAACATTGAGATTTTTCCAGAATTCTATTCCCATTTTTCCCGGAGCTTGGACTTCGGTTCGAAGAAATATAAGTTCTGATTGTAAATCAAACTCATATTGAGTAATATCACAGTTATAAGGGTTATTAAATAAATCATAATGCAGTTGTATACTCTTAAAATCTGCAAACCTGTCTTTAAAACTGTTGAGCAGTGTATCAAAAATCTCAACTCGCTTAGTTTTCTCAGCATCGCACAGCGATTCGCGCAATAGAGATGTTTTTTTAAACCTGGAAAAGTCATCTGACTTAATTTGGAAAAGTATGAGAAAAAGTTTTGTTTTAAAATTAAATAAAATTTTACAAATATCAGATATATTCTTACCTTTTCCTTGAAGCTCTAAGTTGAGATCATTAAGCAAGGAAGTTGTATCAGCTAGAAAAGCTAGATCTGATATGAATTGTGTATCTTTTAACAATTTTTTTGCCGACTCATCGATATTTTCTTTTTCTAAAAACTCTAAGACTTCTTCTTTTAAATCATATAGCCGGTTAAGACAGTCGCCACGACTGAGCCAACGTACCTCAGTGAACATTTTAAGATCATTGAAAGCTGCGTTTTTAGATGTTAACAATTTTACAAATTTCTGATGAGTTAGGGCATTGTGTCCTCCTCTTATTTTATTTATAATGTGCTCTGCTGTCTTTATAGTAGAGTCTTGAGTAATAAATTTTGACGCAAGTGCGGCTTGATGGATAATGCAGTGAATGTTTTGCATTGTCATTTCACTTTTTTTATATTATCTATCAAACCTGTGTTTTTTCCTACCATTACATTTACCCCGTCTGTGCAGACACCGACAATTTTGTTTACATCAACAATAGAAAAAAGTTTATCACTTACAACTTCCATCAAAAGCTTTCCAGTTACATGTCCATAAAAGGTTTCCAATGTCAACATTGATTCGAAAACATTAAAATGTTCATCAATGCATCTTATACAGACAAACAGTTGACAAAGATCATTGATATCTGTACTTTCATCTAAACAAAACGAAAGAAATTTACAATTTATCAATTTTTCTTTAATAGAAGACTCCACCGAATTTCCTATTTGGGCAATACGCCTAGCCACAGTATGGGGTGACAAGGGAATTGACTTTATGAAATCTGTTCTACAATTTAAAGTTTGAAAAGTTTTTTGTAAAATATTTTTTGCTAGCATTCCATCAATAAATGGTCTGCCTTGCTGAACGATTTCCAAGCTTATTTGGCTTGAAATCTCCATTTTTAATTTTTTATTTTGCAAAATTTCCTCATTTTGCTCTTCTTCCAGAATCCATTCTTTAATTTTTGATCAAGAAAAAACATTTTCCTTTTTTCCTCTTCTAATTTATTTAATTTTTTGCGAAAAAGGTCAAAATGCCTTTTAATTGATAAGGTTTTCTTTGTTTTAAATGTTTGGTAACATAATATGCATTGCAAGTTACCAAAAGCATTTTTAATGACAAAACAAAAATTGTTGTCTTCCATTATATAATTATGTTTGCTGGTTTATTTTAAAATTTGTTCAAAGCTGAAAAAAAGCAGCAAGCATCAGCATATGTTCATTCGTTAACACTCAATCAAAGAGAACCCAAGAGGTGAAACGGCGTATAAACAGGACGGCAAAAATACTAATTCAACCCGTCTCTTTCACACGTTGATTAGTTTTCTTTTGTGTTATCGTAAACATTGGTTTTCTTTTGTGCTATTTTCTTAATAATTATTTTTTTATTAGTGTAAATGTGCGTAACTTTATTTAAATATTTTTCTCAAGCTTATTTCACAACACCAAAGAGTTTTGATTGTTTGTTTTAATTATACTTGTTGTTTAATTAATATTTTAATGGACAAATTAACTTTTAAAGTACAAAGTTTTAAACAACGAACACGCTTTAAAGGAAAATTTTTAGTTTTTGTTTTGTTTATTTTTTCGATGTTCGTTTAAATTTGTTACTATATTTGTCTCTTTCTTGAGAAGCTTAGGAAAGTCTGATTATAGCCATTTTCATCAATCACTATTTACATCTCTGTGTACTTTGTGACTCAATTAACGACTGAAATCAAACTGAAATAGAAGAGAACAAGCGTCGGTGTGAGTTTTTTTATTGCTTTTGTAGCACAGTTGTGTATTGAAAATGATGATTTGGCTAGCTATGCTGTAATGCCAACTTGATATTTTGCTATAGGTTTAGGTTTCTTGTGGTACCAAAAGCACTAAAAGTTGCAAAAGCACTACGTTTGCATCTTTGAATCAGCTGTGGTTGGCAATACAAAACTGTGTGGCGGAAAAATTATATATTATAGGTCATGTCAGATGTAATTATAAACCGTATGTAAAATGTAAAATGCTTATTTTTACAAACACATGAAATTACATATGGGTTATCAAATTGACAAGTCATATGACATACACACATCGTGTAAAACCACTTTAAGCCAATTTCACTTTCAGCGAACTAAAAGGCTTAAAAATTCAAAGAAATCAAAAGTTAAAAATTCAAAGAAATCAAAAGTTAAAAATTCAATAAAACGATTTTTTCAATAAAACGATTTTTTTTAACCGCTGTGCGCTTAACCGAATTCAACTGTACACACATATACTTATTCTTAGTGTTAAAAATATGTTACGTAACACTCATGATTTTCATTTTCATAGAAATATTGATTTCTTTTTTAATATTTCGAAAATTGTTTTTAAAAATTTTTTTTTAAATATTTTTTGTAAAAAAATATTTGAAATCCGTAATTGATGATTTTATTAAAAGGCATTAGAGTTTCTGTTAGTGATTTATTTATATAAAATTGTATTATAAACTACAACATTTGCTTTCAGGTGCTACAAGCGTACATACATGCAATGCGACGTCAACACAATCCCAACAGCAAGCAACCTATTCTGGTATCTCCAACGCATCTGCGCCGCAACAAGTAACTTCCGTGGCTCAACATAGCAACACCCAGACTGAAAGTCATTTGTCCGAATCTGCTATTTCGCCACCTACAAATGATATGAGTACTGTGACTCATCGTAAGTAAAATGTTAGCAGAAGTTAGAAAATGCGCAAGTGCCTTGTCAAGTTCTATGGGTTATTATTCAGTTTGTATTAAACTTGTTAACTTTTCCTGTGTGTTTAAGTCATTTATCTGTAGTATCTAAATACAGCTTAAACAGTGATGCTTGCGTTTGTTTAAATCTAAGGAAAATTTAAACAAATCGTTTATTGTTTTATTATTGGATGTTGAAAGATTGTTTTTATGACTGAGTGTTGCTGCGTAACACTTGCAATTCGAAAAAGTTCGGCTTTCGAATTTAGGTTATTAAACCTAAAATAATAAAAAAAAATATAAATAAGACGTCATTTATGAACGATTAACAGTCATAAAAACGTTAAAATGTTACCGAAAAGTCAATAGTATTCTAAAATTATTTACTTAAAGTATAAATTATATTAGAATAACACTAATAGTATGAAAGGTTATCAAACAAATTATAACAAAACATTTCAACAATCAAAATATTTTGGAAATAACTCAGCCATTTGTAAAGGGCTACGCCGATTAATCCAATATTTGACATGAGCATAGCAGAGGAGTATGACGCTGGACATCATTTACTTGCCAAGGGTGGCGCTATGTGGTCTTAAAGATGGGTATCTCGCACCTGCAAATTTTTTATAGCTTGGCATTTCTTCAGTTTTAGATTGTTTATTAAAAATTATACTTGGACTTAAAGGTATAGTTAATACTTACAAAAATATGCCTTAATCTGTAAATTATGTTTTAAAATGAGCGAGTAATAAACATTTTAAAATTGAAATTTTTGATTTTTCGATACCCTGGTACAGGATGCGCAAAATATTGAGTATAATGTAATATTTTTTAATTTTTTTCTTTTTTTACTTAGCGAGCAAAATTTAAAATGTTGTGGAAATATTTTAAGATTATCAGGGCTGTCACCGAATCCAATGTTGTCGGAGTTGGATTTTAAGCAGACAATAAAATACTTTGGTGTCATGAAATCCAATGTTATCGGTTTTATGTTCGAACTTAAATTATTGTCACAGAAAACAATGTTGTCGTTTTTATTAGAAATAAACCAATCAGCTAACAACAAACTGTTTTAATTTGCTTTTGTTTTTACTTTTTGAAGACGAATATTCTGCAAAAATGTAAGTAAATTTATTATATTTTGTTAAATCAAATCACGTAGCGAATTTTTTTAATTTAATTTAATGTAGGGAATATCGAAGCAAACAACTTCCTTACTGGTTCCCTTTCAAACCCCCCGATCCCCTTTCAGACTATCGACTGGTAGCTCCCTGAATTTTTTCGTGCGGTCTCTAGTAATTGCTAGCATTTGTTCAAGACTCATGTCCCCCATGGCATCCACATTAAACAAGCTGCTACCAGTGGTCCTAAGTCTTATGCTAACCAGTGTCGGACATTCACACACAATGTACGCTGCCGTCTCAGCCTCTTCCATTTACAGTCTTTGATTTCCATCTTGGCTAGATGATACTTGAAGTTTCCATCAGTGTTACTAAATTTAGCATTATTTTTGTCAATTTCGCCGCAACTTTATCATTTAAGCCCGTTTCACACTATAATACTGAGTATTAAGATTTTCATTGGATTTTGTAAGATAGAAATCAAATGAGATAAGTGTGATTATCAAAAAATATAACGTAACATAACATTTCGTTTTCACACTATCACAATTCAAATAAAATGAAAAATATCAGCAAAGAAACAAGCCGTAACGAAACATTCGGCTGCGACTCACTCAGCTTGGTTATTTGCTTTAAAAAACACACCCTGATAAAATGAAAAATGTTATCGTTTAGAAAATTTTCTTAAAATGGTTTGGTATTATGGGATGTCAAATTTCTTTCCGTATTATTTCACATTTTGATAACATACTGCTTTCACACTATCACACTTTCTCATTGGATTTAAATATTTGATAAGTCTTAATACTCAGTATAATAGCTTTAAAATTGCTTTAGCAGGTAGCATTATTTTTAGCATTTTTCAATTACTTACTTAGCATTTTTGGCATTATTTGATTTTAGAAATATTCTACCACAATTTTTTGTCTACTATAAGGAATTACTACAAATTATGACATGTCTTTGACTTTTTAATTGTTCCAATAATGGCATACTGCATTATTCTAAAATGTTTACACCTTACAGTTTACACCTTACAAGTTTATTAATAGTTATTATATACTACAGTTACTTTTTGGCCCATTAATCGCAATATAAATGAATTTTCAAAATTTCCCTAAAATATTATGTTTAGTTACTAAATCACTTCATGAGCACTAACAATGTGGCGCATAAGACTCTCATTACAATATTTCATTGAATTTATGTCTGTTCAATACACACGAGTAACGATGAGTGGATAATAGTAAACAGCCAAGACCAGCGAGCTAAATGCAATGAGCTTTTAGTTTCCATGAGCAAGTTGAATAAGTACGAGTATATGTATGTTGAACATAATAATGAACTTGCGCAAGTTCAACCAGTTTTTTGGTTTGAGTAAAACACGAACACAGTTCGATTGAACAAACAAAAACACAGAATTTTTTAACAACATCACTTACGTTCAATTTAAGGTTTTATTTCTAAAGTAATACAAAAAAAAAAAACACTAGTGCAACCAAAAAGCACTAAGCGTTATCCAAAAGTTCAACACAACTACTAAACTGAACACACTGAGTGTTTCGTATATGAGACGAGTAAACACGGCGCTCACTAGTATAAAAAGTTCGTTTTACAGTCAGTTCATTCCGTTCATTATACACACAGAGGTTTGCTTACTAATAGTATGGTATGAGTAGGCATGTGTTCAGTAATCTAGTTTGTGTTCTAGTATGACCTCTTGCTCATGAACAGTAATCCCCAACAAATTTGAAGACTCCCTTTTATAATGCATCAGTTATGGTTTTTGCATTTTCTTTATATAGAGCTACCCATCCTTGGATAAAATTAAAAAATTTATATAAAATTGCAGAATTATTGTAGTGTTTAATTTTCCGCTGACAAAAATAAAATTATTCACATATTAAATAAAATCAGCGTTATATTTTCTATTGAGTTAAAAGCTGTTTTTTATACGAATAAATTAATTATTTAGACTTAAGTTCTTTATTATAAAGAGATAAAGAGAAATTAGAGACAAACTTGACTACCCTACCCCGGATTCTGGAATGCCAATTTTTGAGATTTATAGCTCTAGACCTAAGTATAGCGTTGATCCCGTTTATAACAATACGTTCATCCCCATGCGAGTTATTGAAACGTCTTATTTTCTTGGTCTTAGTTTCTTGGTTTCTTTAAAACTAAACTATATTAATTACAATTCTTATTCTTATTCTACTTAAAATTATTGAGTTATAAGCATTTTAAGAAATTAAGTTTAGATTTTTCTCTACCCTGGGCCAGTTTTTTCAAAATATTGGGTACAATTTTTACCAAATATTTTTAAATTTTTTACCGTAGTTAGCGAGCCACATTCTGAATATTTTTGATAAATTTGAAGATTGTATCTTTACTGGGTTAAAAACTAGACGATTTTCAATTTAAAAAATCCAAAAGTATTGCATTTTTGTGTACTTTAGCCCAAAAAAGGCCATTAACGTTTATTTTTATAAAAATAAATAAAAATTTTATATTTTTGAATAAGCTAACTATTAGCTGGCAACCCTGGTAGTTAACAGACATATATTTTTTATACATTGATTTCATCATGTTGGAAAGCAAAAAACTTTTAAATTATATAAAGCTAATAATAAAGTTTGTGGAAATAGTGAAGTATGAGTGGAAAAGGTCGCAGAAGTGTTAATAATAAAAATATGATGACTTGCGGTCAATGTAAAATGCAAATAAAAGAAAAAGACAACAAAGTTTGACAATTGTCACAAAATATTACACTCTCAGTGCTCTCGTTTAAACAGAGGAGAGTTTGAGTATTTTGTTAATAACCAAGATGAGACTTTTACTTGTTATTTATGCGAAAATGCAGATAATGAGGGAATAAAAACTGAACTGCAAGCAATCAAAACAAAATTAAATAAGCTTGAAAGTTCATGACAACGTTACAGCTGTTGATTCAGTGTTGGACTTGGCAAAATGTGTTGGTGTCAGAATAGTAACTGAAAATATTAACGATGCTTACTTTCTCCGCAAAAAGGGTACAAGTGATAAAAAGAGTCTTGTAGTTAAATTTAATAAAAAATAAACTTTCAAAAGATAAACTCATGTCTGTCAAGTGTAAGCTGAAGGAAAACAAGGATTCAAGTTGAGTATTTGTAAACGACTTTCTCAGTAAAGAAACATTAGATCTTCTTAATTACGCTAGAGCTCTGAAAAATATTGGTTACTCGTATGTGTTTGCAAGTGGGGGAAGAATTTTTTATAAGCGAAGTGAAACTTTTAGAGCGCATATGATGTGAAGAGGACGTTGATAAATTACTGCTGAGTGCTACAACTTCTCAACCTTGGAAACGCAGATCGATGGCCATCAATAATACTACTGCACAACACGATGAAGTTGCTGATGATGATAAGGAATCGTATGCTTCTCCCTTCTAATTAATGTAATCTTTAATTGTTTTATTATTTGTTGCTTTAGTTATTTATTTTTCTCTTTTTTATGATTAATAATCAATATTTTAATACTTTTTCTAAATATAAAAATTATATATACAATTTAAATACTTCATTTCTGAATATTATTTCTATTAACATTAGAAGTGTTTCGTCAATTACCAAATTTAATAAATTTAAGTCGCTTATTGCAAGTTTTTCAAAATTAAAGGATGTTATTGCTATTCAAGAGACTTGGTTTGATGAAAATTTAATACCGCTTTTTTCTTTTCCTGGATACTCTGGCATTCATTGTTGTAGGAATGAAGGATATGGTGGGACATCATTATACATATGTTAACAATAACTTCAAATTTGTTGTGGAACAGTGCAAAAGTGAGAATTTCATTGGTTTTATTTCCATTACATTGCAAAATTTCTTAATTGATAACAAACCTCTAAATATAATATCTGTATATCGTTCCCAAAAATGTATGATTTATCAGTTTTTAAATAAAATTGAAGGATTCATGGAGGCTCATGCACAAACCCTCTCATAATGGTTGGAGATACGAATATTGATACATTTCATAACCAGCAATATCCAGATTTGGAAAACTTATGTCTTAATTATGATTGTTACAGGTGCCATTCTCTTGTAACAAGACCCAGCAGGGAAACTTGTATAGATCATGTATTCAGTAATATTTATGGGAAGATATCTGCTGATTCGGTGGAGTGCTCATTGACAGATCACAATATTATTTGCTGTAAAATAGAAAATAGCTTTGTTCCAAACAAGTACATCGAAACTGACAAAATTCGGTGCGACTACAATAAGGTCAAAAAGTACCTGCAAAATAATTTAAGTAAAATTAATACAAATTCTAATTCATCAGACTTAACTGAAAATATGATAACTTGCATCAATGATGCTGTTATTTAATCGTCAACTTGCACTAAAACCAAAACAGAACTTCGGTTTGAACTTTACCCTTGGATAAATAAAAATTTGCAAAATTTGATATTATATAAGCGTAAACTACTTATTAAGCGACGAAGGTCCAAAAACACTAAAATTGATGAATTGTTGAAAAAGATAAGTAAAATTATAAAAATTGCGAATAAATTGTCAAGGAATGATGACAGTTTGAAAAGAGCAGAAGGAGATACAATGAAGTGCTGGAAGTTTTTAAACATCATACTTGGCAGAGAGACAAAAAATAATGTAAACCTTATGAATTCGGCAGGTACTGTGATTCTTGATGATCGTGTTAAGGCTAATGAGCTAAACCACTATTTCGTGGAATCAGTAAAAGATTTGAGGAACAGTATAAAAGTATATCCTAGCAATGATTGCAATCAACTTAGAACATTACCCCGTAGTTCTGGTCTATTTTCTTTTGAAGCAGCCAATATTGAAGATTTGGAAACTTATAAATAACTTGAATGTCAAAAAATCAACTGGCTATGATGGAATTTCACCTAAATTAGTAGTTAAATGTAAAGAAATTATATTGCCAATGCTACTTACCATTTTAAATAAAATTATTAATTCGGGCATTTTCCCAGATTGCTTAAAGATCAATAAGATTGTACCCATCCCAAAAGTTGCAAATGCTTCTACGGTAAACAAGTTTCGTCCAATTGCACTTTTATCGATTATTGATAAAATATTTGAAAAACTAATATACCAACAACTTTTACTGTATATTGAAAATAATTAATTATATATACAAACACCAGTTTAGATTTAAAAAAGGTTGCAGTACAGAGGAAGCAGTTGTGAATGTAGTTAATTATATATGTAATGGATTGGATGCAGGTGCAAATGGTGTAACTGGCTTTTTCCTGGATTTTAGTAAAGCTTTTGATCTAGTGGATCATAAGATTATGCTACAAAAGTTGAAATACTATGGTGTAGATGAAAGAGGGCTCAACTTGTTTTAGAGTTATTTTAATAATCGGAAGCAGTACATATGTGGAAGTTAATCAAGTTAAAAGTGATATGGCCAATGTTGAGTGTGGTGTACAACAAGGTAGCTGCTTAGGTCCCCTACTGTTCTCTATTTATCAAAATGTTATAAGCATTTTGGATTTAACAGGAAATTTGTATATGTTTTATGACGATGTGCGCCTCTTTTATCCGTACAAATATGACTTATCGTTGAAAGCTAATATGGAACGGGATATATCCTTGATTTTTGAGTATATTCGTCTAAACAAATTGGTATTTAATGCAGATAAAACTAAGCTAGTTCGATTCACGCCACATGCTGTTACTAATAACTTCAACATTAATGTTGATGGTAATGTCATTTATGAAACAGATTCTGTAGGAATAACGTTACAAAGTAATCTTTCCTGGGATATACACATACGTGAGCTGAAAACAAAAGTAGCTCCAGCTATTGGTGTATTATATAAAATGAAATATAAACTTAATGAAAACACAAAGCTTTTACTATACCATGCCTTAATACAGAGTCACCTAAATTATATGGCTATAATTTATGGCTTCAAAAATACAACAATGTTAAAAACACTACAATACGTACAAAACAAATCGCTAAAAGCAGTATATAACTTTCCTATGAGATTCCAAACTCTATCGCTTTATCGAGACGTCTGTAAAACAATTTTGCCAATACATAGGTTATATAAGTATCAAGTTCTGATGTATATATTTAAATCATTGCACAACATTGGATATCGTACCATACAATTTCATCAGAACCAAAAAATTTTTAATACTCTGAACCAACAAAATTTATGGACATCAAGGTGCAGATTAGAAACTACTAAGCAACGTATTCAATACATGGGTCTTGCTGAATACAATAATCTCCCTGTAATTTTGAAAACATGTAACAGAATTTCCACTTTCAAAAATCATCTTAAAGAATTTTTACTTGAAAATCTTGAAACGCTTTTATTGTAAATTTTTTTTTCTAACTTTAATACTTGTTTTTATTATTATCAACTTGTCTCAATAATGCCTTAATGGCGCTGAGACCAATAGAATTATGATTTAATTTGTAATAAAAAAAATAAAAAAAAAACTATATGTGTGTAAAATTCAATGTCATACACGTTGATTTCTTCCGGTATCAATACACTAGGATGTAGGATATGATTCCTTGCAGAAGCTATTCAATTCTGTATCTGATCTATTTTATTTCTATAAACTTGAGCTTAAAAGATATGTCAGAATTCAGAAGGTGCTCTGCCAGTTTGTCATATTTTGAATTCAATTCAGTAAAAACAGTCTTAGTATAATTTCGATCACAAGCAATTATAGCTTTTAGTAGGTTAATGCTGTCAAATAACCCCTGCTTCTAAGGTTTCTTTTTGTGGGAGTTATTGATTTTGTTTTCGATTTTAATATTTTAATACGCTTTCCAATTAAAGCGTTCGGAAGGATTTGCTTATCTTTTATATGTTATTCCATATTATCCACAATATTCATAAATTCTAGGATTTACTGTGTGAAGTACCGTAATATTTTTATTCACGATTTCTATAGTTCTTACTCTCATATTAATGGTCATTAGGGTTGGCAGGTTCTAAATGGGATGTATCTGTGACATTATTAACAATATAGTTATCAGGATTTGCAAATTTGATAGGACGATTGTTGTTATTCACGTGTGCGTTATTTAGATTTCTTTTCATTAATTTAGGTTCCTCTTTATGTCGGAAACTTTTGTAATTTTTAAGGCATCCCTCTTTCACGGTTTATGTTGCATTTGTTCAGTGTTCTATATTTCATATTGTCTATATGATTTCGTATCGTATTGTGATCGATACGATTTTGCTCAACTTCAGTTGGTATCCACTTTATTGTGAAACGAAATGTGTTATTATAAAATCTTATAGCTTTAGTCATTTGCTCTATTATTGGTACTTTTTCTTCCAAATTCAATACTCTAATTTTTTCCGAAATTGTATTATTTAATGTTTCAGTATGCTATTATGGCTGTTAGGCTTTGTAGCATGATATGCAATATTTTCTTCATTTAAAAATTTGCGAATATTAACAGTGTTAATCTTATTATCAAAAACAATTTTTTACCCTTCCCTTTATTGCTTGAAGGAAAATTTGTCTCTAAAAAGTATAAATGATTGTTTGCTATTAACGTACATTTCAGTATGATTTAATTGGATTTCTATCATATTTTGTAGATGTGCAAAAATCACAGTTGTTTACTACCTTATGTTGTCTTTGGCTCAAGATTATATACTATATGTTTCATTCCTTCGTAAGTTGGAAATATTTTACAAATTTTATATTGGACCTATTGCTAATAACCATTCCCATCAATCTTAGAAATTCGCTGTAAATAATTTCTTCCACCATATAGAAAACGGCTATACGGCCTTTCAATGAATATTTATTAAGAATATCTATCAAACTTTAGAAACTCAAGTCTCCTCCAGTTTAGAGTCCTTATTATCTATTATTACCAATTGTGTATTAAATCTATTTATACCTGTATCCAATACTGGAATATTTTGTTCCGAATCCAATGAAGAATAGTTATTTTTGTCTGCCGAATCTTCCTCTGCATTGGTTCTTTGAATGTCGTCCAAATCTCCATTTCTCCAAATCTCCAGTATCACCCTCTATTCAACTTAGGAAATTAGCAATATTATTCTCCTTACCTTTAATGTATTCGATTTTTTCATTGAATACATTAACCTTTGAAGTCTAGGACGTATATCCTTTCCAATTTTTTTTAGCTTGTAACCACTTTAGTGGTTGGTGATCCGTATTCAAATCGAATTCAACACCATAGAAGTAAGGTCTGAAGTATTTGACGCCCCAGACTATGGCAAGTGATTCCTTCTCTACCGTTGAATAGTTTCTCTTATTAACATTAAATGTCTTTGAAGCATAACATACAACATGCCCGTCCTGGGTCAACACTGCATCAAGTGCAAAATCGCTAGCATCAATTCTTAGCTTAAAGCTTTTATTGAAATATCGTAAGATCGAAGGGCTTATCAGAAGTCTATCAACTTCAGAAAGCCTGTTATAAAGTTTGGATCATGTACATTTTTACCCTAGCGTTCTTCTTGTAATGACGTGTTTTCACTGTACGCTGGGATAGAGCTCGCGACGTCCAGGGTTCGTTACAACAATTTTTTGTTCTCCATAAAATAAAACACCACTGACACTTTTCTCTTTAAATACTAAAACGTTATAAACTTTTATTTAAGTTAGCTCTTAAATTTAACTTAAAATTACTCTTCACTACACTACTGAGCGCGCTAATAACCATTCTACCGTTTCGCGGCCCACACGAGCTCTCGCAGACCGACATTTATTCTCACCGACGCACAGAAGGGTATTTTGCCAATCTAGCCGGACATTAGGCCAAAAATTAAAATTGAGAAATGTAAAAAATTTAAGTACGCACCTCGACAGAAAACAAAATTTTACATCGTATAGTGAATTTTCAAGGCTTTTGCATGAGATTTGTCGTTTTGGGGCACTGTTAAAATAGGGGAAGTTGAGTAAATCGCAAATACGTTTTTATTGACTTTAAACGATTTTGAGAGGTTTGCAATATATTTTTTGGTGGCTAAACGAATAAAGATGTATTGATTTTTTTTCTGTGAAAGGGTTTATTAGTAGCTACTTATGTTAATTTTTAGAATTTTTTTTTAAATTTTAATGATAAAAAACTTTGTTCGAAATTAAAAAAAGGTTTTTTTTTGTAACATTTTTTGTCAAAAAAAAAAAAGTGAAAAGCTTTTTAAGAGTGATCTCCATGGCGATCCTAAAAATGTTATAAATCACTATAAAATTTGCGATCTCTATTTTTATACTGTAAAAAAAACCTTGCGCATTTTTGCGCCATTTTTTTGGCGATTTTTTTAAAATTACACCTTTTTCTGTTTTTTCTTATCTTACATAGGTAAATACGAGTAAGAAACCCTTGTATATTCATAAAATGTTTTGGTTTTTAATAACTGAAGGTAGATGTTTTTTATTTAAATCATTGCATCTAACACTGTTATTACCTGTAAAAAAAAAATTAAATATCAAAAGAGATATAGACGTAGATGCCCTTTCTTTCGGACTATCTACTTTACACGCCAGATTCGCCTATTTGAGAGCATATTACACCTGTCATATAAACTGACATTGAAAAAATCGCAAATAAAATCTGATGAGGACAAAGCAATTGTTAACGCGAGGGAAAAAATATCCAAGAAAAATTTAGAAGTGAATTAGGGCTAATAGTGGGTGTACCGAAAGCAGGATTTAGAAACACCAACGATTGTAACACTAGCAAAAGATTTTTTTCCAATCCTGAATTAGCTGCAGAAATAACTGGAATTGAGTTTGATTTTATATACCGAATCAAGGTTATTATTGAAGTAATATAAAGTGGTCACAAAATCCATATGCACGAGTTTGCCGATTATTGCTTAGATACTGCAAAACTTTTTTTTCTCTATATGAGTGGAATCCTATGACACCTACAATGCACAAGATTTTAATACATGGTGCAACTGTTATGAATAAGGCATTGTTGCATATTGGTCTGTTATCAGAAGAAGCGGCTGAGGCACGAAACAAACATTTCCGGCTTTACAGGCAGAATTTTGCTAGAGAGTTTTCAAGGGTTCAGTGTAACATAGATATTATTCGTAGGCTTTTGCTTCTGACCCCCTCTTTAGACCCACTCCAAGAAAAGGTCATTACCTTTTACGAAAGAAGCAATTTCTTTCATGCTTCCACCTGTACTTAACGTTGGAAAGGATTCAGACTCTGAAGAGGTCTTTAAAGAATCAGACGAAGAAGAACCATGGCACTCATCATCATCTTAGTGCAAAGGAGAAGTTGTTTTAAATAAATTAATTGTTATAATTTTAAATAAAATTTATCCGTACAACCATAAATAAGTTATTACTATGAATAAATAAATTATTTTCCGATAAATAAAATACTATAAAGTAACAAATTACAAAAATATTTTTTTAATAATATTCTTTGGAGGCGGGGAATGGTTAGGCATTGGAAAGCTAAAAAAATTAATATTTTTAGGAAATTGACAAAAAAAATTTTCACAGGGACGTTTTGGTGGTGGGATTGGAGGAATACACCTGCCCATAAAAATAAATTTTTATGGTTTTAAAAAGTATATTATCTATTTCTTTTAATAATTGCATTATTTTTTCAAATAATTTTTTATTTCATCGCCCAGAAAAGGGGCGGGGATAAAAATGGCATTTAAGAATCTCTTGAGTCCAACTTTAAGTTTTTGAACATTCTTTGCCCTTAAAAGTTGTAATTCCTAAACAAAATGACTCGAAAATTAAAAAAAATTGCATTTTTCAGAGGTAGGATTAGTTCTTCGAAGGGGAACTTTTTCTCCTTAGTCTGATTTTTCCTATTTTCTAGCTGTGACAGCCTATGACCCTGACAGATATTTCTGCTACGTTTCATTAACCTAAGGGCACTCAGTACATTTTTAGAGCCAATATAAGCTAAAAAAAAAGTAATGTTCTGGTAGATTGGCAAAATACCATCAATTGCCATCAATCATTGTAAGAAAAAAATTCATAATCAATCGAAACACTTTTCCCATTCTTTATTTCAATAACAGAAGGCCTTGGTTCGGAAATTTGCTTTTTTATATCGTTCACTGTAGATTTGATTATTTCTGAAGACTCCCTTGAATAGTGAAAAAATATCGGACGGCAAAAATGAACTGATAATGGGTGAGAATTTTTCCAATGCTCAGCGATTTCACTTCTCAGTCGAAAAGGAACTACTGAAGCCATAAATATATTTGTATTTGTAATAGTTGTGTCATTTGTCGATATTGTTTGTTTGTAAGCACTTTGACCGGAGGTGATACTGCTTCCTCTTCAGGAAAACTTTGAATAAGGCGTTTGTCTGTATGATCCATTAAGTCTTGCAGCATTACATCTACCGATACTTCAGTAACCTTTACATTAGGTGGCACTGCTTCTTTTTTGGCAGATGTAATCCTTTTGTATCCAGGAAGAATATTCACATTATGATTCTTTAAAGAGCTTCGTAAAATAGAATATTTTTTCTTTGACAATCCCAATTCCATAAACAACGCTAAGGCTTCTTCTATATTATACTTTGTGGGTAAAGCATTTGGTGGAGTAGGAATACTCCCTTTGATTCTCTGCAGTCGAACTGGGCTTGCAAGCACCACAGCTTTTGTAATGTCGGACCTTGATTTATCTTTATGTTTTATAAACTTAAGACATAATGCTTCTGAAAGATGTGATTTAGACATATCTTTTGTGGCATTTTCAAGTTTACGTTTTTCGAAGTTTTCAAAAGTTGTAACTCCATTTAGCCAGTCTGGGTTGTTTTTCATAAATGCTTTTTTCGTACGGTGTGACGCAAGCCATTTTTTTTAATTGTTAGGAAAAGGAAGTGAATTTAGCTATGAACATCCATTTCGTGGTATCCTGGCGTAGTTTTTCCACAATCTGAGTTTCTGAATAACTCAAACAATTCTAAATTGGTAAATGACATTATCGCACTTTAAAATAAAGTTGTATAAGTTCTGTTACTGATCACTAGGTTTAGAAAGTAAAAACTTAACTGGCTGCATTACACAATTGCGGTTTAATTTATACCCAAAATTTTTAAATTGTGATCAGTAAGTAGTTCTTTACACGATGTTTTCATTCATTTCACAAAATTTTGTATTTTTGCCACGGGGTTTAAGAAAAGGCGCCACTGTGCGTCGTTACTGGGGCATAGGGATCTAGAATTTAAGAGGGCTTCAATTCTTGTCAGGAGAGTGTAAAAGTGCTCGTATGTCAAAGCCGTTTCACCAATTACTCTCTTGAGATGGGTTTTTACAGATTTAACCCCACTTTCCCAGATACCATTGAAATGAGTTGAGGCGGTAGGGATGAACCGCCAATTTATACCAGATTTTACCAGGCAAGTAGTCGTCTACTTTTGAGTCTTTTTTGTTGATTAATTAAGACCTGTTGCATCTCGTCAAGCTTTCTTTTGGCTCCAACAAAATTGGTTGCATTGTCCGACCATATTTCAACTGAAATAAAACGATCTAAGGCGCCAATAACTGACTCGGAAGTTAAATCACCAACTAACTCTGTATGAATTGCTTTTGTTATAAAGCAAACAAAGAGTGCAATATACCCTTTTGTTTTCCTGGACGTTCTTCCAGTTACGATTTTTATCATGAATGGTTCTGCATAGTCACAACAAACCTTACTAAAGAGTCGTTGAAACTCTACTCTTTCTACAGGCAAATCACTCATAAATTGCGTTTGTGTAGCCTAACGAAGTTTAGATGTTTGTTCATGCACGACTCTTCTGGCAAGATTTCTTACTCCTAATATCCAATATTCTTGTCTTATTAAAAATATTAGGTGACTTACTCCAACATGTAAATCAGTTATGTGTACGTATTTTAAAACCATTTTTGTAACTTGGTTTTTGCTGGCAAAATGAAGGGATGCTTTACACAAAACAATGCGAGAGAATTCGAAATTCTTCCCCATATACTCTCATTAAACCTGAGTCTTCAAGAAACGGAGATTTGATTTACATGTTTTAACTTTTGCAGAGAGGAAATTTCTTCATAAAACACTTCTTTCTGCACATTTTTAAAAATAAGATTTTTTGCGGTTAATAATTCAATTGAAGAAAGACATTTACCAAAACTAAAATAATAAATCTAAGGCTGTAGGCTGTAGAGCGTTCGAAACGAGACCATTCATAATATGATTTTCTATAAGAACGAAAAAAGTTTAATATTTATTTTAGGATTTTTCTAACGCTCTTCCGAAGGCTGCGTGATTGGTGTTATTGACTCTACGCTATTAGGCCATCTGCTTTTGTGTAGAGATATCCAGCATGGATCATAAGACCTAAGCTTTGAAGGAGCTACACCTCTTGATGCCGGATCCGCTGCGTTATCTTTGGAACGTATGTGCCTCCAATGGTTTCTGGTGTAATACGATAAAATTTCTGATATTCTGTTTGCTATATAAACTGACCAACGTCTGGTAATTGATGACAACCAGTATAACACTACAGAAGAATCAGTCCACATTGTCACATCTCTAGAGTCCATTTCTAGAGCCTTCAGTACGTTATTCATTAATCGACACAATAGCAAGGCAGTTCGAAACGGGGTAGTGAGACTTTTTTAACGGGGCTACCCGACTTTTGCAGCGATAAGCTGCGTTGGAATTTCATTATTGTATTCCGATCGACAGCATATTACGGCTGCATAAGCGTTTTGCGACGCATCACAAAATCCGTGTAACTCATTGTAACCATTAGCATGCCATATTCGTCTAGGAATGTTTAGTGCATTGAGTTCGTGTAAAGAATCGCGAAGATTTGTCCACTGAACGGCAATATTAGGAGGGATGTCATTCTTCCAGGTAAGATTAAGTAACCACAACTTTTGAAAAATAATTTTAATTAGGACTGTACAAAAATACGTGCTGTATGACGTTGAGGGAGAAATGCAAAATGAGAAATTATCATTAGCAGGGATCCATTTTAAGCCGATTAATTTCAACGAGTTCATCCCATCGAATGTCAAGGGTGTTGTCTCCCTCAAGTGGTCAGATAGAGATTGTAAGAGGTCCTTACAATTACTACTCCATTTTCGCAAATTCATTTCCGCTGCTTCCAACACATTTAGTAACTCTTTATGAGTAGTCAGAAGATCCTCTTTTGTTTCTGTGCCTTTTATTACATCATCCATATAAAAGTCTTTTAGAATAACTTTTGCCGCCTTTGGGTGCTTATTTTCTCATTGTTTGCCAAGTTCTTGTAGTACCCTTATTGCTAAAAATGGCGCACAGCCAGTACCGTATGTTACGGTTCTAAGTCGATAATGTCAAGGGGTTCATTTTCAGATGGACGCCATAAAAGTCGTTGAAAATCTTGATGATCTTTATGTATCCAAATCATTCGGTACATCTTTTCAACATCTCCGGACATAACATATTTATGACGGCGAAAGCGACAAAGAATAACAAAAATTTCACGCAATAGAGAGGGGACGATTAATAGAGTTCATTAAGTGCCGAATGAAGACCATTTTTAGCGGAGGCATCAAATACTACTCTCAGTCGAGTTGTTGTGCTGTCAGAGTTAACGACTGCGTGATGTGGTAGATAGTAACACTCACATGCATTTTTGTTAATTTCACATTGCGGTATCTTCTGCATGTGTCCTAATGAAATATATTTATTAATAAATTGTGAATATTGAGTTTTGAGTTCCTTGTTGAATGAGAGCCTCCTCTCTGTAGTCTTAAATCGTTTTAAAGCTACACCAAATGAGTCCCCGTAGTCACTATTTTTAGTTTTAAAGGCAACTCAACAAAAACTTACCGGCAGTGCGCGTCTAAAACTTTGAGGAAACGATTCCTCAGCATCACATTGCAAAATACAGAAACATATTTTTCATTTTCTAATTTTGCTAAGTCTCCGCCTAGAATCCATCCCAATGTTGTTTTAAATGCAATAAGTCCATTCTTTATTATTTTTTCGCCTTGTTGGATTTCAAAGAATACATCATTTCCTAGTATCATTTTCTACTGATGATGGAACAAAAAAATCCAATGACAAAACTGACGAATATTGTTCCTTTTTTAAAATGGTTTTACACGACGTGTATTTGTCATATGACTTGTCAGTTTGGTAACCCATATGTAATTTCATGTGTTGTCAAAATATCCATTTTACATACGGCTTTAATTTTTGCTTTCAAATGACATTTATAATTACATGTGACATAACCTACAATATATAATTTTGCCGCCACACAGTTCTTTATTTCCAACCACAGCTGATGCAAAGATGCAAACCTAGTGCTTTTACCACATTTGAAAAATACACGCCGCACTGTGGTCAATATTATGAGATAGCGGCCAAAACTACTTTTGGTTTTTGTTCTCCGATTTTAAAGTTATTAGACTCATATGAAAGTAGACAGTAGTAAACCTCGGGAGCCAAAAAATTAGAACTCTATTTCAACTATTTCACTGAGAACAGGGTGGTCCAAAATGGGCTTTTTCAGAATTTAGTAAATTTACGATATTTTTAGTTAATTTTTAAAGTTTAAATGATCATAACTTTTGTGTTTTTCAAGATTTGGACGAATTAAATTTTGTGTTGTAACTTAACTAATTTCCTATTACTAATAAAAAAATTGAAGCTCTACTGTTTTCAGAACAATTTAAATATTTTTTTTAAAAAAGGTAAAATTTCTCGGAAATTTCCTACTTCATAGAGCACAACTCCTGTGAGTCAAGCTGAATCAAAACACAAATTTACTATTTTGTAGTCCTATTTCTCCCCTACATTCCTATATATACATGTCCATGCATCGGGACTGCACTTTTTGAGCTACAGCAATTTTTCTGACCCAAGGTAAGATATTCAGTACAAATGCACGTCATTAAGGCTATTATGCATATATTTTGATGACATTTTGTACAAGAGTTCTTATTGACCCAAAAAATAATTCTGTTGAAATTAGGAGAAGTTAGCCCATATTTGGACCTAGTCCACATAGAAATTGTTTTACTCACGCAACCAAGAATGGCTAAGAAATAAACTTATTTTTAAAAAGCCATCAGTAACTACCACGGAAACTGGAAAAGGTGGTCGACCAGCAAAGCCAATTGATAATTGTAGCGAAAGATCACGAAGACGCAAGCTTAAACATATCAATGAAGAAGTTTCTTGTAGCATCATAAAGGATTCATTTCTGCATCAAATTCAAACATCGAAAATTAAAAAAAGTAAAATTGCTATCATTGAAAAAATAGTGGAAGCAAGCCCCAGACGCACAAAAAGGATTTTAGAAAGTATGCCGACACCAACTGAAGAAAATAAATTTACTCCAGAAGAAGCATTTGCACTATTTTTGGATTTGAAAATGACTAAAAACCAATATGCAGAATTGCGGAAGCGAACCAATGAAAAAAATTGTGGAATTTTTCCATCATATCGAGATATAGTTTCTGCCAAAAAAGATTGCTTACCATCACCAACTGCTATTAGTGTAACTTCAAGTTCAGCAGAAATAAAATTGCAGGATCTTCTTGAACACACTGCAGAACGGTTAAAGACATTTGATGCTGACTATTTAAAGAAGTTTAAAAATTGCAGCATGAATTTAATTTCTAAATGGGGATGGGTCCTCTGGCCAGAAACAATACAAACAATGTAATGCGGAAAATTCATCAGATGCCAATTTATTCATGATTTCTTTCGTTCCATTACGTTTAACAAAAACTTATATTGGTTCAGAGCCCTCAACTCGTAGAGCTGCAGAGATAGATGTATAGATGTCATAACTGAAGAAGTTGGCAAAATAACAGATGAAATTAAAGAACTTCAACCAGTGATATTTGAATTTAATGGCCAATGCATCGAAGTTAACTTTAAAATGTCACTTACAATGATCGATGGTTGCACAAGCTTTAACCGAAATGTAGTCTTCGTCAAGCTGCACCATATGCCAAAAAACATCAAGTCAATTGAGCCAACCACCAACACAAGACGATAGTTTTAATGAAGCATATGAATTTAGAATGTTACCTCTTCATGCTAGAATTCGTTTTATGGAGCATATTCTTAAATGGGGATACGATTTGGAATTTGGCCCGTTAGGCGAAACAGTGAGAAACAACAAAGAAAATTTGGAGAAAAGAAAGCAAAAAAAAAAAGATATTCAAGAAATATACCGTGAGATAGGCCTTATAATTGACCAGCCAAAGCAAGGAGAAGGAAATTCTAATGATGGAAACACAGAAAGGAGATTTTTTTCCGATCCAGAAACTGCAGCTTCTATAACTGGAGTAGATTATGATTTAATACGACGATTCCAAATCATATTAGAAGTTATAGCATGTAGCAAAAAGATAGATGCAAAAAAATTTGGTCAGTATGCTAATGAGACAGCAACCCTTTATAACCAAAAATATTCTTGGAGACATATGCCAACCACAGTTCACAAAATTTTGTTCCATGGGGAACAAGTAATTCAGCACAATGTGCTTCCAATTGGAGATCTCTCAGAAGAAGCGCAAGAAAAAAGGAACAAAGACTACAGATTCTTTCGCGAGCACAATACAAGAAAAATTTCCAGATATTGTACTAATGAAGATCTTATTAATATTTTGTTGTGCACATCAGACCCATATATGTCCAGTATTCGACAAAAAATGGAAATCAACCTCATTAAAGTTAGATGAAGAAGCTAAACAACTACTGCATGAAAATCAAATCAAATTTGGAAGAAATTTTTACTAATATTGTTTAATGAATACTAGTTTAAAGCTTATAATTTTTTTCTAATTTTAGTATAAATTTTTATTAATACATTTAAATAAAATATATGTGCACTTTAAATCCATAGTAAAAGTTTACTTAAAATTTTATCGTTATGTTGTGTCCTGTATATAATATATCCAAATGGTATTGATATTGTTGGGAATTTCAGTGATATTTTTCAGTTTAATACTCACAAGAATTAGCTTTCTTCCAAAAAAAAACCAACCTTTGGCCCCTGTGAATATTGAGACTAAATAAACGTCAGGAGCCAAATGTTGGCATTTTCTGACCAAAATTAAGTTTAGGAATAATAAATAAGTATTGGTTGTAAAATACGATTGAAGAAAATAAGAAATTATAAAAAAATACCTATTTAAAATGTCAAAATATTCAACTTTTACATGGAAACTCAACAAAAAATTAAAATGCATTTTTAACTCCCCATTACTTACGTTCCTATCAGTGGATTTTTACGTTTGAACACGCAAATTGAAGTTTAAAGTCCCTCCTATTGAACAAAACAAATTGCGTAAAAAAATACCAATCCGCTCAAAAGTTATAGAGTTTTGACCGCTATCTCGCGAAATTGACCACTGTGCGCCGTGTAAAACCAATTTTAGAGCGTGTGTTGGCAATTGAGTAGAAATAGACGGCATTATAAGTGGTCCAACTTCAAATAAATAATAAATAAGTATTGGTTGTAAAATACGATTGAAGAAAATAAGAAATTATAAAAAAATACCTATTTAAAATGTCAAAATATTCAACTTTTACATGGAAACTCAACAAAAAATTAAAATGCATTTTTAACTCCCCATTACTTACGTTCCTATCAGTGGATTTTTACGTTTGAACACGCAAATTGAAGTTTAAAGTCCCTCCTATTGAACAAAACAAATTGCGTAAAAAAATACCAATCCGCTCAAAAGTTATAGAGTTTTGACCGCTATCTCGCGAAATTGACCACTGTGCGCCGTGTAAAACCAATTTTAGAGCGTGTGTTGGCAATTGAGTAGAAATAGACGGCATTATAAGTGGTCCAACTTCAAATAAATCTGGTATTGAATTGATTGGATTTGTTCCGCCAGTAAATAAAATACTGTTGTCATACCTTTCGGTGAAGACCGTCGTCACTGGCTGTTGTTTTGGTACGTTTGGCGAGCGTTTTCGATGTAAAGACATAATTTTCAAGCCGCGTTTAAAATGCTAAATACTAACTCTCCAGTACCATTTTAAACGCGGCTTGAAAATGATGTCTTTACATCGAAAGCGCTTGCCAAACGTACCAAAACAACAGCCAGTGACGACGGTCTTCACCGAAAGGTATGACAACAGTATTCAAATAAATCATTTCGCTTGAGCCGTGGTGATATATTTAATGAATCCCAATCTTGAGAAATGCCAGTGGAAATGTTATTTAACCCATTAAGGGGTACTTTTGCATGTCTTCTTTAAGACCTAAACGCTGCCTACAATCGAAAACCGTGATCTTTTTGGTTGCTATTTTAGAACTGTTCTTTTTATTTATTTCAAAACTTAAAGAAACTTACAGCTAAGATTAAATTTGCTTACAATGCAAATTCAAGTAGAGTAAAAAAGGTAATTAAAGATCTGTGTGAATTGCTTTTCTAAGCAAATTCACACACAATCCAAATAAAATATGAAATACAGTATTAAATATAAAGAGAGTAGGGTGGTACGAGTTATTAAATACAATATTAAATATAAAGATAGTAGGGTGGTATAAGTTACGATTACCTCATATATGACTATATACATACATATTTGTTGGCCTTGTTGTTGGTCATGAATAAGCCTTTATGGAGATATTTTGTAATACAATTTTCATTACTACTTTTTTACTACATATTTAATTTATTATTCTCTTTTGGTTTCATCATATCGCTTTTATTATAGTTTTTTTTAAGAAGCGACTGGCCAATATTGTGGTGTATGATGTTAGGTCTATCCTCGCATACTTATGTATGTTCATATGTTTTTTTCATTTTGTGGTTTTTTATTTGTTTTGATTATTTTGTTTATTTTTATTTGCGTTTTCATTTTTCTCTCGATTTCTTCCATATGAACATAACATATGAATATATGTGCATATGTATAACTCAAAGAGAATAAACATAATGTAAATAAACTTTGTCTTTCTTAACTAGAGATGGTATAATAGCTGATGGAGTGATTTTTTTGTCGGGTGATAGCAGTTGTATAAAACTGTAATTATCCTAACGAAACTGGCATTGGTATTAAACTGTTAATTCTCATTCAATAATATATATATATTCAAATTGATACTCATTTTATCACTTACATTCTTTCTTATTTTGTTTCTTCAATTGATGTTTAACAGTTACATATTTCTTTTCATTGTTAAAAACCACTCATTAATAATGAAGTTGGTGTTACTATTGTAACATATAGTATGTAAATTGTATATTGCAAATTACTAATATTAATTCTTTCTTTCATGTTATTGTTGTAAACAAATATGCATTTACTGCTTTACATTCAATGAATTAACATTTATATGATCATAAATTAATATGTTTTGGTTCAGTTGAAATGTAATTCTTATAGTGACAACATCAGTAAATAAAGGAAATTATTATCAAAAATAGCAACTGGTTGACCTTTAATAGATTTTGTACTACAGTCCACTTAAACAATTTGGTCCTTCGAACCGGATTGGTAGATAATAATTAAATCAACATGAAAACTTTTAAGGCAAAACAAGCGTTGCTAAAATCTGCTCTTATTCGGGTTTTTAATTTCTTTGGGAATAATGTCGGCTATGATTGAAAAGCATACTGGCGATGATACTATCATGGAAGAAATTGAAGCTGATGCTGCTGAGTTCGAGTCAAGGGTCTTGGCAGCAATGTCTAAAATAAGAGGACACATTTCATCAAAGGGAGAAAAAACACCGGTGCCTGATGTTTCACAGACGGAGTCAAATCTTTCGGTAACGTAAATATTATCAGCATAAACTGAAATACTCAACTCTATTTCAAGGCAAGTTTCAACTTTAAAGGTAAGTTTTTTACCGAAGCTGAAAATAAAATCTTTTTCTGGTGAATTAACTGAGTGGAAATCATTTCAAGATGCCTTTGTAAGTTCTATACATAATAATTTATTATACACTCCATGCCAGAAGTTTCAGCTACTGAAAGTTTATTCAGAGGGACAAGCTTACGACATAATTGGAAAAATACCAGAATCAAAAGAAAATTATTGTGAGCTTGGGAAAAATTATGCAGTCGATACAACAAATTTGCTATAGTCGCGAATACATACGTATCGAAATTGTTGGGCATTGCTCCAGTAAGTTATAAAAAAAAATTGTTGTTGCGAAAGGTAAAAACACAACAATAGAATGGTCAAATTACGATAAAGCTAATGAAGATTTTCCCTCAATTGACGAATTTATACGGTTTTTGGATTCAATGTGCACTTCATTAGAATCAGCAAACCATGTAGTAAGGAAAGAGATTAAACCAGTTAATTCTCATCAAACAATAGTTGAGGCAAGAATTTGTAGAAAATGAATTATATCAATGCGAGGATTTTTTGAAGTTAAATACAAAGTTGAAAAGGGAATTTGCAGGAAAAACCAACATTTGTTTCAATTGTTTAAGGGAAGGCCACACTGCTACTAAATGTCGGTCAAAATTTAAGTGCAGATCATGTAAAAAGGGTCATCATACACTCTTGCATGATGAAAATATATCAACAACAAAAAATACGGTAAACGTTAATTTTAATGCTATTAATGACATTAAAACTCTTTTGCCCACTGCTGTGTTCGGGACTGCTGTGGGGGTCAACAACAATGTCGTTTGTTATTAGACAGTGCATCTGAGAAAACAATAATATCTGAGAATTGTATACAGCGTTTAGGTCTTAAAGAAGACATGCAAAAGTACCCCTTAATGGGTTAGATAACATTTCCACTGGCATTTCTCAAGATTTTTTTTTTTAAGAGAAGTACCACTCAGGCAGTTAATGCCTACATAAACTGTGGTACTTCCTTTGGAAAGGGATAGTAGTAGATAAGACAGATGGTTAGTGATAGTAAAGCTTCGATTCTGGCAACACTGCAATTGCACGTTATGATTATTTTTAGAACAGTATTGCGGCGCCTCTGGTGTTATTTAGGCGAATTAGTTCGAAGCTAGCATAGCCAATTTATAATTAATTTACTTCGCCGGCGATTTAGTGCTATGTGGTAATACCGGCGAAGGAGGGCGCTGTGATATGCATTATTATGAAGAAAAATTAATACATATCAGAAAAATTGATGTTGCCACGGCTGAGATTTGAACTCGTGACCATTGCTTAGTAGTCAACGTGCTAACCACTTAAGCTACGGCACCCTCAAGATTGGGATTCATTAAATATATCACCACGGCTCAAGCGAAATGATTTATTTGAATACTGTTGTCATACCTTTCGGTGAAGACCGTCGTCACTGGCTGTTGTTTTGGTACGTTTGCCGAGCGCTTTCGATGTAAAGACATCATTTTCAAGATGAAATGTGTCCTCTTATTTTAGACATTGCTGCCAAGACCCTTGACTCGAACTCAGCAGCATTAGCTTCAATTTCTTCAATGATAGTATCATCGCCAGTATGCTTTTCAATCATAGCCGACATTAGGTTAGGTTAAACGGGCCGCCCGCAAAAACGCGAGTTCACTCGGAGGCCAATAAGGCCCATTGTGATGCCCCAACGATCATCAACCCCCACCATTCCCTAAAGAACTCCAATACCGGTGGTTCTTGTAAACCACCCGGAGCTTTTCACAAAGCCTAATAGGCTACTCAGTGTCACATCCCTGAGATAGTCCAGGTCCTGAAAGAATCTTTGATCCAGAAATTTGAGCCTACGCTCTTGAACAGCCGGGCAGTCGCAGAGAAGGTGTTGAACTGATTCCTCCTCTTCCTCATCCATACAGCTTCTGCAGCACCCTCCACGAGAGATTCCCATACGCTCCGACATACGTCCGATCATACAGTGTCCCGTTATAACACCAACCAGGAGTGCTAACGAGCTTTTCCGAGGATTAGTAGTGCCTTTGTCCTTTTTTCATCAATTGAGGGCCAAAGGATTCTAGATAATCTGCAAGTGGTTAATATAGACCACCTGCGAGCCGTTTCCTTCAGCGACCATTCTCCCAGTATGTTAGACATTTCGGCCAAGGGGATATTGATTTCCCCTTGGGCAACCGTCACATCCAGATTCGAACCGTTCCTCGCACATTGATCGGCCATCTCTTTTCCACGAATGCCCTCATGTCCTGGAACCCACACTATCCTTATACGAAGTCGTTCAAGTAGGGCTAAAGATTGTATGCAAGCTAACACACATTTAGATTTCACTACTTTTGAATTAAGGGCCTTAATGGCGGCTAGACTATCTACGAAAATATCGATAGCCGACGCCTCCGTCGTAAGTTCCTCAATTTTCCTTGCCGCTACCAATATAGCATATATTTCAGCCTGGAACACGGTGCAGGTATCGGGAAGCCTAAGTGAAATTGAAAGATCAAGATCCTCAGAGAAGATCCCCGATCCGGTCCCCGTGTCTATCTTGGAGCCATCCGTAAATATTGAAACCGCATTGTTCCGAATTCCAGAGTTCTCCTTCCATTCATCCCTGCTAGGAATTTTCACGACAAACGATTTTTCGAGGTCCATAACAGGGGTTAAGTAATCAGTCTGCCCCTCAAGATATTGCTACCCACCTGTCGTAGGATGGTGCCATGTCCAACACGACAATGCCTTAATTCGCCCGACTCCCTGAGTCTTAAGGCCAACCTGGCAGCGACGTGTTTGATATAGACATCTAGAGAGGTCAGATCCAGCATTGTCCCCAAACTAGCCTGTGGAGTTGACCTCATCACACCAGTAATGGAGAGAGTCGCTAATCTTTGGACCTTATCCAAAAGAGAGAGGTGGATTTTAGTGTCCACCACTCTCCACCAGACGAGTGCTCCATAGGTGAGGATGCGCCTAATCACTGCCGTGTACATCCAGTGTACCATGTACGGTTTTACGCCCCATCTCCTGCCAAAGGTCCTTTTGCATGCGTAAAATGCACATAGGGCCTTATTCATCCTGCTCTCAGCATTACGTTTCCACGAGAGCTTTGAGTCTAGGATAACACCGAGGTACTCCGCTTCTTTTGATAATTCCAGAGTAATGCTACCCATTTTTGGGAGTCTAAATTCCGGAATTTTATATCTTCTGGTGAAGAGAACAAGTTCGGTATTTCCAGGGTTTAGGCCCAGACCGTTGTCCTTCGCCCAAGCGAGTAGTTGGCCTAATGCCGATTCCATAAGGTCACTTATCGTGGATAAAAATTTGCCCCTGATAAGGATTACAACGTCATCTGCATACGCGACCACCTTAACGCCTCCGTTGCCTAGTCTGAAGAGGATTTTATTTACAACAAGGTTCCAAAGGAGTGCGGACATGACTCCCCCTGCGGTGTTCCCCTTGTCACAACTTTCCTCATCGTACTAGGGCCAAGACTGGAGATAATGCTTCTACTTCGAAGCATATTCTCCGTCCACTCTATAATTTTCTGTTCAGCCCCCACATATTGTAGGGCGTCCAGTATCGAGGATATATTCAAATTGTTGAAAGCGCCCTCTATATCCAAAAAGGCTGCTAACACATACTCCTTCCTGTCCAGTGTATCCTCTATTGTACCGACTACATCATGCAGTGCCGTTTCCACCGGCCTTCCCTTTAGGCATGTGCCCTGCAGAAATTACTTGACGATAGAAGACCTTTGACATACACGTCCACCAGTCTCTCCAGTGTTTTCAATACAAACGATGACAGACTTATTGGCCTGTAGTCCTTTGCAGTTCCATGGTTTATTCTTCCAGCCTTAGGAATGAATACCACAGTAACCTCTTTCCATTCTTTGGGGATATACCCATACAACAGGCTGCCCCTAAAAATGGAAATCAGCCACGGCATGATAACCTTTATCGATTGCTGTAGTAACGCTGGGAAAATGCCGTCCGGCCCTGCGGATTTATAGGGCTTAAAAGAACTCACAGCCCACGCTACCCTAGCTTCATCTACAATGGAATCCACTAAATCACTACTGTGGACAGCTGATGAGAAGATAGCCGCAGAAGAAAGCGGCTCTTCTTCGACATCCTTACAGTCCGGGAAGTGAGTTTCCATTAGTAGATTCAAGGTTTCAACACTGCTTTCAGTGAAGTTTCCGTCTGGCTTAGTTAAGAATCCTGGTATGCCGGGATCCTTAGAGAACACCTTTTTTAGACGGGACGCCTCAGTGGTACTATCCAAGTCTCCAGAGAAGCGTTGCCAAGTTTCTCGCTTCGCTCTTCTGGTCTCCTTTTTGAAGTTATTGAAACTCCGGCGGTATTCGGCCCAATCAGAGGGTCCTTTGTCCCACTTCGCTTTATTGAAAAGTCTCCTACATTCTGTGCGTAACTGCCTGAGCCTTGGAGTCCACCATGGCTGGTGAAGTCTCTTAGACGGATGCCGTTCAGTGCATGATGAGTGAAAAGCTTCAATTAGTGTCCTAGATAGAAAGGATGTGGAGTCATCCAGCTCTCGTGTGCCTGCCAACATTCCCTCAGTGGGAGGTGGCATAAGTTCAACGAGCGTTCTGAACTTCCCCCAATCCGTGTTCCTAGGATTCCTGAAGGGTTTACTTACATCGAGGGTAAGTTGCACCCTAAAAACAATTCTAATGTGATCAGAGAAAGAACAGTCAAGCCGAACCCCGCAATCAATTATCTTAACTGAGTCCCTATCGCTTACCAATGTTATATCAATGACTTATTCCCTGATCCTATTGAAAACGTTGGTCCTCTATTGCATATCTTAAGATTAGTAGATAGATGATAATCTAATAGGTTCTCACCTCGAGTGTTAATGTCCGTGCTCCCCCACAGAGTATGATGGGCATTCGCATCACATCCTAGGATGAGATCGTGGCCCCTTGTATCGCACCAATGAATCGCACCAAAAGTTGCGTACGGCACGTGGAGGCGGATCATCTGCATCGTATGGTAGATACGCTAATGCCAGGATCACCGTCGGGAGACCCTTGCGTTCGAACGCTGCTACCGTCAGATCACACGCACTGAAATTAGATAAAAGAAACATATTAACATCCCTCCTAACTAAAATGCAGCTTCTTATCTTACCTTCTTGGGTTGGAGAGAAGAGCATATATTTTCGTGACCGGACGCAGCGAACCTTATTGGCTACAAGCCAGGGTTCTTGCATTAAGGCCACGTGGATATCTTCCCTCTCCATGAAACGCAGCAGGTCGTCCGATGCTGCCTCGAAGTGATGCAGATTAATCTGTACCACATTCATGCCGCTCGGAATTGCCATCGCGTTTCTCTGCGGGCAGAATCAGTCGAAGCTGATTAAGCCCATATTTGATGACGCCTTTATAGGGAATCGATTTTGATCCAGAGATCTTTTCCTTCCCCTTTGTCCCTTGCGCGTCCTCTTTTAATCGTCCAACTCTCGGTGCTAAGGCCCTTATTCTGACGCTTGATCAGTGTAAGGATGGCCTCATCCTCCAAAATAGGAGGAGGAACCCATACCTTAACTGTCGCCTGAAACGGAACCTGGTCCAAGGGGATGATTTCTATTTTGGCACATGGCCATAGTTCGCCAACATCACGGTTGCAGTCTTTGAGGAAGCCTAAGGCCTTTTCATTACCGCATCCGATGATCTTGACGCCCTTTGACCACTTAGCGCCGTTAAACGCAGTGAACGAGTCGTCCTCATTATGAGCGAGTTCGTCGACCAATCTGCGTAGGATCTTTTCTTCTAAGAGCAGCCATCTTTCATTGGTAATCTTACCAACGCGGTGGTTACGATCAATAATGGCTACTTGTAACTCAGGAGCTGACGTTAAGCTAGTTAAAGGCTTCAACCAATTACCGTCAGGTACCTGCGTATCACCCGACCTTTACCGTTTACCGCTAGGTCTGTTTGCGGGGCCCTTCGAGACTGGTGCTTTAGAAGTTGTGCAGCCAGCATCTTGGAGCCTTTGCTAGCAGACTTCGCTTTACCGCATTGGTCATCGCCCTTCCTTGATCCAGATGAGGCCCCACTAGAAGTAGAAGGGTGTTAATCCAGAATCGCGGAGGTGACGATCGTGTTCGGTCCAGGAGTAGCATGGGGCACGGTTATTACCTTCTTCGCATGCTTATCCTGGTTACTATCCGTCCTGTTGGGCTTGAAATTTATGATCATATAAATGTTAATTCATTGAATGTAAAGCGGTAAATGCATATTTGTTTACAACAATAACATGAAAGAAAGAATTAATATTAGTAATTTGCAATATACAATTTACATACTATATGTTACAATAGTAACACCAACTTCATTATTAATGAGTGGTTTTTAACAATGAAAAGAAATATGTATAACTGTTAAATATCAATTGAAGAAACAAAATAAGAAAGAATGTAAGTGATAAAATGAGTATCAATTTGAATATATATATATTATTGAATGAGAATTAACAGTTTAATACCAATGCCAGTTTCGTTAGGATAATTACAGTTTTATACAACTGCTATCACCCGACAAAAAAATCACTCCATCAGCTATTATACCATCTCTAGTTAAGAAAGACAAAGTTTATTTACATTATGTTTATTCTCTTTGAGTTATACATATGCACATATATTCATATGTTATGTTCATATGGAATAAATCGAGAGAAAAATAAAAACGCAAATAAAAATGAACAAGATAAGCAAAACAAATAAAAAACCACAAAATGAAAAAAACATATGAACATACATAAGTATGCGAGGATAGACCTAACATCATACACCACAATATTGGCCAGTCACTTCTTAAAAAAACTGTAATAAAAGCGATATGATGAAACCAAAAGAGAATAATAAATTAAATATGTAGTAAAAAAGTAGTAATGAAAATTGTATTACAAAATATCTCCATAAAGGCTTATTCATGACCAACAACAAGGCCAGCAAATATGTATGTATATAGTCATATATGAGGTAATCGTAATACCACCCTACTATCTTTATATTTAATATTGTATTTCATAACTCGTACCACCCTACTCTCTTTATATTTAATACTGTATTTCATATTTTATTTGGATTGTGTGGGAATTTGCTTAGACAAGCAATTCACATACAGATCTTTAATTATCTTTCTTTCTCTACTTCAATTTGCTTACAAATTCAATCTTAGCTGTAAGTTTGTTTAATTTTTGAAATAAATAAATAGACCAATTCTAAAATAGCAACCAAAAAGATCACGGTGTTTATTATTAGACACATAACTGGCGACGAGGATAATTATGAAGTGCAAAGCAAATGTAACAAAAAAGTGCATAATTTTATAAAGATTGAGAAAAATTGTCTACAAATGCTAAGAAGACTAATAAATATTCAATAAGAAATAGTTTATTTCCATTAAATTGTTAAAATACTCTGTAACAAAAGTGTATGCTCTACCAGATTATTTCTTTAAAACATTATGCAAGATAAAATGCAATGAAAACTAAAACTATACTCGGTGGTTGCAATTTAATAAAACAAAATATGCACGTTTAAAGATCTGCAGCACCTCTGTGTGTCTTGAAAAAAAATTTGATAATCTTATGAAATCATACAAAACGAGCAAGAATAAAGGTTTATATTTCTGTTTGTGATTGTGCGGATATTACATGGTGAACAAGTATGGCAGTGAACAATATAAATAAAATTAAATGAACTTAACTAGCTAATGTTTTATTAAATACGCATACAAAAAGTAATGGCACCTAAAGTTCGTGAAAAAAAAACAAATAAGAAAAGAAACTAAAACACTATAAGCAACAATAATAATAAATAGTACGATACATAGAATTTGAAGAAATAGTGCAAGTAATTGAAATCTGCACTTGAAACTTGAAAAAAAAAGAAAGCAGATCGAAGAAGTGTTGGAAATAGTGAAGTCGAAAACTACAGAAGAGACTCCTCACAGGGGGAAAACCTACAAAACCTTCTTCAACATCAAACCAGCAACGTAAAAATCAACGCTAATTAAGAAATTGAGGGTGGAGGGGTCATATATGAGGTACTCGTAACTCATAGCACCCTACTATCTTTATATTTAATATTGTATTTCATAAATCGTACGGCCCTACTATCTTTATATTTAATACTGTATTTCATATTTTATTTTGAATGTGTGTGAATTTGCTTGGAAAAGCAAAAACTTTAGACCGCATAAACTTTAGACATATCCCCACAGGAAAAAGTCTAACGGTGTGATATCACACCATCTCTGTGGCCAATCGACCGGCCCAAAACGTGAAATTATATGCTCACCGAAATGTTCTTTCAATTAATCCATTGATTGATGCAATGTGTGGGAAGTGGCGCCGTCTTGCAAACCAAATGTCGCCGAGATCACGAGCTTCAATTTCAGGCATCAAATAGTCGGTTATCATGGCACGATAACGGTCGCCATTGATGGTTACGTTCGCACCGGCATCATTTTTAAAGAAATATGGACCGATGATTTTACCAACCAACCCAACGGTTGTTTTTTCTTGTTGAAGTGGCAGCTCTTGAATCTCTTCAGGTTGCTCTTCGTCCCAAATGCATACCCATTGAGCAAGAAATGTGCCTCATCGCTAAACAAAATTTGCCTCGAAAACGTCGGATCTTCTTGTAACTTTTCAAGAGCCCATAGAGCGAAGCGATGTCGCTTAGGTAGTTCGAGCGGCTTCACTTGTTGCACAAGCTGTATTTTGTATGCTTTCAATTCAAGATCTCGACGTCAGTCCGAGTTGCTGCGAACGACGCCGAATCGACTCTCCACGGTCTTCTTGTACACTCTCAGCTACGACCGCTATATTTTCTTCACAGCGTGCTGGACGTGGATGCTGGGTCTCAAAATAGGTGATAGTGCTGCGAATAGTACGCTCAGTAGGCCGATCCTGTTGACCATAAGTTAAGCGAAGTGCACGAAACACATTCCTCACAGAACGTGAATTTTCTTAATAAAGTTGAACGATTTGTAAACGTTGTGGAGGCGTAAATCTTTCCATTATGAAATGTCAAACAATACTAAACAAAAATAACATGACAGCATGACACAGGGATGCCAACTTTTGAAAGACCAAACGCGTCGACTCAACGGTCAAAAAGAGCTAAAAAGCGCCTTAAAAACTTTTTGAAAATTTAATTTCGATCCACTACAATTCAGTCGATAAAAAAATTAGGCCTCATTTCACGCTTAATTTAATAGGATATGACTAGGACTGACGTTTTATCGAAAAAAAGAAATTAAACAATACATGGTCAATGGCCAAAATGAAAAATATATACATTTTTGGTGATCAGCAATTTTAAATTAATTTATTAAAAAGAAAATTTGCAAACCAGTGTTAGTCAGCGATGTAGTCACACATTTGAAGTCAAAATTATCTAGGTGAGATTTGCCGATTTTCTTCCTCAACTTGCAGATTTTATAAAGTGTTTGGGTCACACTCTTTTTTTATCTTTGTCAACTACATTTCGTTGAATAAAAATTTTTCAGACGTTGAAGCTTTAGCTTGGACATTCAAAGGATATTAGAAATAAAACATCTCATTAGCTTTGAATCAAAGGCGTTGCAAACTATTTAATAGATCTATACGAACCATCAAAGATTTATTTTGCATTAGTGGAAAACGTAGAAGATACAACAATAATAATGTTAGACAGTTTAAATTAATATATGTATTCAATATTGGTAAACCAAAATGACACTTGCTAAGCTTTTGTAAAAATATTTGTTAAATTTATTGATTCAAAATTTTTATTTCTAAAATTGTTCGCTTTATATTTTACTTTTACCACGTTCGTTCTCTAATGTGGAACAAGTGTTTAGTCTTAATAATACAAAAGAAGAAGTCAATTGCTGGAATTTTATATAGTAACGACTTTATAAAATTAAACAAAACAAATTTTTTCAATATTCCAAACGAGGCACTCGATGCTAGTCTATCAGTCTGAGTTGCGGGTTCGATTCCCGCCAAAATGTTTCTTCAGACAAGCAACAAGCTCCATAGGTGTTGTTGTCTTTTAAAAAAAATATTACGGTCGCTGAATTCTTCGATTTTTTTTGTGGTGGTCTTAAATAATGTATTTATGTAAAGATTAAGCATACTTTTATTTTCCCGTTGAATATTAATAAATGATTCTAAATATTTATTGTAATTAAAAAAAATCATAACAACATATTTATAAGTTTTGTAATTTTACCAAATTTTTTGCCGATTTATAAAATTTTATCCAGATTTTTAAGATTTTTAGCCCAATTTTGAAGATTTTATAGTTAAATTTTCTGGCAACGCTGGATGTAAGCACAGTCCATTTACAGATCAGTGCTGAATAAAGAGTATTTAAAATCAGTAATTTTCATATAAAGTCAAATAATTATTGTTTTCTTCTGGTCATATATTTGCTTTTATATAATACTTTGACTCAATGTATGCTTTATTTGAATTTTTCCATATTTTAAAGGGTAAAAGGAAAAATTTTATTCAACAAATCTGAAAATATGTTAGCTCTTTTTTTTTTGAAAAGTTGCTAAAGGAAAAAATGTCAGAGGTAGCCAAAAATGGCTAAAAATAGAGCGAAAAGAGCCAAGTTGGCATCGCTGTTATGACACGACTCACACGTGATCTGCCAAAAAAAGGCTATTGAAAAAAGTATCTCTACTTGAATCACCCATTATATTCAAAATAGTTCTTGATAAAAGTAAATAATTACAATGTTTAAAATAAAATCTTAAACTATGCTGGTGACTCCTATTATGACTCGGAACTTTGGCGATTAAAAGCATCATTGATAACCTCCAAAAAGTTAACATCAACAACTTTGATCAGAGTTGACTATTCGATAACGTTTAATTTCATTGTCGTTAATTTTATTGCGAGAAATATAATGAAGCTTTGCAATAATTGGAATGTGGTGATCATTTAAGTAAATTGAACAGGTAGAATTAGTTTGAATGATATCACTAAGCTTCAGATTGTAATAAAGGCGGGAATTCATCACAATTTTATCCCTTTTTAATGCACTATTTAATTTGATCAAAACAGCAATTTTTTTGTTTTATCCATATGCTAAAATTGATATCATATTCGGAAAGCAGTACATTACAAGACTTTCCTACAGCAACAGCAATCGTGTACAGGTTCTTAATTTAGCTATTATCTTATTCGGCCTGATTACGGTTGTCGAAGACGAAAATCGAGAGCTGTCGAAGTAGTTGTCGATTTCGATCATTTTTGGTACCACGTAACTTTTTCGACTCTTGTGATTTTGTAATAGATTGAAAAGTACAAGATGTGTCATAATAACAAAATTACATGAATTGCCCTGTCACATCTGTCAAAAGAATGTTTACTTTTAAATAATTGTCCGCCAAAGGCAAAATTTTATTTTCTCAGTTTTCAATTAAATAAATATAATAAAATAACAATGTTAAGTTTGGGACATTTCTTTTCTTCGGATGAAGACGATGAGGCATACACAGAATGTGATATAAGTGCCTAGCGCAAAGAAATAAGGCAAAATTCAAACATATTTGCAATGCCCAATTGGAAGTAAGTAGTGAAATTGAGAAATGAGTGTCAATTCATACTCCCCATCTGCACTTAAGTTTCATTGGCATTTTTAGATTAAATAAAGATGCATTCAAATACGTGTTGGAAAAAATATCACCTAGATTGGAAGACCAAATAAAGTCGTCTGCTGTTCCCAAAGTATTGAAGTTGGCGGTAACATTGCGCATACTTGCTGAGGGCAGCTATCAAAAAGGAGCTGGCAACGATTATAATGTTGGACTTTCACAGTCTTCAGTAAGCAAAATCTTCAAAGAATGCATCGATGCAATGCACAGTGAAATTTGCCCGAGTTGGATATCGTTTCAAATGACTGAACTGGAGAAATCTGAAATAAAGGATTATTTTTATAAAAATAAAAATAGAAAATGCATAGATGGAACTCACATCAAAATTTTGGCTCTAAGAGTTGATGAGAGGTTTAAATATTATAATCGAAAAGGATTTTATAGTTTAAATGCTACCCTGGTAAGCCAATATCCTATTTTAAATAAGAGTCTTGGTTTATTTGAAGATTTAATTACAGGTTTGCGACCATAAACTTAGGATAAGATGTATATCCCCCCATCATCCTGGCTCAGTTCACGACTCTTTGGTGTGGAATACAAGCGACTTGAAGGAGTTTCTAAAGACCAACTATTTAAATGGGGAAACTAATACATGGCTGCTTGGTATTAAAAATATTGTTTTTATAGTGAAACCCAACATAAATTTGTCTTATTTTGTAGGAGATGCTGGCTACCCTCTTGAACCCTACCTGATAACTCCATTCAGGTCAGCGGAAGACGGAACTGCAGAAAGCCGCTTTAATTACATACATGCACAAGCCAGAAATGTAGTGGAGCGTACAATTGGTGTCCTCAAAAATCGTTTTCGATGTATTTTAGGAGCGAGGCAACTGCATTATAAACCGAAAATGGCTGCAAAAATTACATCTGTTTGTGCTGCTTTGCATAACATTTGTATTCACTACAATATTGAATCCACAGTAGAACCTGATGGAAGCACAGACATTCCGAGCAATGAAGCAATGTCGAACCTCAATGAAACTAACGAAGACGCCACTGCTTTAAGTATAAGAAGAAGAATAATGCAATCTTTGAATATTTAATAACATTGTTTATGTAAAATAAAAGGTACTTCAGGTACTAAGATTATAACATAAAATAAAAAAGGAGAACAAAACAAATTACAGATATTCAGTCTTTTTAAACCTAAACTTAAAAAATACATGGGATCAGTAAAAATTACTCCCGATTTCCGCTCTTCCATTCATCCAGCTCTATTTGCTTTTTTTATCTCTATCTCCTCCATTCTAGCTTTTAACAATTTATTTCTAAAATCTTCTTTCTTTTTCAGCTCCATTTTGTACAATGAAAACTTTTCTTCTTCTCTTTTCTCCGCAGCTTTGTACATTTTCAATTCTTCTTCTTCAATCTTGAAAATTTTCCTATTATATCTCTCCACACTTTGTAGCGAGTTCTTCACTTCGGAGTATAGCTCCGTTTGGACTTTCAGCTGGTTTTCCAACAGCACTGTCTTCTCTGTTGCAGCTTTTGTCTGCACTTTTTTCCGCATTCGCGGTGTCGAGAAATCCTCACTATTTTCCTTTTCTACTGTCGTGTCCATACGGCAATCGCTGGACTCAAGTGGAGTATTTGCGACTCCAAATTCGACTCCCTCCGGATTTACTATGGAGTCTAGCTGCAACAAACTTGAGGCTGCTTCCTCCACTGGTGTCAGTGTAAACTGCTTGTGTGGCCCTCCTCCCGTTGCACGGCATTCTGCCTTGTTGTGCAGCTGCTTCTTCTTCAAATTACATTTGAAGTCTGCCCACACCTTCATCCACTCTGGTCCTTGGCGAACGGGAGGTCCAATGGAATTTAATTCATTGGCCATTTTCGCCCATTCCTCCTTAGTGTTTACCTTTTGCAGGCCGCTGTGGTATGCTCGCGCAAGATTTGGATTTGCCTCTAATAATTGCACCATTTTTGCAAATTGCCGTTGCGTGGTTATTTTATTCCTAGAATATATAAATAATTAATTAAATGAATTTACTCACAAAAAACAAATACTTACATTTTACAGCTCATCTTTGTAAACATATGTAAATATATTCAGAAAATGAAGCCTGCTTGATAATTTTTACGGCGACAGCTTAAACAAACAAGTAACGGCGTCATAAACTTTATGCCGGTGGCCGACATCAGATAAAATATTTTATGTAAAATGCCGCAATTTTACCCAATGTTTTAAATAACTAAAGAATTTTTGTATAGCATTTTGTTACTTTTACTTTATTGTGGAATATATAAATGTCAAAAAATGTGTTAAATTTCAAATTAGTTTACGGTATGTTAGCGGATGAAACCAACGGCTAACAATTGGTGTCAATTGAATGCGGCGGCGTCTCTAGTCGTGAGAAAAAAATTTATCGACTGTTTTAGCATACTTTGAGAGTCGTTTTCGTCTTCCGTGTTACGAAAATTGTAACGGATTGTGCATTTTCGACAACCGTAGTACCATTTTCCAAAAAAATCGACATTCGACTACGTCTTCGACAACCGTAATCAGGCCGATTATTGTACTCATTTTTTTAATATGAAAGTTTCGAAACAGCCTCCTTCTCAAAATTATTGGTATGTACTAGGGTTTTACCGAGATCAGTTTTAATATCATACAATTGTGCTGCTATGCCATCTATTATGTAACTAGTAAGGTCTGATCGGACCAAAATTGGTAGTATTTTTTTTTTAGTTATAAACGATTTGAGAGTTTGGTTGGTTTGTTCCAGTTTTCCGCGTTTTTGTTAGAAAAAATTGTTTATCCATTTTAAATGTTAAAATTATTTTCCAATAAAGGGCTTAAATATTTCTATAGAATTTACTAAAACAATTGGAAATCCTATTTGTAAATGTGATCTTTAATTACTTGCATACAATCACTATCCTACATGATCGTACGATTCAACCACAAAAAAATCTGACAGAATTCTGTCCTGTCCTACACAAAAAATCGTTTCAAAATAGCTTTGTAGTTTTTTCTTCGAACACAGCGGACGTGTTGCTTTTAAACTCGCAATAAACGTATTACAAAAAAATAATTGTGTGTGAATTATTTTAAATAAACAAGCCAACAAACAAAAACAATAAAAACCTGTTTTATACAGAACAACAAAGTTGTTGTATTTTTTTCTTTTTTACAACGGCATTTTTAGTTGAATAAAAAGAAATACAAAAAGAACAGTGTGAGGGCTCTTTATGAGTCACTCAAGTTTAAATATTTTTGAGAAAAGTTCGATAAATGCTGATAAAAACAGCGAAATAAATAAAAACAAAAAAACTAATGTGCTTTTAAATACTGCTACAATTTACCGCACGCGTTCTTGCTCACCCTTATTACTATAAATAAAATAAAAGTGCATAAATCATCGTCGCCTTCTAAAAACAGCTCGACCATAAAAATGGAAAGTGCCCAAAAGCCCAAGACGCAAGTGGGAATGGACAGATACGTGACTGTGTTAAAAAGGGGACGAAGCCCTAAATCTTCACAATGAGCACCAATGTCTAAAGTACACAAAGAAAAGGATTCGAACGGAATAAATTCCCACAATCGTTTTGTTATTTTAGATAGTGAACCAGTGAATCAAAAACGGCACCCAAGTCGTCGAAACCTCCTCCAATTTTCTTAAGGGAGAAAAACTCGAACGAACTAATAAAGAAATTAAATTCAGTTATTGCGGAGAATTCATTTTATGTGGTTTCTATTAAACGTGGTAACATCAACGAGACGAAAATTCAAGTCAATGACGAAACCAGCTATCGTAAAACAGTAGATGAATTTGAAAAATGTAAGAACAACTTTTATACCTATCAACTCAAGAGCAGCAAAGGTCTACAGGTAGTTATTTAAGGTATAGATTCATATGTAGTTCCAAAGGAGATAACAGCTGGCCTTCAAAAAGCGGGATTTCAGGTAAAACATGTAGATAATCTCAGAAATAGAGAACGTGTGCCCCAACCACTTTTTCGAGTTGAACTTCAACCTGGAGATATGAGATTGAAGAGAAACGAAACGCATCCTATTTACAATCTGAAATACCTACTGCACCGAAAAATTACAGTGGAGGAGCCACATAAGCGATCAGGACCCATCCAGTGCCTGAATTGCCAAGAGTATGGCCATACTAGGGCATACTGTAAGTTGCCACCGGTTTGACACTAATTTTAAAAAATGTAGCAATTGCGGTGGAAACCACACTGCTAATTACAGAGGCTGTCCAGTTCTTTCTATGGTAAGGAAGTCAACCCAAAAATTAAATACTTCTGCTTAGCAGCCACAATATCGAGCAAATGTGCATTACCCCCAGTTACATCAACCAACAACCCAACATGTTTCATACGCGGATATGTTAAAATCCAACCATATTTCAGTGCACAAAGCGACACCGACAACTAATTCTACTCCAAATTTGCAATCGCATCCTAAAGAACAAACACCATCTGGTAATTTTAATCGTCTCGAAAAAAGCACCGAGACATTAGTGCATTCGTTAAACAGTTTTATGAGCTCTATGAGCAGCATGATGAAAGAAATGGTACGCCTGCAATCTACTATGTTGCAGGCGTTACTTAACAAACCATGAACTGTTTAAAAATATGTTTCTGGAACGCAAACGTCTTGCGCCAACACAAAAATGAACTCGAGTACTTCCTTAAGAAGGAACAAATTTATGTCATGCTGGGTGCAGAGACTCACTTAAAAACAAATAGCTTTTTAAAATAAATGGCTATATTTTATATGACACCAAAGACCCCCGTGGCAGAGCATGTGGTGGTTCAGTAATACCTATAAAGGCTCGAATCAAACATTATTAACTTTGTGGTTTTTGTGAAGATTACCTTCAAGCAACAAACATCTGCATTGAAGAATTTCATCAAAGCTTAGTTATTTCTTCGATTTATTCACCTAGGTTTCAAATATCAGAGAGTCAATACAGCGATTTCTTCAAATCACTAGGTCCCTCTTTCTTAGCATCAGGCGACTACAACGCTAAACATACATTTTGGGAATCACGTCTAACAACTCCAAAAGGTCGTGTTTTGTTTGACACAATTTCAAAAATAAGTCTAAACGTGATATCGAGTGGACAACCCACCTAATGGCCTACTGATCAACAAAAAATACCTGATGTTATTGATTTTGGCGTAACTAAAGGTATTTCAAAAGAAATTATTTAAGTTGAAGCGTCACTTGAATTATCCTCAGATCATTCACCCACTATTGTCTTTATATGGAACCAGCAAAATATCGTGTCACCAAGAACTAGCACAAGCATAAATTGGTTGAAATATAAAAAATATCTCAGTACTCATTGTTCGGAAAATATCCCTCTAAGAACTCCAGAAGACGTAGAGCAAAGTCTTACTGATTTTGATCAAAACCTTAAATTAGCTGCCTAACACGCAACAGTAACCCGAGAACTAATAAGACACAATCAAATCTATTCTGTTGACGTCGAGATGCTCTTGGCTGAGAAAAGAAAAATTCGCAGAGAGTGGCAATCGCACAGATCTCCTCAACTTAAAAGTACACTTAAAGAATGCACGAAACGGATAAGAGATTTACTAGGATCCCGAAGAGCAATATCTCTGAAAAACTATTTAAAAGACCTTGACCCAACTCCTAAATCAGATTATTCATTATGGCGTGCGTGTAGAAACCTTAAAAGACCAGTAGTACATAGGCCTCTCTTGCGAACTTTTCTGGAGACTGAGCAAGGAATGATACCACAAAAGGCATATTATTTGTTGAACATTTGAAAAAGGTCTTTACTCGAAATGTATTGACTGATGCAGTTGATTTGCCAAATTAAAATTTCATTTTAGTGACATTGAAAGGGTAATAACAGATTTAAACACCAAGAAAGCCCCTGGCTTTGATAAAACCAATAACAAGATGTTATTTGAGTTGCCCCATATAGCTCGCAAAATTATTATTTTTGTTTTTAACGCCATTTTACGCCTTGAGTACTTTTCTTCAGGTTGAAAGGTTTCGTTAATAACTATGATTCCTAAACCAGGAAAAGACCACACAAAAGTTGAATCATACAGACCTATAAGTCTTTTATCAAACATGTCAAAGCTGTTTGAGAGGATGTTAATAAATAACCTGAACCCCATTCTAAGTGACAAAGGATGTATTCCGAACCATCAATTTGGCTTCAGAAAAACACATAGTACAATCGAACAAACTCACAGGTTAGTTAACGTAATTAAGAAGATCTTTGAAGAAAAAAAATACTGTTTTAATCGACGTTTCCCAAGCATTCGATAAGGTATGGCACGATGGCCTAAACCATAAGTTAATACTGAATTTGCCCGCAAACTTATATAAGGTGTTAGATAGTTATTTAACTGATCGGAAATTCATTGTTAAAGAAGGCAATTTTTTAAGCTCACCTTAGCCAATTGAAGCCGGAGTTCATCAGGGTAGTAAATTGGGGCCGATTTTATACTTGTTGTATACGTCAGATATGCCAACTAGTGACCGAGTCCACACATCCACATTTGCTGACGACACAGCTTTTTTAAGTATTCACGAAAGTCCCGAAGTAGCATCACGATATTTACAAGACCACATATTAATTTTAAAAAAGTGGTTGAAGAAATGAAAAATTAGGTCAATGAACAAAAATGTACTCACATAACTTTTACACTGCGTAGGGAATCGTGCCCCCTATTCACATAAATAACCAAATGATACCTCAGCTTTCAGACGTGAAATATCTCGACATACATCTTGACCGGCGCCTTACTTGGAAAATCAGTTAACACAAATGAAGTTAAAAGCAGTCCAACTAAACTGGCTTATCGGCTTTAGATTGCAAACTGTTATTGTACAAGTCAATTATAAAACCAATTTGGTGCTATGGCATTCAATTATGGGGCACTGCCTCAGCTAGCAATATAGAAAAAATCCAAAGGCGCCAAAATTATATTCTACGGATGATCACAGTTGCTCCCTGGTACATAAGAAACTCGAACATACACAAAGATCTAGACGTGCCATCAGTTAAAACAGAAATAGCGGAATAGCTTGAAACACATCCAAATCCGCTGGCTCGCATCATGCTAAATGAACGTGGTTACATTCGTCTAAGAAGGAGGGACATTTCTTCTCTCACCCGAACATCAGAGGGATAACCCGCAAATGATAGAAGCAATCGTGAAACATACATCTTTTTTTGTCTAGCACTGGCTGGACATAACAAGTATATTTATTTTTGTTTTAGGCTTAAGATATGAGTAATTATTGTTAGTTCAAAAATATATTTGAAGATTCAATAAATATTATATGAAAAAAAATAGCTTTGTAGGTGCTACACTATCATATAAAAAAAATTTGCAAAAATAAAAAATATTTTATGATTTAAAAAAAAAAAAAATAATAAATTGTACAGACCTGTCAGAAAGTCTGTCACACACATACATTTCTAATCCACACTACCATACTTTTTTAGCACACATGATATTTTTGACAGATCGTACGAATGAGTATGATAGTGAATTATTAATGGCATTATAAAACAAATCAAACCATTTTGTGCTGTTGACAATAACAATAGACCATACAATTAATTTATTATACAAAAAATTTTAGTAGTTTTTTTAGGTTTTGGTATATTTTAGGGATAACTATGGTAGGAAAATATTTTTCTTTGTAGCAACGCTGCTTTACACAGCACAGAACTGCATGAGTTGATTCACTTTCGCTATCCACTCACATTTTCATTGCTTTTGTTCTGTCTTTTAACATCAATATGTACTAATGATATTGGCTGACTTTCAAAATGTATGTATGCAAAGTTTATATACAGTAATACTGCGGTATTTATACTTTTTACATATGCAAAGTTTCGAAACAATGCAACTATGTGCTTTGTTTACGTTTTCATTATGAAACGTAAATGTTGCAATGCACCATTTTTATTATTGACAAACAGAAAAATGGAAAGCGCGGTAGTTAAACTTTTATTTGATAATTTTTTTAAATTATCAGAAAATTCAAGTGGAAACTCAATACAAAATGCCGTCAGTGTCTCTTAAGACCTTTTACCACAGAATGGTGCGTTTCTTCCGCTTTGCGCAAAATTCTGGTTCATTGCGCAACCTTGTTGTTAGCAGGAATTTTTTTTGCTGATGATTCCATTTTTTTTTTTCGCTAAAATATGGTAAAAATCCATTTGTTCATGTATTTATATATTTTTTATTAAAAGCAAATTAACTTACCTTTGTGAATCGGTCATTATTTATAATTTTATTTTTTTTTTATTTTTTCCGTATACAAGCGTTCGCTGTTGTTTTCTATTTTTTATGAGTAAACAAACGAATACCGAACGAAGCATCAACAATAAAACCGATGCCTGATTGCTTTTTTACTGCATTAAAAATACTCATTTTTGACGTTTTGAAATCGTTTACATTGTAAATATTTTGTACAGCGGCTTTATTGTTCGAGTACAAAGCAACTAACATTTTGGAAGTCAGCCATTGCTTGCAGTGTTAACTCTCTAACAATTGACTGTTATTAACACACCCTTGTTTTATATGTGCTTTTAGAAAAGTGTAAAAATTTCTTGCTGTTGTTTGATTGTTTTGCAGAACACTCAAATAACTCACAAAAGCACGTTGTCAAAGTATTGACCAGCGTTCGAAAAATAATGTTTTAATTTGTATGGGTTATGTTATGGCTGCAATTCTGTTAATAAATATCTTGAAACATCTACATACATATTTAAAGAAAGTGGAAATTGGGTGCAATTTTTATGAAAAATAATTATTATTTTAAGATTATTATACCTAATACTTGACAAAATTAGTGAACAGTATAATAAAATAACAATTTCAAGTATTTTTTAAAATACTGTCATATACAGAAGTACTTAACAATAAATATATTTTTTTGTGAAAGAGTTTTATGACAAATTCAATGTTAATGAGAAAAGTTTAAAGTCTGTATGCTGAAAGTACAGGTAAACAGTTTTTAGTATATGCTTAAAATAATTTCTTTGCATTTGGTTGCAAGAAATTTCTGTTTTTACATGCAAACTTTTTCTTGTGAAGTAATAACCCAACTGGATTTGCTACATTCGTTGAAATTCTTTTACCTGCCACAAATAGTCTATTTGCATACACAAATAGCCTAATTATAAACATCAAATTCAATTGAAAGAAGGGTTTTTTTATTTCGGACCAGCACTCAGGGGATGACCCCTACTCATGCAAAGCATTGTGCCAGAATTAGTAAATTAGGTCATGGGAAGGAGGATAGAGGGAGTAATGTTTGTGGACATTCGATTCGAATTTTCCAACATTGTAGTTGAGAGGAAAGACCTCTGTAGGAAGATGATTCCACAAGCTAACTGTACGGCTAAAAAACGAATTTTCTCTGTAATGCATTGTGCGATTCACTGGCCAATCGACCACAAAGGGATGAGCTCTTAATGAAAAGCGTGTTGTGCGCGAAAACGAGTGGATATCGTGAACTAGTTTCCTAATCTCATCAGAGCACATTCCATTGTAGTAGCGATAAAACAGCGAAACACAACCCATATTGCGTCGATGTTCAAGAGAGTCAATAGAGTTGGATACCCTACTGTCACCTATGAGCTTCTTCGCCCTCTCCTGCACGCGGTCGAGTAGGTCCAAAACAGACTTTGGAACACCGGCCCATATATGAGAGTTTTATTCCATTTTTGGTCGGATGTAAGTGGTGTAAATAGTAAGGAGACCTTAATACTTATACCACCCATAATTACCGGCCGAACGCCGGTGCGTTAGCATACAACATTCAGTCTTGCGAGCGTTAAAGTCGACTCTATTCGCCCGGCCCCAATTAGATATTGTTACAAGATCATGTTTTGCCGCTTGCCCCCAATCTCTAAAAGGCTCGGCCGTCTGCATAATGAATACGAATGGCAAATTCTGCTATCATCTGCAAAAGAGTAGATAGAGTTGGAAGTTTGACAGAGAAGGTCATTTAGAAAAATAAAGTTAGAAAAAGAACGGAGCCTTGCGCTACCCCTGAATTAATCTTGAACTCGTTTGATGAAATCCCATCTATAACAACTCGTATAGTTCGATCCCTGAGAAAGCTCGATATAAATCGAGAAAAACTATCACCGACACCAAAGCAATAAGTTTTGACAGGAGTGCACCATGCCACACTCTATCAAAGGCTTTGGAGATATCTAGAGCCACCACCTTACTTTCGCCGAAATGGTGAATGAATTGACACCATTTTTCCGAAAGGAAAGCCAGCAAGGTCCCTTTAGAGCGCCCCCTACGAAAACCATACTGGCGGTCGCTTAGTAAGCTGTTGGACTCCAGATGCTTGACAAGATGAAAATTTAGCATACTTTCCGTTACCTTAGAAAGAGTAGAACAGACTGCAATTGGGCGGTAATTTTCAGGGTTGTTAGCCTCTCCTTTTTTAGGGATTGGCGTTACATTAGCTAACTTCCAGCATATTGGAAAATCACCAGCATGATACTAGGTACTGAAAAGAGTCGCTAATGGACGTGCTAGCGTCGAAGAGCATTGTGTCAAGACCAGTGCTGGAATGTCATCCGGCCCAGAAGACTTGTTAATATTAAGATCTGCTAAGACCTTTTGAACTGCACGTGCTCGAAAGAATATCTTTGGCATAGTTACTGATACTCTGTCAAGCACGGGTAGTGGCTGATTGCTTTCCGGTAAGTAGGAATTTCTTGCAAATTGACCATCCAGAAGATTACCTTTGTCAGCCGGGTCAGTGAATATTTGGTCATTCTTCAAAAGAGTCGGAATTGAGGAACTAGCATTATCCTTTACTCTTTTGACAAATGACCAAAAGCTCTTGCTGCCGGAAAAAATCGTTGAGCTCACCCCAACGAGCCTTATCGTATACGTATTTTAAATGTTTCGTGGCTGCTTTTGAAACGTTTCGAAGTTCAGAAACCGAAAAGGAGGCGGATATGGTGCAGTGATCCGAGTTACCTAGAGGTGCATTAACGTTCACTTCGTACTTTTGAGGGTGCGAAGTTAAAAAAAGATTGAGAGTATTATTTTGGTGACCTTCAACACACGAAAAATGCTTTGGCTCATTCACCAGTTGCTCAAGGTGGTTGTGCGCGGCAAATAACTCAACATACTTCTGGAGATGTATGGCTCGAATGGCGAAGCCAAGATGTGTTGTGAACATTGAAATCACCAGCAACAACAATTTCACTGTTCGGACAACTATCAAGTATCTTCGATACGAAATCGGAAAGGGATTCGAAGCCGGATCAATTTTTGTCCCTTCCCGCGTTTGGACTTCTATAAAGAAAACCGAAATGCAAATAGTGCGACTTGATTTTGAATTTAACCCATAGACAGCTAAAATCAGGATCAGGCGTGCCTAATGATTGCTGGCACTGGTACACAACTTCATTACGTATGTACAACACAAGGCCCCTATGGAAACTAAAAAGTGATAGAAGGTGATAGCCAGGTAAGTGAAAATCCTGTGGATCAGCATCTTTACTACAACAAGGAGAAACTCCTGATAAGTACCAAACAATTTTTTTTTTTGTTTTTACCGTTTTCTTAAAATCATTGCCAAGATAACACAGATGAGTGTAATTCTTTAATGTTTGCCATCTGATTTATGGGTCTAAGATATTTCTGGACTATACGAATTTTGTAGAAATAACCATAGAAACAGCAATATAACATTTTAGTAGCAACATTTTTTTGCATTGTTATTACTTTTTAGCACAGAAAACACTGAAAAGTGTATTTTTAAAATATGATAAGTTTTTAGGCTTATATTTAATTTAGATTACATCACATGCTCAATAAAAATGTATTAGCTCAATCTTTAAACGGTTTCACTTTTTGCGAAGAATCGACAAACAGCTCATACTATTCAGCCCAAAAACCCACATTGTGTACTATCTCACGATTTTTGAACGATCTGGCAAGGCAAGAGCAGGGACATCTAGAATGGGGTTAAACAAAACCGTGTGTACTGAAGTTGGCCGGAGTTTTAGCAAAATGACAAGTGCAAGACGGCCATTATAAACAGGGGGTTGACCTGTTTCCGGTCTTTATAAATCAGCAAGCAAAGTGAAAAAGAAAAAAAAGGAACTAAAACCAAGTAAGCTAAAATTAAAAAAACAGAAGTTTTTGTCGGAGAGCTTGAGGAGTCAAAGGAGTAACAGGTAAGGAAAATGTATACTTTGGTGTTGCCTCAAGCATGATGAGGATCGAGAGTTTTGTTTGCTTAAAATAAATAAGCATAAACAAGTATCTTGGCTCAAAACGTGTTTATTTGCCTGTTCAATTAGACGCCATTTTCTTTTTTACGAGCCCATCGCCATTTAACCACATTTACAAGGTCGTTGCCATGGTTTTAAAAGATTTCATTTAATTAATTTAATTAAACGTGAAAAAAAAGAAACATAAAACCAGGGCAAAAATTGCAACAAACAAAATATTTTTTTTGTTCTACAACAAGTCAGGTGTATAACAATTTTCACATTCGCTGTACGTCTAAAAAAACACGCGAGCCTCCACACCATCACTGCTTCAACATCGGTACAGCTCCGCCATAATCGTCTCATCTCCAATATCACTAACAACAACATCTTCACAGTAAAAATAACGTTCAGAACTCCATCATCATTGACAACAACATCTGTCATAGCTCCATCATCATTGACAACAACGTCGTCACAGTTCCGACATCAATGCTGACAACAATATCTGTCACAGCTCCATCATCATTGACAACAACATCGGCACAGCTCCGACATCAATGCTGACAACAACATCTGTCACAGCTCCGACATCGAGTCAACAGCTACCGCTTCCAAAGTACCTTTAGCAAGTAAAAATGATAAGTACCAGTAGTTTGGTTGAAGTAAAATTAGATAAGGTAATTGTTGATATAAGCCGCGTGAAGTTAAGTTGTCTCAGGTTTATCGTTGTTCTTTTCATTTCATCATACTATTTTAATAGAAATAAAAAAAAAAACAAGAGGAAACGTACGTTACGGGGTACGGTATCCTTGTAAATCGCTTTAAAATCTTTTTGGTCGATCCGACAGTAAATTTTTATTAACTTTCTAAGCCACAGTATAGTTATATCAAGAAGATGCAAGTCTAACAAAAAAATAAATTAGAAAACCAAATTGAATTAATAATGCAAAAGCACAGCACAAAACACAGTGTAATATAATTTTAATATCAAGTTATGTTTAAACCCGGATAAACTAAAATTAAAGAAAAAAAAGAAGGTCTGAATAGGAAAAGCACCACTAAAAGTTTTTATCATCCCTGAGGATTCGAAAAAAAAGAAAAAAAAAATATTAAAAGTTTGTTTTTCTCTTTTCCTGAAAATATTTTGGTTCAATTCGAAAACCTCTAGTGGGTGACTTTTTTTTTAACAAATAACGTTGTACCTTAATTTGGTTTTAATAGAATAAGTTTTACGCTTTCCTGTGAAAAGTTCATGATACCTTTGGGTCATTTGAACCTCAACCTAGACCTTTGAGGTTTTCGAATTGAATGTTCAATTTTGAATGGTAAATGTTGTGAATTTGGATATTTTTCTTGATCCTTCGAAAGACATACATACATATATCTACTTAAGCAATATTCCTCGCTAACAACAATAAGAAAAGAAAAACCTAGCTAAACTTAAGTAAGAATGAAAAAACTAAATACATAAGAAACCAAGAGATATCTGAATACAATTTAGCACTATATGATACCAATATTTACTAAATATAAGAAAAAAATTTAAATAAAAGAAATAAATTTAAAATTTTGAAGAAATAAGTAAATTTGTATAAAAAAATAATCAAAAAAAAAAAAAAAAAAAAAAAAAAGGGAAAACAGAAATAAGAAAAAAAGCATGAAAACAAAAAACAATAAAAACTTAACTTTATTTTTGCGAAACTGAATATAGTAATTTTAAAAGAAAAAAAAAAACAAAATGAAATTTGCATAGGCTTAGCGAACCAATTGTAAACGTTCGAACTTAGGATTTAGTATAGGATGAAGCCGCACAGGCACAACACATTGTAAGTTATAGTTTTTATGAATTTTTTTCCTTTTTTGAAATGGTCTTAAAATATATTTGAGTCTAACTGAATATAACGTTTGTTTAAAATGGAAAGTTAAAAATATATACCGGGGCTGAGAGTGAGTATGAGGTGAGTGCGTGTTACATATTTGGGGTGTCCTAGTTATCAGGCAGATGTGGGCACCCAGGTTAGGCATTGGCAGGAAGATCTAATGCAAGGGAGGGAAGCCAAGGTAGCGGAACATCACCTAATTCTACCACTCCAGTGTTAAGGACAACCCGCTGTGCATTTCGAGTCCTTTTTTTATTACTTTTTTGTGTTTAAGTAGCACTGGCACTGCTACTCTGTGTCCCGAACTTCCTGCGTGCGCTTGCAACGTACACACACCCAAGCCCACTGAGCTAAAGCTGCACTGAAAATTGAAAGATGCCGGTGTAGCAACCAATATTTCAAAGGGGGTCAACTAGCGGTTAAAATCGTTCGGTTTGTGGGGACAAGACCAATATGAAATTGAGAAACGAATATAATGCCTAAAAGGGGTTTTACACGACGTTTGTTTGTCATATGACTTGTCAGTTCGATAACCCATATGTAATTTCATGTGTTTGTCAAAATATGCATTTTACATACGTTTTATAATTTTTGCATTCAAACGTACATGTGTAATTACATCTGACATAACTTATAATATATAATTTTTCCGCCACACAGTTTTGTATTGCCAACCACAGCTGATGCAAAGATCCAACGTAGTGCTTTTGCCACGCTTTTTGTGCTTTTGGTACCACAAAAAATCTAAAATAGCAAAATATCAAGTTGGCATTAAAGGATGTCAGATGCTTTGTCACATCAAAATAGGACACGTTCTAAATGAAAAATGTCATATGTATTGTACACATGGAAAATACACATGTTATGTTTGAAAGGGTTCACACGACGTGCTTAGAATTAACACATGGAAAAGTGACAAGTCATATGACAAATACACGTCGTGTAAAACCATTTTTAGTAAATCTTTCTTATCTGGAATCCAACCAGCAGACTAGTTTCATCTCGTTCATAAAATTTTATTTCATGTTTATGTTTAATTGCATTCACATTTGATTTTTCATTTTCATCCTATTATAAAATATAGCACATTACAAATTATGGCGCCCAACGTGGGGCACGAAAAGACTAGAGTTAGTCCAATTTTTTTAGATTGTCTCTAAAGATAGAATTAGTTAGTACGAAAGGTAATTTGAATTGTCTAGAAGGGAATGTAGAAAAGCGAAAGACAATACCTGATAAGATAACGAAGGATAAATGAGTCACGGAAGTAGTTCGAAGAATTGTCCGTCCGCCACGTATCAGTTCGTATCGAGAGCAGGTGTCATAACAACTTCGTGAGTCTTATTAGTATACTGGATGTAAATAATAATTGTCACAAATCGGTAGGCACTGGGCGTCTAAAAGTCTGTAAGTCCAGAAGCTTAGTTTTTATTTTGGGAGGAGCTTGCTTAGCGACAGGTGTTTTGATATTATCTCAGGTAAACACATTCACTTTCTAGGTCAATTAATTCTTATCTAAAGGATTTTTTAGTTTAACCTAAAGAAACAATGGGAACTTTTAGCATACACTTAATCACTCAATACCACCTCAGTTCTATAAATATATAGCTTTGTTTTTTCGATTTTTTTCGTTTTTGGTTTTATATAACTTTGTTATTTTTGTAACTTTTATAGTGTACAAATAGTATAAAACTATTTTTTTTGACTTGGGTCCTGGTTTGGACAGCCAAGTTTGTCAATTTATAAAACTTTTTCTTTCATAATTTGAAAAGATAAGTTTCAGAAAGAACGCCTAAGGGAAGATAACACCCAGAGGTTGAATTCTGAGCACAGCTAAAATAATTTTATTTATATATATATATATATATATATATATATATATATATATATATATATATATATATATATATATATATATATATATATATACATATATATATACATATATATTACATTAGCAACCAGGTAAGTTAACATTTTTGAATTTTGTCACGATAGAGCTTGAACCAAACTTTTCACTTTGTTGGTCATTTCAAACGATTAGTCAGCGCGGTACTTGTATTGAAATTTTATTCGATTATTAACTTTTTTGGTAAGGTCGGGGGGTTTTATCGGGTTAGGTCACGCAGAAGCGCTTCAAATTAATTTTTAGAATAAATTCTACAACGCGATTAGGTAGAGTAAAGACTAAAACGATTTAGAAATGGTGGGAACGCGAGCAGCGAGCCGAGCCGATGAAGTGGCAATCACAACCACAACCACTACAACGACTACGTCGTCGACCATAACAACTACGGCTACGCGTCCAACGGTTTCAAAAAGTTGGTTCAATACCGCAAAATCCCAGACCTATCGCTACCATGATTAGGACGCAAGTGAATGACGACTCCGAGATTAGTGGCGAAAGTATTTCGGGAAATAGCACGATTGCAACACCACCGTATAGCAGCATCAGCCCACAAGGAATAGTAGACGCGTTCAGACAGGCAAACGTTCCTCTGAGGCAGATAACACACAACGCGCCGCGAGAGCAACAGAGTCGAGATAGAGCGTTAACGCATGAAGACTTTAGAAATTTTGGGGAGAGACTATTAAGCTTAATGCCAAGACTAATTCAGCAAAATATAAACGTGTAGACCAGGCATTAAGAGATCAGTCCAGCTCCGGAGCCGAATCGACATACACTTCAAGATTTGTCGCAGCCGTCACCATCACTGGCAAGCGACTATAATCAACAGCTTCAGGTTCAAAGATGGCCAGAGGCAACGGTAGACAATAGCAGAAGTAATCTAAACAGCTCAGCAATCAATCATTTTCAGGAACGGATTTACAACACGGCAGCGGATAATGGGGATTTACCGAATGGAAATTCTGGATTCGCGTTTCGCCCAGGTTTTCGGTATTAGGATCAATATTCGGAAAATCATAACCAACCAATTTATCAAGACGGGCTAAGCATAGACAAATGGGGGATAGCGGCACCAATAAAACGACGAGCATCGAAGACTTTGTGCTCAGAGTGGATACATTGCAAACCGATTACGGATGCGGATGGAACGAAATACTTCGTTCCTTCCACCATCTTCTTAAAGGGCCGGCGAGAGACTGGTTTTGGGACTATCGAAGATTTAATAACATCACCAGATGGCGCGATTTGAAAGCCGCCTTGATAAGCCAATTCCACCGGTACGAAAGCGATTTTGAGATACAGCGACGACTTTTATAATGCCATAATCGAACTGAGGAACCAGCTACACAGCCCTATTGGTGAAAAGGATTAAGCAAGCATCATGCGAGGGAATCTTCGAGCCCCGATGGCCCAACTTTTATTTTCAGTACAGGTGACCAGTTTGGTTCAGTTTGTAAGGGAATGCCGAAGAGCAGAGAATTTGTTAAATAGTCACAGGCAAAGTAGCGGGCCTGTGACTATTCTAGAAATATATATGAACTCGAACATACGCAAATAGAACGAAAGGATACAGATGAAATAGATGCATTTTCTTCCGCAAAGAAGCTGACGTGCTGGAACTGACAAGCAGAGGGGCACACATTTTTTGGCTGTCCGGACGAGAAAAGAAAATTATATTGCCATAAGTGTGGTTTAGAAGATACGGTTACACCACGATGCCTTACGTGGCAGAGAAACCGAAAACCGAACGCGTATTGGTTAGGGATGGAGGCTCGTTCGATGTACCCGAATCCCAAAACACAGTAATAAGAAGACCAAATATCGACAGCCAAACTAAAGGAAAACCAAACGAAGAACCACAAATACCATCACCTAAGACTATCATGAAGAATAATGCCATTTAAACCGCCACGTCAACAACAAGTACTGAACAACAAGTAAAACAATTTCAAATATGCCTTCAAGAGTATAATTGCTGGCAGTACCCAAAATTAGTAACGCCGCACAGTGGCTGAAAGTCGTTTTTCGTTGGCCAAAATTCTTTTGAACCGATCAAAATATTGAAATAATTTTTTTTTTAATGGATAGATATCAGCTTGATTCAGTTTTAATTACATTAAAATTGATTGAGGACTTTTTAAGGAATTCGAGGTCAAAGTTGAACATTTTAATTTTTTTAACTTTCAGAGTGAAATATGGGTTTATTCTGTGTGTAACATAGTAAAATATCCCTCTAAGATCCAAAAAAGTATATGTATTCTTGATCAGTGATGAAATCTAAGACGATATAGCTATGTCCGTCTGTCCATACATCCGTCTGTCCATCCGACCGTCCGTCCATTCGCCTGTCTGTATGAACACGATTCAGTCTAAACGAAAAGAGCTAGACCCTTGAAATTTGGTACATATATATCTTGAAGGATAGGGCAGGCTTCAGTTCAAGTTCGTAAATGGACCAAATCGGACCAGGGGGAAAAAATTCCCCTAAGAAGAACTAAACCAACCCCTGAAAAACTACACATTTTTACAAGTTTTTTTGTAAATTTGTTAAGCAAATGAAACATTTTTATGTCAAAGAAGGTTCAAGGTCTTTACCCTGGAGCCAGAAAATCATAAAAATTTATTTTTAGACCCCACCCCCTTTTTGTGGGCGTTTATATAACATATTATATGAAAAATAGTGTCAATAATTAACAAATTGTATTACCTAAGCCTAGATTGCATAAAAAATAATTTTTAAGCTTTCATGACGAATGGAAAATGTACTCGGATCTTCTGCGCTACCTTCACCTCACCCCCCCCCCCCAAAAAAAATAAACTTTTAGGCAAAAAAAGTGAAAATTTAATACACCATTGTATATGAATTTTTTTCGAGTAATTTCATTAAAATGAAAAAAGTGTTCTACAGGCGGCTCGTGGCGGGTGCAAAAGTATATATAGCCTTAAAGAGGACACTTTCACCTTTCTCGTGGTTGTATACGTTTCTTGTTCCCTTTTGTTCCCTAGAAGTTCTATTCCACTAAAGTTTAAATTTGAGGAAAATATAGTAGTTTCATAAATATTTTATAACGTCCCTAATATTAAACGCTAAAGCTGTTTCTATTTACAACAACTAAAGACAATAATCCTACAAACATTATAAAAAAACCGCAGACCATTATCGATGATAGCTTGCGAGTAGTAACCATTTAATTTTGATAAAAAACCAAAGAAAAACACCTTTTTCTGAAATTAAAAAAAAGTTGAGTTTGACAGCATGCCACGCCCACAATTATCAATATTTTAACATAATTTTTTGGCTACCTTAATTTGGATATATTAACTACAAAATGACGTAAAAATTTTAAAAATCGGTGAAAAAAAAAATTTACTTTTGGCCAACGAAAAACGATTTTCAGCCACTGTGCGCCGTACTAAAAAGATACCCGCTAAAAGTTTTTGTCTTAGAAATTAGATTTTAGAAGTAGATGACATTGTGGTATCGAAGCATTGAAATCAATATTAATTACGCTTTTAAATTAAATAGTTTGAAATAATAAACATTGAAATACAACAAGTGGCGACGAGGATAATTTGGAAATAAAAATGGTAACACAACCATTAGAAGGTGTTTTGAGCAAATTGTTGACGCGCCAACAGGAATCTATCGACAAACAGCAGCGGTTAATGGAGATGCTTGTTAAAATTCGCCTACATCTTTATAAATGCAACCACAACCCTCGAGGCATTGATGGACATAATATCGAAAAATATACGTGAGTTTGTGTATGACCCAGATGAAGGCAATTTTTTTTCAACGTGGTATGACAGATATGAAGATATTTTTATTACCGAAACACACGATCTTTATGAAAGTGAGGTTATTATTGAAAAAAGTAAGTACGGATGTGTTTAACAAATACAAGGATTATATCCTCCCTAAGAAGCCTCGAGACGTAACATTTTTGGACACTCTCGAACGTGGTATGACAGATATGAAGATATATTTATTACCGAAACACACGATCTTTATGAAAGTGAGGTTATTATTGAGAAAAGTAAGTACGGATGTGTTCAACAAATACAAGGATTATATCTTCCCTAAGAAGCCTCGAGACGTAACATTTTTGGACACTCGAAATCCTAAAAAAATTATACGGTAGAAAAGAAAGTTTATTCAGTGTAAGAGTCAAATGCATGCAGAATGTTCGAGGTGGAATGGATGACATTGTAAGTTATGCCGCCATGGTTAATCGCCATTGCGAAAAGTTTTTGCTAAACAAATGCAGTTCTGTCAACTTTAAATGTTTAATTTTTTAAATGGATTAAAACGCGATAAAGACAAAGATATAAAAACGAGACTTTTAACCTTACTCGAAGGTGAAACAGATGCGACTCCAATAACAATTGACAAGTAGGTAGCGGAAGTGCAACGACTAGAACATTTAATGCGCGACGTCACCGTTCAAGAAAATCATCCAACAAAAATAAATAAAATCAAAGCGTCAGATTTTTCAGCAAAAGAAAACACATCACAAATGCCAAAACGACCGTGCTGGCAATGCGCTGGCATTTTGTACGGGACTGCGAATACCCACAGCAGAAGTGTTGTTCTTGCAATAAAATGGGCCACAAAGAAGGCTTTTGCGCATGTTTTCCCGAAAAAATTAACAAACAAAAACAAACTAAATTCACAGTAAGCAAAACGAATCACAAATTGAATAAAAAGAGTTTTGTTAAAAGCGTGCATCTAGTAAACACAAACAGAAGATATGTTAGTTTGCGTATTAATAATGTAAACGTTTCTCTGCAACACGATACTGGTTCAGATGTTACCATCATTTCGAAATGAACGTGAAAAAAATTGGCAAGCCAACGTTACAAACTTCGAATCTATTAGTGGTTTCACACCGAAAGTTAAAATCTGGTTTTAACATTAAAACCATAATCTGCTGGTTTTAACTTCTGCTGGGCAACAGCTGTTTAAAAAAATAATAAGAAAAATTAAGAAATGAGGCCTAAATTAGAAATCATTTTGTATTTTGTAAAAGAATAATTTAAAATAGTTTATCTATTTGAAAAAAGTGAAGAACTGCTTGGAAATCAAGTAGTTATTTTTAAAAAACTTAAAAAGATGATTAAAGAAAAAATGCAGTTTTCTTTATATCAGCAGTGGACAATTTTACAATTGCTAATGGGATCGAGAGATGTTTGGGCTTTGGTAAATACATTTGCACGTTTTCAATAATTTCTTGTTATATTTGTATTAAATGGATCTTTTAGAATCGAACTGGCACTTTTTGGGAAACAGAATGCAATGCAAATGGTGAAAGTTATTTTAAGTTGCATACGCGAATGAACCGGAGCAGTTTAGACAAGTTATGTGTTCTTCTAAAAAACTTAGAGAAAAAAGACACTAATTTTCGGAAGGCTATTAATTTGGAAAAACACATAGCTATTTTCTTCTATTCTTGAATTAGTGATATTTCTTCTTTAATAACAGAAAGGAGACATGGTCTCATGAACGACAACAACAAATAAAGAAAGCATTCTGTTTACATTTTTGTAAGTTCGTAGTATATTTTATTGCTCTAACACAACTATATTCAGTAGTAAAGAACTAATTACTTAATTATTACACGAATAAAAAATAACAAATTCAATTTTAAGCAGAATAACAAATACAACATAAACATAAATTAAAAAAAAAAAAAAAAAAAACTTAAATCAAATTCAAAATATATTAAAAAAACAAAATTACATCTAAAAAATCACTTAACAATATCCTATGTTTTTTTAGTATCGCTATCTTTTAAAAAACCTAAAATACCACTAGTTAATTTATTTGTGCTATCTCTCATATCTAAATATTTTTATTTTTTCTCTCTCCAAAGCCATTAGTTCCTCAGTACACTTTTTATCTTCCCACAGTGCTTGTTCAAAAGAACTGCCAAATTTTTCAAACATGTCCACTAATTTTTTATTTTTAGCTACGCGAGATGACGGTTTGTCAGCAGGTGGTAACGTATCGGTTGATGACGTGTTCAGCGATTGAAATCCCAAAGACATATTATTACAAGTTATGCTATCTTCCACAATAGCATTAAGGTTATGAATAGGCTGGGACCCAATTATCCTATTTATTCTTTCATATAATATCCAATTATAATGGGATCCACCAGAAGGACCAATACTGGATTTGCACTTTCTGTAGAGCCAATTTAATAGATACACAAACATATACATTAAAAGAAAATAATTATCTAAGTTTCATTTACTTACCGAAATTTTGTTGTTAAATTTGTTATTTTCTTCTGGAGAAATTCCCTTCTTGGCTAGCTCAGAAGCCATTTCTTTGTAGATGTGGGAGTTTTTTCTTTTGCCTCTTATTTCCTCTATTTTCTCTTCCCACATCTCAACAAAAATGCTTTCATTATGCTCGGTCCAAAGGCTTCTTTTCCTTTTGTGGGTTGTTTTAACAGTACACATTATTTAATTTTATTTAATTTTCACTTCAACACAGCCTTTATTTATTTTGACATATGTTTTTTTTATGTTTGTTTTTAAATTATCAGCTGTTTCAAAATTTTTATAGTGGTAACACATATTTTAGTACATCGAAAACAAGGTTGTATTTCTTAAAACCTACTTAAAACCAATTCAAGAAAGGTTTTAAGGTGGTTTTAACATAATAATTTTGTATGGTAAAGCCAGGTTTTAATATTGGTTTTAGCTTTAAAACCAACTTTAGATTTAAAACCTATCAGTGTGAAATCAGTATAAGACCACGCGAGGCTTCAACAAACAACATTCATATTCTTGGAGAATTTGACGCTATGGTATCCATCAAAAACACCACTATTACCTGTACTATTGTGGTTTCTTCGATAGATTTAGATCTCTTTGGATCTGATCTTATTGATATGTTCGATTTGTGGACTAAACCAGTTGATTCATACTCAAAGTGTCATCAAATACATATCAATGGTACACTAACACCTACAAAACTACGTGAACAATATCCAGAGGTTTTTAGAGAAGGAATAGGACATGATAAAGATTTCAAAATTCATTTGCCTTTAAAACAAAATTCCGTTCCGGTATTCCGACCTAAACGACAGATGGTATATTTCGTTAAACAATCGTTAGACGAAACACTGGACTTATTGGAACGTGAAAGTATTATCAGTCCAGTAAATTATTCGGATTGGGCCGCTTCAATTGTAGTCGTAAAAAAATCATCTGGTAAGCTCAGAATTTGCGGGGACTATTTCAGAGGACTCAACGCGCAGCTTGAGCCACACAATTTTCCTTTACACCTGCCAGATGATATATTTATAAATTTCAATAACTGCTCCATATTTTCAATTATAGATCTGAACAATGCTTATATGCAGCTGGAAGTTGATGAAGAAACGAAAAAGCTGTTGGTTATAAATACTCACAGAGGTCTATATACTTGCAATCGCCTCGCTCCGGGTGCTTTTCAACAGGCCATACAAACCATACTGTCTGGTGTTGAAGGGGCTTATCCATACCTGGATGACGTGGTAATTGCAACCAAAACACGCGAACAAAATGAGGCAGTAGTCAAACAAGTTTTAGAACGGTTAAAAAAATTTAATATGATCGTCAATTTTGAAAAATGCTAATTTTTTAAATCATCATGTACTTACCTTATCACATAGACAGTCATGGCATATACCCAGATAAAAACAAAATTAAACAAATTCTTGAACTGCCACCACCAACAAATATTAGCCAAGTACGATCATATTTAGGTGCAGTTAATTATTATGGGAAATTTCTGTCAGAAATGAAAAAATTAAGAGATCCCTTGGACAACCTCTTAAAGAAGAATGCCAAATGGAATTGGACGAAGCAATGTGATCAAAGTTTTCAACGCTTTAAACAGCTTTTGTCGTCTAATTTGCTATTAACCCACTATGATCCGCGACTTTCAATTAAAGTAGCAGCAAATGCTTCAAATTTCGGGTTGGGACCATATATTTGTCACGTTTTTCCAAACGGTGCAGAAAAGGCTATATATCATTGCTCAAGAGCCCCCACACCGTCAGATAAAAATTATTTACAAATCGAGAAGGAAGCTTTAGCTCTAGTATTTGCCGTCGTGAAATTTCACAAATATTTGTATGGAAGGAAATTTATTCTTCAAACCGACCACAAACCATTGTTGGCTGTATTTTCAAACAAAAAGGAAATTCCTGCACACTCTGCAAATCGCCTTCAACGATGGGCATTAACGCTAATGTCTGCTGACATTTTGTCACGGTTAATTCAAGAAAAACCTGAATCAAATGAAGATACAATAGTATCCTGTATTCAGTTGGAGAAATACATTAAATTAGTCATAGACGATGCAACGAAAACTTTACCCATTACCTACAATATGATTCGAGCAGCAACCGCAAAGGATGATGAACTACAAACAATCATTAAATATTTACAATGTGGTAAAGGGCCAAATATTGTTGACAAAAATTTACAATGCTTTTTCTCCAGAAGAGACCATTTAAGTTGTGCAAGTGATTGTTTATTATATGGCGATGGATTCATCATACCTGATTGCTTTAGAGGCAAAAGAATTGCATAAAGGTCATGATGGTATCGAAAGAATGAAAATAGTAGCTCGCAGCTATGTATATTGGCCGCAAATAGATGAGGACATAAAACAGCACGTACAACAGTGTTCAAAGTGCTCATCAGCAACAAAAACTTTACCGAAAACAGCTTTACAGGATGCCTATTACAAATCGCCCAATGCAACGTATCCATATAGACATAGCTGGTCGAATGGATAATTTTTATTACTTTTTAATCGTGGACTCATACTCCAAATGGCCTCAAATATATCAACTCAAGTCAATATCGTCTGCAATTATAATTGAGTGTCTACAAGATTTTACAGCTGCTTATGGTAATCCAGAATTAATTAATTAATGTGATAATGGTACCCAATTTTCCAGCGACAATTTTGCAAAATTTGTCGATACCATGAAACGAGCGCTAAAAAAATTAAATGGATCTGGAACAGCGAAGCAAAATTTAAATACTTTTCTTCAATGTTATCGATCGTGTCCAAACAAACCAGCAGGAAAAACCCCATCAGAATTATTCGTGGGAAGGAAAATAAGAATAAACCTGCACTTATTGCAAAAACCGAAAACAGAAAAAACCATTCGTAATCAACAAATGGAAATGCAATTTAACAACCGAAATGGTGCTAAAGAAAGATCTTACGAGGTTGGAGATCATGTTTTCCTCAAAATTTATAAACAAAATAAAATGAACTGGAATCGTGGCACCATTGCAAAGAAAATGGTAGAGTTATGTATGAAGTACAAACTAAGAATCATTCTGAACTTCGTTCTATCAGATGTCATGCAAACCAACTAAGGCCGGATTTTTCAAACAAGCCAGATTCAGACACATTACCATTAAGAATTTTACTAGATGAGTTTAACTTACAACAAGTCTCTTTAAATCTGTTAGTTGCCTTAGAAACAGACCTTAGAAAAAGAACAACAACATCCTGAACAACTTTCTGAGCAACTACCTCAACAGCCAGTTCCTGACCAAGATACTGAACAACGTCATCATGATCCACAGTCTTCACAGCAACAACGTTATCACCAGGATTTTCCGTCTGCTCACCAAACAGTTGACCAGTTGCCGATGAATACTGCACTATCACAAACCAATATTGCGTTAGATACCAATATGGATGTACGGAAATCCGGCAGGACTCGGAAACCTCCATTTTGGACCCGAGTTTATAGCACTTAAACAAGGGGAGATGTTGGCAGTACCCAAAAATAGTAACACCGTACTAAAAAGATACCGGCTAAGAGTATTTGTCTTAGAAACTAGATTTAAGAAGTAGATGACATTGTGGTATCGAAGCATTGAAATCAATATTAATTACGCTTTTAAATTAAATACTTTAAAATAATAAACATTGAAATACAACAATAATAAAATCAGACAGGAAATTTTTGGACCTTCGAGAAAGTTTATGAGCCCGACAGCGATATGAGCGAAGAAAGCAAACTAGGCTGGAGATCTCAGAAGCAAGCGTGTACGAAGGGCCAGACACAAGGATTTACAAGAAGATCGAAATCAAAGGGATACCAATTCAAGGACTACTCGACAGCGGAGCGACTGTGACGTGTCTCGGCCAGCACTGCCTGGATTTCGTGGAGAAAGCCAAAATGGTGACCTATCCTTGCCACTGTGAGATAAGGCAGCCGATGGCCGACTAAACCATATAATTGGATGAGTTAAAGCGGATATTACCTTCAACAAAATCACAAAGCCAATAGACTTCTTCCTGGTACCTTCCCTGAAACTACCACTTTTCCTTGGCGTAGACTCCATGAAAGCATTCAATATGTTAAGATTTGAAATAAATTCTTTATCGACTCAAGGTATTAAAACTGATGGACCCACTGAAACTTTATTTCCGTTAATGCACACATTAACTTCGCGACAACAACAGCGGCTAGAAGATATTATTATATTGTAGAAACGTTACCGTGCTTTGCACGCAAAGGTCTAGGAAAGACTCCCCTGGAAACACATCATATAGACACAGGCAGTTCGGTACCTGTGAAGGAAAAACACTATCCGGTTTCGCCAGCGGTGCAGAAACTCATGTATTGGGAACTGGATAGGATGTTATCCCTAGGAGTCATTGAGCCGAGCGAAAGCCCGTGGAAGAACCGAGTTACTTTCGTGCAGAAAGGGGAAAAAGTTCGGATTTGTCTGGATGCGCGTCAGCTCAATGAACTGACAGTAAAAGACGCCTATCCGCTTCCCCATATAGAGGGACTGTTAAGCCGTTTGGGAGACACATATCTCATTTCGAGCATAGACTTAAAGGATGCCTTCTGGCAGTTACCACTGGCAGAACCGAGCCGGGAGAAGACAGCTTTTGAGGTACCTGGAAGGCCCTTGTACCATTTCACGGTGTTGCCTTTTGTGTTTTGGCAATGCAGCCCAAAGACTTTGCCGTTTAATGGAACAATCTTGTTCCAGCGTTTGAGAGAGAGAGAGAGTGTTTATCTACCTGGACGATCTGTTAGTGGTATCTCCAAACTTTGAGGAACACTGGTCTTGGCTGAGGTAGCGCAGTGTTTGAAAAGGGCGAATCTGACAATAAACGTGAGCAAGTCCAAATTTTATTGCAAAGAGCTTAAATACTCGTAGGGGAGGGAAAATTGAGACCGGCCCCCGAGAAAATACAGGCCATATTAAACTAAAAAGTATCCGACCACAGCCAAACAAGTCCGCAGTTTTATGGGTACTACAGAATGGTACCGATGGTTTATTATGGATAATTCTGCGATCACAGCACCAATCACGCAAACCCTAAAGATATTAAAACAACTCAATTTTACTGACGCAGCCAAAGTAGCATTCGATGAGCTGAAGGAAAAGCTTACGGCCAGCCCGGTACTGATACATCCAGATTTTAACCCCATATTTCACGTACAGTGTGATGCGTCAGATGTAGGAATAAGGGCGGTGCTATTCCAGGAAGACGAGGAAGGTGAACATCCTATAGCCTACTTTTCCCAGAAATTTTCCTCAGCGCTAGTTTCGCTGCAGAAAGAGAGTGCTTGGCAATAGTGTCTCGGTTAAACGTTTTCTCCCGTACATCAAACTTATGGAATTTTAATCATCACCGACCATTCTAGTCTTAAATGGCTGATGTCGCATCGTGACCTAAGTGGAAGACTAGCCAGATGGAGTCTGCAGCTGCAAACGTACTTATTCACCATCAAACAAAGGAAAGGAGCGTAAAACATAGTACCAGATGCGCTCTCCAGATATGCAGTGGAAGAAATGGAAGCATGGATAAGCTTGGATGTAGATGCACCACAGTTTTAAGAGGAAGAATATCGGAAGTTACAGGAGGCAGTCCAGAAAAATAAAGCAAGCCTACCAGACCTTAAAATTTTAGACGGAAAAGTATACAAGAAAAGTATACAAGCTTTGGGTTCCAGCAGGGCTTACTGAGGGAATAATCGCCAGGGCACATAATTCGACCACCACATCGTACGGCGGAGTGGGCAAAACTATAAGAAGAGTACGCGAGTGGTATTATTGGCCGCATATGAACGCACAAATCAATGATTATATCAGCAAGGACTTTTCGGAAATGATAAGCAGTTTTGGTATAAAGCACAAGCGAACCGCCTATTATGCACCCCAGGCCAACGCGTCGGAGCGGCTATTCGCACATATCTACGAGTGGGATATTCACCTGGCTGAGATCGAGTTAAAGTCCGCGGTTCATGTAGCAACCGGAGTAACCCCGTGCTTTGTGCTATTTGGAACAAACATGATTCCACACGCGTCAGCGTACAATCTAGCACGTCAACTGGATTTGTTAGACGATTCAGAGAATCGAATGGAGAGCCACCACGAATTTTTAGAACTCATTCGGGACAATGTTAGGAAGACTCTGCACCAAAACTATGGTGCAGAATGCCAGACGCAATAACCACCGTTGCCGGGACAGTAAATTGAAAATAGGTAAATAGGTTTTTGGCCGAAATTTTCAGTTGTCGGATGAGATTCGTTAAATGTCGCATTGCAAAGTTAGTCGGAAACAACCTGTACGAGTTGGAAACCCTACAGGGTAAGCCCATAGGAATTTTTCATGCTAAGGACCTAAAGGCATGAAAGGTACTAATTGGAGTTGGCGAATGAAACTTTTGTCTTACTTTTATCATATTAGCAAATTGTATTTGCTAATATGATAAAATTTTCCAAACTAGGTCAGGGGGTGTGTACTATCTCAAGGTTTTTTAACGATCTGGCAAGGCAAGAGCAGGGACATCTAGAATACAACCGCGTGTAATGAAGTTGGCGGGAGTTTCAGCAAAATGACAAGTGCAAGACGGCCATTATAAACAGGGAGTTGACCTGTTTCCGGTCTTTTTAAATCAGCAAGCAAAGTGACGAGTTGGAGCGGCGGAAAAAATAAAAAAGGAACTAAAACCAAGCAAGCTAAAATTGGAAATAAACAGAAGTCTTGGTCGGAGAGCTTGAGGAGTCAAAGGAGTAACAGTTAAGGAAAATGTATATTTTGGTGGTGCCTCAAGGATAATGAGGATCGAGAGTTTTGTTTGCTTAAAATAAATAAGCATATCGTTTTTTTTATAAAAAAAGGGTTTAAATATTTGAAGGCTCGTGGAAGTTTGTTCTAGCATTTGAAGAACACATTGGTGCGAGCCTTCTCCATTCACCTAAAAAGATGGAATGTGGGTCAAAAACCTGTTAGTCGTCAATACGTCGAATGGCCGAACAACATCTTGGCTCAAAACGTGTTTATTTGTCCGTTACACCGCCTGTTCAATTAGACGCCATTTGCTTTGTTATGAGCCAGCTGCCATTTAACCACATTTACAAGATCGTTGGCATGGTTATAAAAGATTTCATAATTAAACGTGAAAAAAGAAACATAAAACTAGGGCAAAAATTGCAACAAATAAAATATTTTATTTGTTCTACATCAAGTCAGGTGTATACAAATTTTCATATTCGCTGTACGCCAAATAACACATGCGAGCCTCAACACCGTCACGGCTTAAACATCGGTCACAGCTCCGCCATCATCGTTGACAACAACATCGTCTCAACGCCAACATCACTGACAACAACATCTTCTCAGTAAAAATAACGTTCACAGCTCCATCATCATTGACAACAACATCTGTCACAGCTCCGACATCAATGCTGACAACAAAATCTGTCACAGCTCCATCATCATTGACAACAACATCGGCACAGCTCCGACATCAATGCTGACAACAACATCTGTCACAGCTCTGGCAACATTATTGACCACAACACCGTCGTAAGTCAGTTAACAACATCCACAACAACATTATTGCACAACAACGGCACAGGACCAACAACAACACCTTCTTAGCTACAACAACAGGTGTAAGTAGGGTCAAGCTGGTCGCACCCGGTAAAACAGCAGCTACACAGCCACCAGGATCGAGTCAACAGCTACCGCTTCCAAAGTACCTTTAGCAGGTAAAACAGATAAGTACCAGTAGTTTAGTTGAAGTAAAATTAGATAAGATAATTGTTGATATAAGCCGCGTGAAGTTAAGTTGTCTCAGGTTTATCCTTGTTCTTTTCATTTCATCATACTATTTTAGTAGAAAACAAAAAAAAAAAAAACAAGAAGAAACGTACGTTGCGGGGTACGGTATCATTGTAAATCGCTTTAAAATCTTTTTGGTCGATCCGACAGTAATTTTTTATTAACTTTCTAAGCCACAGTATAGTTACCATCAAGAAGATGCATATCTAACAAAAAAATAAATTAGAAAACCAAATTGAATTTATAATTCGAAAGCACAGCAGACTACAGCTCGGGGATGTCAAAGTGGGATATGTTTGTAATTTGTGTAATATAATTTTAATATCAAGTTATGTTTAAACCCGGATATATTCAAACCCGGATAGATTAAAATTAAAGGAAAAAAAGAAGATCTGAATAGGAAAACCACCACTAAAAGTTTTTATCATCCCTGAGGATTCGAAAAGAGAAGAAAAAAAAATAGTAAAAGTTTGTTTTTCTCAATTTTCTTTTGCGTGCAGTTTAAGTGCATGGACTTGACTTAGCTATACTTGAGTTTAAAAGTTTTAACATTTTTGAAATAAATAATTTTTCCTGAAAATATTTTGGTTCAATTCGAAAACCTTAAATTGGTTTTAATAGAATAAGTTTTACGCTTTCCTGTGAAAAGTTCATGATACCTCTGGGTCATTTAAACCTCAACATAGAACTTTGAGTTTTTCGAATCGAGAGCCATATTTTCAATTTTGAATGTTAAATGTTATGAATTTGGATATTTTTCTTGACCTTCGAAAGACATACATACTTATATATACTTAAGTAATGTTCCTCGCTAACAATAAAGAAAAGAAAAACCCAGCTAAACTTAACTAAGAATGAAAAACTACATACATAAGAAACCAAGAGAAATCTGAATACAATTTAGCACTATATGATACCAATATTTAAAATATAAGAAATTGAAATAAAAGATATAAATTTAAAATTTTGAAGAAATAAGTAAATTTGTATAAAACAAAAATAATCAAAATAAACAAGAGAAAAACGCAAGACAAAACAGAAATAAGAAAAAAGCATGAAAACAAAAACAATAAAAATTTAAATTTATTTTTGCGAAACTGAATGTAGTAATTTAAAAAAAAAAAAAAAAAAAAAAAACAAAATGAAATGAAATGAAATTTGAATATGCTTAGCGAATCAATTGTAAACGTTCGAACTTAGGGTTTAGTATAGGATGAAGCCGAACAGGAACAACACATTGGAAGTTATAGTTTTTATGATTTTTTTTTCCTTTTTTCAAATGGTCTTAAAATATATTTGAGTCTAACTGAATATAACGTTTGCTTAAAATGGAAAGTTACAAATATATACCGCGGCTGAGAGTGAGTATGAGGTGAGTGCGTGTTACATATTTGGGGTGTCCCAGTTATCAGGCAGATGTGGGCACCCAGGTTAGGCATTGGCAGGGAGATCTAATGCAAAGGAGGAAAGCCAAGGTAGGGGAACATCCCCTAATTCTACCAATCCAGTGTCAAGGACAACCAGCGGTGTATTTCGAGTCCACTGAGCTAAAGCTGCACTGAAAATTAAAAGCCGTCGGAGTAGCAAGAGATATTTCAAAGGGGGCAACTAGCGCTTAAAATCGTTCGGTTTGTGGGGACAGGACCAAGATAAAATTGAGAAACGAATATAATGCCTTATTAATCTTTGGTATCTGGCAGCCAACCAGCAGACTGGTTTCATCTCGTTCATAAAATTTTATTTCATGGTTATGTTTAATTACATTCACATTTGATTTTTCATTTTCATCCTATTATAAAATATAGCACATTACAATTGTTTTGACTAATCCTTTTATTTTGAAAAAATTTAGAGAAAATAAAAAATAAAACAATTCTAAATATAATAATAAAGATTGTAAAAAATTTGTTTATTTTACCATGATTAAAAAATTAAATTAATATAAAAAATGATTTAATACAATCTAAGCCCAAAAAGTTCAACTTTAAAAACCGGTTAGTAAATTTAAAAATTTCATTTACCATCCCTAGTTTGAGTTTGTTTTTTGTGTTAAATTCTTTAAAATTGTTTTGTATTTTCTTTATATTTATTTCTGACAATAGGCATGTTCAGTAACAAAAACAAAATATAACTAAAATATTTAAAAATAAATATAATTTTGTTATATTTTCCGAAAAATAAAAAATAAGTATAGAAATTAATTTTCAGTAAAAATATTTACTAGCACTCACTAGTAAATATATTATACAAACCATACTGTCTGGTGTTGAAGGGGCTTATCCATACCTGGATGACGTGGTAATTGCAACCAAAACACGCGAACAAAATGAGGCAGTAGTCAAACAAATTTTAGAACGGTTAAAAAAATTTAATATGACCGTCAATTTTGAAAAATGCTAATTTTTTAAATCATCATGTACTTACCTGGGATATCACATAGACAGCCATGGCATATACCCAGATAAAAACAAAATTAAACAAATTCTTGAACTGCCACCACCAACAAATATTAGCCAAGTACGATCATATTTAGGTGCAGTTAATTATTATGGGAAATTTCTGTCAGAAATGAGAAAATTAAGAGATCCCTTGGACAACCTCTTAAAGAAGAATGCCAAATGGAATTGGACGAAGCAATATCATCAAATTGTCGTCTAATTTGCTATTAACCCACTATGATCCGCGACTTTCAATTAAAGTAGCAGCAGATGCTTCAAATGTCGGGTTGGGACCATATATTTGTCACGTTTTTCCAAACGGTGCAGAAAAGGCTATATATCATTGCTCAAGAGCCCCCACACCGTCAGATAAAAATTATTCACAAATCGAGAAGGAAGCTTTAGCTCTAGTATTTGCCGTCGTGAAATTTCACAAATATTTGTATGGAAGGAAATTTATTCTTCAAACCGACCACAAACCATTGTTGGCTGTATTTTCAAACAAAAAGGAAATTCCTGCACACTCTGCAAATCGCCTTCAACGATGGGCATTAACGCTAATGTCTGCTGACATTTTGTCACGGTTAATTCAAGAAAAACCTGAATCAAATGAAGATACAATAGTATCCTGTATTCAGTTGGAGAAATACATTAAATTAGTCATAGACGATGCAACGAAAACTTTACCCATTACCTACAATATGATTCGAGCAGCAACCGCAAAGGATGATGAACTACAAACAATCATTAAATATTTACAATGTGGTAAAGGGCCAAATATTGTTGACAAAAATTTACAATGCTTTTTCTCCAGAAGAGACCATTTAAGTTGTGCAAGTGATTGTTTATTATATGGCGATGGATTCATCATACCTGATTGCTTTAGAGGCAAAAGAATTGCATAAAGGTCATGATGGTATCGAAAGAATGAAAATAGTAGCTCGCAGCTATGTATATTGGCCGCAAATAGATGAGGACATAAAACAGCACGTACAACAGTGTTCAAAGTGCTCATCAGCAACAAAAACTTTACCAAAAACAGCTTTACAGGATGCCTATTACAAATCGCCCAATGCAACGTATCCATATAGACATAGCTGGTCGAATGAATAATTTTTATTACTTTTTAATCGTGGACTCATACTCCAAATGGCCTCAAATATATCAACTCAAGTCAATATCGTCTGCAATTAAAATTGAGTGTCTACAAGATTTTACAGCTGCTTATGGTAATCCAGAATTAATTAATTAATGTGATAATGGTACCCAATTTTCCAGCGACAATTTTGCAAAATTTGTCGATACCATAAAACGAGCGCTAAAAAAATTAAATGGATCTGGAACAGCGAAGCAAAATTTAAATACTTTTCTTCAATGTTATCGATCGTGTCCAAACAAAACAGCAGGAAAAACCCCATCAGAATTATTCGTGGGAAGGAAAATAAGAATAAACCTGCACTTATTGCAAAAACCGAAAACAGAAAAAACCATTCGTAATCAACAAATGGAAATGCAATTTAACAACCGAAATGGTGCTAAAGAAAGATCTTACGAGGTTGGAGATCATGTTTTCCTCAAAATTTATAAACAAAATAAAATGAACTGGAATCGTGGCACCATTGCAAAGAAAATGGTAGAGTTATGTATGAAGTACAAACTAAGAATCATTCTGAACTTCGTTCTATCAGATGTGATGCAAACCAACTAAGGCCGGATTTTTCAAACAAGCCAGATTCAGACACATTACCATTAAGAATTTTACTAGATGAGTTTAACTTACAACAAGTCTCTTTAAATCTGTTAGTTGCCTTAGAAACAGACCTTAGAAAAAGAACAACAACATCCTGAACAACTTTCTGAGCAACTACCTCAACAGCCAGTTCCTGACCATCAAGATACTGAACAACGTCATCATGATCCACAGTCTTCACAGCAACAACGTTATCACCAGGATTTTCCGTCTGCTCACCAAACAGTTGACCAGTTGCCGATGAATACTGCACTATCACAAACCAATATTGCGTTAGATACCAATATGGATGTACGGAAATCCGGCAGGACTCGGAAACCTCCATTTTGGACCCGAGTTTATAGCACTTAAACAAGGGGAGATGTTGGCAGTACCCAAAAATAATAACACCGTACTAAAAAGATACCGGCTAAGAGTTTTTGTCTTAGAAACTAGATTTAAGAAGTAGATGACATTGTGGTATCGAAGCATTGAAATCAATATTAATTACGCTTTTAAATTAAATACTTTAAAATAATAAACATTGAAATACAACAATAATAAAATCAGACAGGAAATTTTTGGACCTTCGAGAAAGTTTATGAGTCCGACAGCGATATGAGCGAAGAAAGCAAACTAGGCTGGAGATCTCAGAAGCAAGCGTGTACGAAGGGCCAGACACAAGGATTTACAAGAAGATCGAAATCAAAGGGATACCAATTCAAGGACTACTCGACAGCGGAGCGACTGTGACGTGTCTCGGCCAGCACTGCCTGGATTTCGTGGAGAAAGCCAAAATGGTGACCTATCCTTGCCACTGTGAGATAAGGCAGCCGATGGCCGACTAAACCATATAATTGGATGAGTTAAAGCGGATATTACCTTCAACAAAATCACAAAGCCAATAGACTTCTTCCTGGTACCTTCCCTGAAACTACCACTTTTCCTTGGCGTAGACTCCATGAAAGCATTCTATATGTTAAGATTTGAAATAAATTCTTTATCGACTCAAGGTATTAAAACTGATGGACCCACTGAAACTTTATTTCCGTTAATGCACACATTAACTTCGCGACAACAACAGCGGCTAGAAGATATTATTATATTGTAGAAACGTTACCGTGCTTTGCACGCAAAGGTCTAGGAAAGACTCCCCTGGAAACACATCATATAGACACAGGCAGTTCGGTACCTGTGAAGGAAAAACACTATCCGGTTTCGCCAGCGGTGCAGAAACTCATGTATTGGGAACTGGATAGGATGTTATCCCTAGGAGTCATTGAGCCGAGCGAAAGCCCGTGGAAGAACCGAGTTACTTTCGTGCAGAAAGGGGAAAAAGTTCGGATTTGTCTGGATGCGCGTCAGCTCAATGAACTGACAGTAAAAGACGCCTATCCGCTTCCCCATATAGAGGGACTGTTAAGCCGTTTGGGAGACACATATCTCATTTCGAGCATAGACTTAAAGGATGCCTTCTGGCAGTTACCACTGGCAGAACCGAGCCGGGAGAAGACAGCTTTTGCGGTACCTGGAAGGCCCTTGTACCATTTCACGGTGTTGCCTTTTGTGTTTTGGCAATGCAGCCCAAAGACTTTGCCGTTTAATGGAACAATCTTGTTCCAGCGTTTGAGAGAGAGAGAGTGTTTATCTACCTGGACGATCTGTTAGTGGTATCTCCAAACTTTGAGGAACACTGGTCTTGGCTGAGGTAGCGCAGTGTTTGAAAAGGGCGAATCTGACAATAAACGTGAGCAAGTCCAAATTTTATTGCAAAGAGCTTAAATACTCGTAGGGGAGGGAAAATTGAGACCGGACCCCGAGAAAATACAGGCCATATTAAACTAAAAAGTATCCGACCACAGCCAAACAAGTCCGCAGTTTTATGGGTACTACAGAATGGTACCGACGGTTTATTATGGATAATTCTGCGATCACAGCACCAATCATGCAAACCCTAAAGATATTAAAACAACTCAATTTTACTGACGCAGCCAAAGTAGCATTCGATGAGCTGAAGGAAAAGCTTACGGCCAGCCCGGTACTGATACATCCAGATTTTAACCCCATATTTCACGTACAGTGTGATGCGTCAGATGTAGGAATAAGGGCGGTGCTATTCCAGGAAGACGAGGAAGGTGAACATCCTATAGCCTACTTTTCCCAGAAATTTTCCTCAGCGCTAGTTTCGCTGCAGAAAGAGAGTGCTTGGCAATAGTGTCTCGGTTAAACGTTTTCTCCCGTACATCAAACTTATGGAATTTTAATCATCACCGACCATTCTAGTCTTAAATGGCTGATGTCGCATCGTGACCTAAGTGGAAGACTAGCCAGATGGAGTCTGCAGCTGCAAACGTACTTATTCACCATCAAACAAAGGAAAGGAGCGTAAAACATAGTACCAGATGCGCTCTCCAGATATGCAGTGGAAGAAATGGAAGCATGGATAAGCTTGGATGTAGATGCACCACAGTTTTAAGAGGAAGAATATCGGAAGTTACAGGAGGCAGTCCAGAAAAATAAAGCAAGCCTACCAGACCTTAAAATTTTCGACGGAAAAGTATACAAGAAAAGTATACAAGCTTTGGGTTCCAGCAGGGCTTACTGAGGGAATAATCGCCAGGGCACATAATTCGACCACCACATCGTACGGCGGAGTGGGCAAAACTATAAGAGGAGTACGCGAGTGGTATTATTGGCCGCATATGAACGCGCAAATCAATGATTATATCAGCAAGGACTTTTCGGAAATGATAAGCAGTTTTGGTATAAAGCACAAGCGAACCGCCTATTATGCACCCCAGGCCAACGCGTCGGAGCGGGTTAACCAATCTATCTTCGCGGCTATTCGCACATATCTACGAGTGGGATATTCACCTGGCTGAGATCGAGTTAAAGTCCGCGGTTCATGTAGCAACCGGAGTAACCCCGTACTTTGTGCTATTTGGAACAAACATGATCACACACTCTTCAGCGTACAATCTAGCACGTCAACTGGATTTGTTAGACGATTCAGAGAATCGAATGGAGAGCCGCCACGATTTTTTAGAACTCATTCGGGACAACGTTAGGAAGACTCTGCACCAAAACTATGAAAAGAATCCCAGACGCAATAACCACCGTTGCCGGGACACTAAATTGAAAATAGGTAAAGAGGTTTTTGTCCGAAATTTTCAGTTGTCGGAAGAGATTCGTTAAATGTCGCATTGCAAAGTTAGTCGGAAACAACCTGTACGAGTTGGAAACCCTACAGGGTAAGCCCATAGGAATTTTTCATGCTAAGGACCTAAAGGCATGAAAGGTACTAATTGGAGTTGGCGAATGAAACTTTTGTCTTACTTTTATCATATTAGCAAATTGTATTTGCTAATATGATAAAATTTTCCAAACTAGGTCAGGGGGTGTGTACTATCTCACGATTTTTGAATGATCTGGCAAGGCAAGAGCAGGGACATCTAGAATACAACCGCGTGTAATGAAGTTGGCGGGAGTTTCAGCAAAATGACAAGTGCAAGACGGCCATTATAAACAGGTAGTTGACCTGTTTCCGGTCTTTTTAAATCAGCAAGCAAAGTGACGAGTTGGAGCGGCGGAAAAAATAAAACAGGAACTAAAACCAAGCAAGCTAAAATTGGAAATAAACAGAAGTCTTGGTCGGAGAGCTTGAGGAGTCAAAGGAGTAACAGTTAAGGAAAATGTATATTTTGGTGATGCCTCAAGGATAATGAGGATCGAGAGTTTTGTTTGCTTAAAATAAATAAGCATGGCGTTTTTTTTATAAAAAAGGGTTTAAATATTTGAAGGCTCGTGGAAGTTTGTTCTAGCATTTGAAGCACACATTGGTGCGAGCCTTCGTCATTCACCTAAAAAGATGGAATGTGGGTCAAAAACCTGTTAGTCGTCAATACGTCGAATGGCCGAACAACATCTTGGCTCAAAACGTGTTTATTTGTCCGTTACACCGCCTTTTCAATTAGACGCCATTTTCTTTGTTACGAGCCAGCTGCCATTTAACCACATTTACAAGATCGTTGGCATGGTTATAAAAGATTTCATAATTAAACGTGAAAAAGAAACATAAAACTAGGGCAAAAATTGCAACAAATAAAATATTTTATTTGTTCTACATCAAGTCAGGTGTATACAAATTTTCACATTCGCTGTACGTCAAATAACACATGCGAGCCTCAACACCGTCACGGCTTAAACATCGGTCACAGCTCCGCCATCATCGTTGACAACAACATCTGTCACAGCTCCGACATCAATGCTGACAACAACATCTGTCACAGCTCCATCATCATTGACAACAACATCTGTCACATCTCCGACATCAATGCTGACAACAACATCTGTCACAGCTCCATCATCATTGACAACAACATCGGCACAGCTCCGACATCAATGCTGACAACAACATCTGTCACAGCTCTGGCAACATTATTGACCACAACACCGTCGTAAGTCAGTTAACAACATCCACAACAACATTATTGCACAACAACGGCACAGGACCAACAACAACACCTTCTTAGCTACAACAACAGGTGTAAGTAGGGTCAAGCTGGTCGCACCCGGTAAAACAGCAGCTACACAGCCACCAGGATCGAGTCAACAGCTACCGCTTCCAAAGTACCTTTAGCAGGTAAAACAGATAAGTACCAGTAGTTTAGTTGAAGTAAAATTAGGTAAGATAATTGTTGATATAAGCCGCGTGAAGTTAAGTTGTCTCAGGTTTATCCTTGTTCTTTTCATTTCATCATACTATTTTAGTAGAAAACAAAAAAAAAAAAAACAAGAAGAAACGTACGTTACGGGGTACGGTATCATTGTAAATCGCTTTAAAATCTTTTTGGTCGATCCGACAGTAATTTTGTATTAACTTTCTAAGCCACAGTATAGTTACCATCAAGAAGATGCACATCTAACAAAAAAATAAATTAGAAAACCAAATTGAATTTATAATTCGAAAGCACAGCAGACTACAGCTCGGGGATGTCAAAGTGGGATATGTTTGTAATTTGTGTAATATAATTTTAATATCAAGTTATGTTTAAACCCGGATATATTCAAACCCGGATAGATTAAAATTAAAGGAAAAAAAGAAGATCCGAATAGGAAAAGCACCACTAAAAGTTTTTATCATCCCTGAGGATTCGAAAAGAGAAGAAAAAAAATATTAAAAGTTTGTTTTTCTCAATTTTCTTTTGCGTGAAGTTTAAGTGCATGGACTTGACTTAGCTATACTTGGGTTTAAAAGTTTTAACATTTTTGAAATAAATAACTTTTCCTGAAAATATTTTGGTTCAATTCGAAAACCTTAAATTGGTTTTAATAGAATAAGTTTTACGCTTTCCTGTGAAAAGTTCATGATACCTCTGGGTCATTTGAACCTCAACATAGAACTTTGAGTTTTTCGAATCGAGAGCCATATTTTCAATTTTGAATGTTAAATGTTATGAATTTGGATATTTTTCTTGACCTTCGAAAGACATACATACTTATATATACTTAAGTAATGTTCCTCGCTAACAATAAAGAAAAGAAAAACCCAGCTAAACTTAACTAAGAATGAAAAACTACATGCATAAGAAACCAAGAGAAATCTGAATACAATTTAGCACTATATGATACCAATATTTAAAATATAAGAAATTGAAAAAAAAGATATAAATTTAAAATTTTGAAGAAATAAGTAAATTTGTATAAAACAAAAATAATCAAAATAAACAAGAGAAAAACGCAAGACAAAACAGAAATAAGAAAAAAGCATGAAAACAAAAACAAAAACAATAAAAATTTAAATTTATTTTTGCGAAACTGAATGTAGTAATTTAAAAAAAAAAAAAAAAACAAAATGAAATGAAATTTGAATATGCTTAGCGAATCAATTGTAAACGTTCGAACTTAGGGTTTAGTATAGGATGAAGCCGAACAGGCACAACACATTGTAAGTTATAGTTTTTATGATTTTTTCCTTCTTTCAAATGGTCTTAAAATATATTTGAGTCTAACTGAATAGTATAACGTTTGCTTAAAATGGAAAGTTACAAATATATACCGGGGCTGAGAGTGAGTATGAGGTGAGTGCGTGTTACATATTTGGGGTGTCCCAGTTATCAGGCAGATGTGGGCACCCAGGTTAGGCATTGGCAGGGGAACATCACCTAATTCTACCAACCCAGTGTCAAGGAAAACCAGCGGTGTATTTCGAGTCTACTGAGCTAAAGCTGCACTGAAAATTAAAAGCCGTCGGAGTAGCAAGAGATATTTCAAAGGGGGTCAACTAGCGCTTAAAATCGTTGGGTTTGTGGGGACAGGACCAAGATAAATTTTTTTTTTTTTTTTCATAATTTCTTTATTGTATCTTCAATAATTTTTGAACTAACAATAATTACTCGTATCTTAAGTCTAAAATAAAATATTCTTTTTAAGTCCAGCCAGTGCTAGACAAAAATAATGTTTGTTTCACGGATTTCGAAATCATTTGCGGGTCATCCCTCTTATGTACGGCCAAGAAAAGCAGTATCTCTTCTTTTTAGTCGAATGTAACCAGGTTCATTCAGCATGTTACGCGCCAAAGGGTTTGGATGAGATTCAAGCCTCTTTAGATATGTGACTGCATGTTCCGCTATTTCTGATTTAACTGATGGCATGTTTAGGTCTTTGTGGATGTTCGAATTTTTTATATACCAGGGAGCAGATGTAATAATACGTAAAATCTTATTTTGGCGCCTTTGAATTTTTTCTACATTGCTAGCTGAGGCAGTGCCCCATAACTGAATCCCATAATACCAAATTGGTTTGAGGACCGACTTGTACAGTAGAAGTTTACAATCTAAGCTCAGGGTGGAGTTTCTGCCAATAAGCCAATTTAGTTGTACTGCTTTTAGTTTCATTTGTGTTAACTTGAAGTCAATGTGGCTTTTCCAAGTAAGGCGACGGTCAAGATGTATACCCAGGTATTTAACGTCTGAAAGCTGTGGTATCATTTGGTTATTTATGCGAATAGGAGGGCATGAGTCCCTGCGCAGTGTGAAAGTTATGTGAGTGCATTTTTGTTCATTCACTTTTATTCTCCATTTTTCTAGCCATTTTTCCAAATTGAGTATGTGGTCTTGTAAAAGTTGTGATGCTTCTTGGGCACTTTCATGAATACTTAAAAAAGCTGTGTCATCTGCAAAAGTTGATGTGTGGACTAGGGTGCTAATTGGCATATCCGATGTGTACAGTAAATATAAAATTGGTCCCAAAATACTACCTTGGGGAACTCCGACTTCAATGAGCTGTGGCGAGCTTAAAAAGTCACCTTCTTTTAATAAAAACTTGCGATTCGTTAAATAATCTTTTAAGAGCTTATACAAGTTTTCGGGCAAGTTCAGCTTTAGCTTAAATATTAGGCCTTCGTGCCAAGCCTTATCGAATGCTTGAGAAACGTCGATAAAGAGCGCAGAACAGTATTTTTTTTCTTCAAAGGTCGTTTTAATTACATTTACTAATCTGTGTGTTTGTTGGATCGTACTATGTTGTTTTCTGAAGCCGAATTGATGGTTCGGAATGCATCCTTTCGCGCTAAGAATTGGATTCAGCTTAGTTATTAATATTCTCTCAAATAACTTTGACACGTTTGATAAAAGGCTTATAGGTCTGTATGATTCTACTTTTGTGTGGTCTTTTCCTGGTTTAGGAATCATTGTTATCAAAGAGACCTTCCACTCTGTGGGAAAGTACTCAAGACGTAAGATGGCATTAAAAACAAACAGAATAATTCTGCGACCTATACGGGGCAACTCAACTAACATCTTGTTACTTGTTTTATCAACGCCAGGGGCTTTTTTGGTGTTTAAATCTGCTATTGCCCTTTCAATATCGCGAAATTCAAATCTTAGGGGTACTACGGCACTAGTCTCTACTGATGGTAACTCAGCTATATCAGTACATACATTTGGGGTGAAAACCTTCTTCAAGTGTCCAACAAACAAATTGCCTTTTTCGGTATCATTCCTTGCCCAGTCTCCACAAGAAGTTCGCAAGGGAGGCTTACGTACGACGGGTCTTTTAAGGTTCCTACATGCACGCCATAATGAATAATCTGATTGAGCAGTTGCATCGAGGTCTTCCAAGTAATTTTTCAGAGATGCTACTCTTCGAGATTCTAGCAGCTGTCTTAGTCGTTTCGTGCAATCTTTTAGTCTAGATTTGAGTTGAGGAGATCTGTGTGCTTGCCACTCTCTTCTAATTTTTCTTTTTTCAGCCAAGAGCCGCTCGACGTCTACAAAGTAAATTTGATTGTATCTAGCTGGTTGTCTGGTTTCTGTCGCATGTTGGGCAGCTGATTTAAGATTTTGATCAAAATAAATTAGACTCTGGTCCACATCTTCTGGTGTTCTTAGCGGTATGTTTTCCGAACAATGAGTACTGAGATACTTTATATATTTCAACCAATTAATGCTTGTGCAAGTTGTTGGCGACACGATATTTTGCTGATTCCATATATAGACAATAGTGGGTGAATGATCTGAGGATAATTCGAGTGACGCTTCAACCTTAATCATTTCTCTCGAAATACCTTTAGTCACGCCAAAATCAATAACATCAGGTATTTTTTGTCGATAGCAAAACGTGTCAATATCTTCGGTCTCGTTTTAGTTTGTGCGTTGATAAGTGCGGTCGCGATATTTTTTAAGCATTAACAAAAAACAAAACATACATTGTGTGAATAATTTAAAACAAAAACAAAAAAAAAAACAAACCTGTTTTAATACAACAACAAAGTTGTTTGTAAAATATTTTTTTTCTTTTTGTTTCGTCTTCTTTTTATACAACGGCATATTGAATTGCTACTTTAAAAATAAAACAAAAACAATAAAGGCTAATGAGCCTCTTGAATTTAAGCAACAAAAATGTTGAAAATGTTGAAATAAATAAAAACAAAAAAACTAGTGACAATTTGTGTATAAATGCTACGCCAGTTTTACGTGCACAATCTTGTTCCTCGCTGTCCTCGCTTGTTCCAACAAGTCCCCTTCTAAACTCAGTATTACCAAAACTAATATGGATAGTGTAGAAAAACCTAAGACCCAAGTAGGAATGGACAGATACATAACTGTACTGAAAAGAGGTCGAAGCCCTAAATCTTCCCAGATTGCACCAATGGCTAAAGTACAAAAAGACAAGGACTCTAACGGAATAAATTTCCATAATCGTTTTGCTATTTTAGATAGCGAAACAAGTGAAAAAAAAACGGAACCCAGGTCGTTCAAACACCTCCAATTTTTTTAAGGGAGAAAAACTCCAACGACTTAATAAAAAGTTAATTTCAATTATAGGTGAGAACACATTTTATGTAATTCCCATCAAGCGTGGCAACATTGATGAAACAAAAATACAATTTATTGTTGAAAACAGTTATCGTAAAGTAGTAAACGAGTTTGAAAGCTGCAAAAAGAACTTTTATACATATCAGCTGAAGAATAGTAAAGGTCTACGGGTAGTTATAAAAGGTGTAGACTCATATAGTCGAAATTAGAGATGGCCTCCAAAAAGCGGGATTTAAGGTAAAAAGTGTAGACAACCTCAGAAATCGAGAACGTGTCCCTCAACCTCTATTTCGCGTTGAACTGGAACCTGGAGATATGCGATTGAAAAAGAACGAAACGCACCCTATCTATAATTTAAGATATCTGTTGCCCCGCAAAATAAGCGCAGAGGAACCATCAGGACTCGTACAGTGTCTCAATTGCCAAGAATATGGTCATACTAGGGCTTACTGCAAATTGCCTCCTGTTTGCGTTGTGTGTGGAGAGCAACATTGTTCCGCCCAATGCGACAAAGCAAGGGATGACTCGAAAGTTAAAAAATGTAGCAATTGCGGTGGAAACCACACTGCTAACTACAGAGGCTGTCCAGTTTTTTCCATGGTAAGGAAAACCACTCAAAAATCAAATACTCCTGCTAAGCACCCACAATATCGAGCAAATACTCATTATCCTCAGTAAGCCCAACCAACAACCCAACATGTTTCATACGCGGATATGTTAAAAACTAATCATGTTTCAGTACATAAAGCGACACCGCAAAATAATTCTACTCCAAATTTGCACCCAGAACCTAAAGAACAACCATCATCTGGTAACTGTAATCGTCTCGAAGCAAGCATCGAGACATTAGTGTATTCGTTAAACAGTTTTATGAGCTCTATGAGCAGCATGATGCAAGAAATGGTACGCATGCAATCGATGATGTTGCAGGCGGTACTAAACAAACCATGAACTGTTTAAAAATATGTTTCTGGAACGCAAACGGCTTACGCCAACATAAAAATGAACTTGAATACTTCCTCAAGAACCAACAAATTGATGTCATGCTGATTTCCGAGACACACTTAACAACAAATAGCCTTTTTAAAATCAATGGCTATATTTTATATGATACTAAGGACCCCCGTGGAAGAGCATGTGGAGGCTCGGCAATACTTATTAAGGCCCGAATCAAACATTATTTACTGCGTGATTTTTGTGAGAATTACCTTCAAGCAACAAATATCTGTCTTGAAGAATTTCATTAAAGCTTAGTTATTTCTTCGATTTATTCACTTCCTAGATTTCAAATTTCGGAAAGTCAGTATAGCGACTTCTACAAAACACTAGGTCCCTGTTTCATAGCATCAGGCGACTACAACGCTAAACATACGTCTTGGGCATCACGCCTAATAGCTCCAAAAGGTCGTATTTTGTTTGACACAATTTCAAAAATGCGTCTAAATGTTATATCGAGTGGACAACCCACCTATTGGCCTACTGATCGACAAAAAATACCTGATGTTATTGATTTTGGCGTGTTTAAGGGTATTCCGAGAGAAATGATTAAAGCTGAAGCGTCGCTTGAATTATCCTCAGATCATTCACCCACTATCGTCTATATATGGGACAAACAAAACATCATATCACCAACGAATAGCACAAGTGTTAATTGATGGAAATATAGAAAGTATCTTAACACTCATTGTTCGGAAAATGAACACCCGCTAAGAACACCTAAAGCGAAGTCTTATTGATTTTGACCAAAACCTCAAATCAGCTGTCCAACATTCAACAATAACCCGACAATTAGCTGGATACAATCTAATTTATTCTGCAGATATCGAACGACTCTTGGCTGAAAAATGAAAAATTCGTAGAGAATGGCAATTACAGAGATCTCCTCAACTCAAAAGCAGACTTAAGGAATGCACGAACCGGCTAAGAGACATGCTGGAATCTAGAAGAGTAGCATCCCTGAAAAACTATTTGGGAGACCTAGACGCAACTCCTCAATCAGATTATTCATTGTGGCGTGCTTGTAGAACTCTTAAAAGGCCAGTCTTACGTAAGCCTACCCTGCGAACTACATCTGGAGGCTGGACAAGGAGTGATTCCGAAAAGGGCAATTTATTTGTTGGACATTTGAAAAGAGTTTTTACCCCGAATATATCGACTGATATAGTTGAGTTGCCAATTGTCGAGGCTAATGCTGCAATACCGATAAGATTTGAATTTGGTGATATTGAAAAGGCAATAACGGATTTAAACACCAAAAAAACCCCTGGCGTTGATAAAACCAGTAACAAGATGTTATTTGAATTGCCCCGTATAGCTCTCAGAATCGTTCTTTTTATTTTTAATGCCATTTTACGTCTTGAGTACTTCCCCACAGAGTGGAAGGTATCCTTGGTTACCATGATTCCTAAACCAGGAAAAGACCACACAAAAATTGAATCATACAGACCTATAAGCCTTTTGTCAAATATGTCAAAGCTGTTTGAGAGGATGTTAATAACTAAGCTTAACCCTATTCTAAGCGACAAAGGATGTATTCCAAAACAACAATTCGGCTTCAGGAAAAAACATAGTACGATCGAACAAACTCACAGGTTAGTCAATGTTGTTAAGAAGACATTTGAAGAGAGAAAATACTGCTCTACGCTTTTTATCGACGTTTCTCAAGCATTCGATAGGGTATGGCATGAAGGCCTAATATATAAGCTAAAACTGAATTTGACCGTAAACCTATATAAGCTGCTAGATAGTTATTTAACCGAACGAAAATTTATTGTGAAAGAAGGAGATTTTTTGAGCTCACCCCAGCCAATCGAAGCCGGAGTTCCCCAAGGTAGTATATTGGAGCCCTTTTTATACTTATTGTATACTTCAGACATGCCAACTAGTATCCGAGTTCACACATCGATATTTGCTGACGACACAGCTTTTTTGAGCATTCACGAAAGACCCGAAGTAGCATCACGATATTTACAAGACCACATATCCAATTTAGAAAAATGGTTGAAGAAATGGAGAATAAAAGTGAATGAACAAAAATGTACTCACATAACTTTCACACTGCGTAGAGAATCTTGCCCCCCTATTGGGATAAATAACCAAACGATACCCCAGCTTTCAGACGTCAAATATCTCGGCATACATCTTGACCGGCGCCTTACATGGAAACGGCACATAGAAACAAAGTTAACACAAACAACTAACAAAGTTAACACAAACAACTAAACTGGCTTATTGGCAGAAATTCTACTCTAGCTTTAGATTGCAAACTTTTATTATACAAGTCAATTCTAAAACCAATATGGTGTTACGGCATTCAATTATGGGGCACTGCCTCAGCTACCAACGTAGAAAAAATTCAAAGGCGCCAAAACAAGATTCTTCGTATAATTACATCTGCTCCTTGGTATATAAATAATTCGAACATCCATATAGATCTAAACGTGCCAACAATTAAAGCGGAAATAGCGAAACTTGCCATAAGTTATTTAAAGAAGCTTGAAACTCATCCTAATCCACTGGCCCGTAACATACTAAATGAACCTGGTTACATTCGACTAAGAAGGAGGGACACTGCTTCTCTCATCCGTACATCAGAGGGATAACCCGCAAATTACAGTAACCGTGAAACATACATTTTTTTTGTCCAGCACTGGTTGGACTTAACATGTATATTTTTATTTTTAGACTTAAGATATGAGTAATTTGATAGTTCAATTATATTGAAGATACAATAAATAAAAAATTGCAAAAAAACATCTTCGGTCTGCTCACAGTTCAAGAAAAGGGAGTTTAAATTGCTGGTAACAACTCTCATCAGTTTCGTTTTTTTAATATTTATTCTAAGGCTAATTTGATAATAGATAATTTTGCTTTACTCTATTGTTTGTAGTTCCTGCTAGAAAAGGAATTGAACAGGCCTATTGACATCGAAAATATAATTTTCTACTAACAAAATTCACGTTGATTTTGTTGTTGTAGAACTGAGCGAACCTTTTTTTTCATAAATTATTTATTGTATCTTCAATATTTTTGAACTAACAATAATTACTCATATCTTAAGTCTAAAATAAAAATATACTTTTTAAGTCCAGCCAGTGCTAGACAAAAATAATGTTTGTTTCACGGATTTTGCAATCATTTGCGGATCATCCCTCTAATGTACGGCCAAGAAAAACAGTATCTCTTCTTTTTAGTCGAATGTAACCAGGTTCATTCAGCATGTTATGCGCCAAAGGATTTGGGTGAGATTCAAGCCTCTTTACATATGTTACTGCGTGTTTCGCTATTTCTGCTTTAACTGATGGCATGTTTAGGTCTTTATGGATGTTCGAATTTTTTATATACCAGGGAGCAGATGTAATCATACGTAGTATCTTATTTTGGCGCCTTTGAATTTTTTCTACATTGCTAGCTGAGGCAGTGCCCCATAACTGAAATCCATAACTCCAAATTGGTTTGAGGATCGACTTGTACAGTAGAAGTTTACAATCTAAGCTCATGGTGGAGTTTCTGCCAATAAGCCAATTTAGTTGTACTGCTTTTAGTTTCATTTGTGTTAACTTGAATTCAATGTGGCTTTTCCAAGTAAGGCGACGGTCAAGATGTATACACAGATACTTAACGTCTGAAAGCTGTGGTATCATTTGGTTATTTATGCGAATAGGAGGGCATGAGTCCCTACGCAGTGTGAAAGTTATATGAGTACATTTTTACTCATTCACTTTTGTTCTCCATTTTTCTAGCCATTTTTCCAAATTGAGTATGTGGTCTTGTAAAAGTTGTGATGCTTCTTGGGCACTTTCATGAATACCTAAAAAAGCTGTGTCATCTGCAAAAGTTGATGTGTGGACTAGGGTGCTAATTGGCATATCCGATGTGTACAGTAAATATAAAATTGGTCCCAAAATACTACCTTGGGGAACACCGGCTTCAATGAGCTCCGGCGAGCTTAAAAAGTCACCTTCTTTAAGTAAAAAATTGCGATTCGTTAAATAATCTTTTAAGGGCTTATACAAGTTTTCAGGCAAGTTCAGCTTTAGCTTAAATATAAGGCCTTCGTGGCAAACCTTATCGAATGCTTGAGAAACGTCGATAAAAAACGCAGAACATTTTTTTTCAAAGGTCGTTTTAATTACATTTACTAAGGTGTGTGTTTGTTGGATCGTACTATGTTGTTTTCTGAAGCCGAATTGATGGTTCGGAATACATCCTTTCGCGCTAAGAATAGGATTCAGCTTAGTTATTAATATTCTCTCAAACAACTTTGACATGTTTAATAAACGGCTTATAGGTCTGTATGATTCTACTTTTGTGTGGTCTTTTCCTGGTTTAGGAATCATAGAAATCAAAGAAACTTTCCACTCTGTGGGAAAGTACTCAAGACGTAAGATGGCATTAAAAACAACCAGAATAATTCTGCGACCTATACGAAGCAACTCAACTAACATCTTGTTACTTGTTTTATTAACGCCAGGGGCTTTTTTGGTGTTTAAATCTGCTACTGCCCTTTCAATATCGCTAAATTAAAATTTTAGGGGAACTATGGCATTAGTCTCTACTGGTGGCAACTCAACTATATCAGTACACATATTTGGAGTGAAAACCTTTTTCAAATGATCAACAAATAAATTACCTTTTTCGGTATAATTTCTTGCCCAGTCTCCACAAGAAGTTCGCAAGGGAGGCTTACGTACGACCGGTCTTTTAAGGTTCCTACATGCACGCCATAATGAATAATCTGATTGTGCAGTTGCGTCGAGGTCTTCCAAGTAAATTTTCAGAGACGCGTTTCGTGCTATCTTTAAGTTTAGATTTGAGTTCAGGAGATCTGTGTGAGTGCCACTCTCTTCGAATTTTCCTTTTTTCAGCCAAGAGCCGCTCGACATCTACAAAGCAAATTTGATTGTATATAGCTGATTGTCGGGTTACTGTTGCATGTTGGGCAGCTGATTTAAGGATTTGATCAAAATTTATAAGACTTTGATCCACGTCTTCTGGTGTTCTCAGCGGTATATTTTCCGAACAGTGTGTACTGAGATACTTTCTGTAATTTCAACCAATTAATGCTTGTGCTAGTTGTTGGTGACACAATATTTTGCTGGTTCCATATATAGACTATTGTGGGTGAATGATCTGAGGATAATTCGAGTGACGCTTCAACCTTAATCATTTCTCTCGAAATACCTTTAGTCACGCCAAAATCAATAACATCAGGTATTTTTTGTCGATCAGTAGGCCAATAGGTGGGTTGTCCGCTTGATATCACATTCAGACGCGAATCTGATATTATTCTACCATGGACAAGTGTAATGTTGATGCGTATTGCACAAAGCGCACATAATGGAATTTACCTTTTTACATTCGGCGTTGCAATAACCACAAATGGATGCCATTTTTAACCGACTTCAAAAAAGAAGGAGGTTATCAATTCGTCTGAATGTTGCTTTTTTATTTTTGTGCCCGCAGAACTCAGCCATTTTTGAACCGATTTTAAAATTTTTTTCTTTATTTGAAAGGCTATGCTCACATATTGGTCCCGTTTTAACAACAGTTCATTATTTTAAAAATTAAAGGGTTTCCACATAAAAAATACATGTTTTTTTTGTGTATTTAGAACCGTAAAGGGCACCAATTTTATATGTAAAAAAATTGCTTATCACTATAGCTTCCACCAAAAAAAGTAATTAAAAAATAAATTTAAAATTTAAAGGGTGTCCCCATAGGTGACGCAATTTGACTTTCATGGGCCTGTCTTTTGAACCGTTAAAGACAAAACTTTGAAAATTTGACAGAATGTCGATTACTATGACCGTTATAATAAAGAGTATAAATATTTAAACTTATATATTAAAGGGTGCTCCAGTAGTTCATTTAATTTGATGTATATGGCCATACTTTTGAACAGTTGTAAACCGAGAGTTTAATTTTCAAAGAACCTGTATTGCTAAGTCCGCTATAACAAAAAGTATAAAATTTGATATAAATAAAAGGTTGTCCCAATAGTTAATGTAATTATATGTATCTGGCCAAACTTTTGAACCGTTATAGGCAGAAAGCTGAAATTTACAAGGAACCTGTATTGGTAAGTCCGCTATAACAAGTATATAATTTGAATTTAAAAATTAAAGGGTGTCCCCATAATTGATGTAATTTGACCTATATGGCCCTATCTTTTGAACCGTTATAGACAAACACTTGAAAATTACGCAGAATTTCCACTACTTTAGAATTATGAATTAAAGGGTGTCCCAATAGTTCTGTAATTATAGACAGACAGTTGAAATTTACAAAAAGTCTTTGTGGCCAAGTCCTCTATAACAACAGCTCTTTAATTTAAAATTGTAAATTAAACGTTGATGTTATTTTATTTATGTTGTCCGTTATAGACAGACATTTGATATTTACACAGAATATATATGACTATGTCAGTTATAGCAAAAAGTATAAAGTTGGAAATTAAAGGGTGTACCTAAAGTTAATGATATTTGATCTACATGAACTTATCTTTTGCACGCTTATAGATATTATATTATATTATAATATTTGAAATTTTATATTATATTTTATATTAACAATAAAAAATACAAATAAACTTAAAGGGTGTCCTCATCGCTGACGTAATTTGATTTATATGGCCTAGGCTTTTAAACCGTTGTAGATAGAGACTTGATATTTACACAGAGCGTGTATTGTTATGTACGCTATAGGAATTGTAAAATCAAAGGGTGTCCCTATAGTTAATAAAATTTGATGTATGCCTTATCTTTTGAGCCGTTTTAGATAGACAACTGAAATAAACACATAGTGTGTATTACTATGGTAGCTATTACAGCTATAAAAATTTAAAATTAAATGCTCTCCCCATAAAAGACGGATGTTGGTGGAAATAGCTTAATTTTTGAACAGTAATAGGGACATGCTTGAATTTCACATGTACTTTTTTTCCTGCTAATTTTGGCTCATATTGTTTATATTTTATTTGGTTTATAGTTCTTACAGATTACATCTTACATTTTTAGTTTAGAACTGGTACCCAACTATCTGTTTTGAAATCGGTTTTTTTGCAAGAATTATTGCAATTTACTTGAGCCTTCGTCATTAAAAACTCACAATGTGTTATTTTTAAGGTTATAAACACCAACACAATTAATATTTCACAAAAATAGTTGTGAAATATAAAAATTTAATGTTTTTACATACATATATGTACAATGAAATTTGTAGTCAAGCAATGAAAACTACTAAGCGAAGGTTAGCTGAAGCAATAAGGTGGTAAATATCGAAGTAAAAATATTAATAACAAGAGGAAAGCTTTAGGTAGTGATAGACTTCGTTCTCACTAACTGACCGATGATTGACCAACTGATAGATGATTGAATACGATTTTTCTCGTATTCCTTTATCTAAGATTTGCTGGTTAAATAGATGATGTTTACAACTTAACACTAACCAAAGTTGATAGATACGAAGAGTGCTGATGACGGACATAGCTGTCTAGAAAATGTGCATTCCGCTCTGCTGGCGTCTACAAATTAAATTTTCCCAATTTTTCTTTATTATTATCACCTAATTTGCAATTTAATTTATTAAATTAAAGAGAATACAACGAACTTAAGCTTGACAACAAATTTCATTGTATGTAATATATAAATAGTTCGACTAATAAAAATTTCAAGTTTTTATATATATTTTAAATTAGTTAATACTTTCTGCAGTATAGTAAAGTTTAAATAAAATTTATCTCTCAGGAATTAAAGTATTATATAAAATTTTGGCGCACAGAAGTCATATTTTATTATTCGCTTGCATGGTGTTGCCAGCACAAGCTTAGATAAGCTTAGCTTAGCCCCTTCCCAAAAATTATTCTTGCACATGAGTACAATGAACCGATCAACAAGTTTGTTTCCTACGAAACCTATAACACCAGTAGCATCACTCAGGTTATCTAGAGCATACAGCAGCGATATCTTAAAGACATGTCATGTGTGTTCTATAAAGGACCATCCGTGGATGTAGATATCAGTGATACCTAAAATAAGTTCTTTATTAGCCAATTGTGCAAATGAAGGTCTCATCTTCACACCAACCTTAGGCTTCACATCAGTCTATCGACTATCGCTCGACTTCTAATTGGTACCCTTTTTAGCCTCCTTCAATTCAAACTTTGAGGGTTGTTTAACGAGCATCTTATGAGGATTCTTCTCCTTCTGCAGTTGGACCTAGTCTAGGACTTTAGGGTTAGTTCCCTTAAATTTCTTAACAGATCTTTTACCTTCCAGAGTCGTCTCCTCACTTAAAACACTATAGATCCGATTTGTAATCATCTCAATAGCCTTTCTTTCCGCTCGCGTCTCTTCTTCTGCTTCTTCCTATCATTTTTAGATATGAGCTGCAGACACTCGGACTCGACGTTGAAGGAACGTTTTTAGGTGTCTGCTTTCGAAAAGGATTTACCTAAGCCCACAGGGCCAGGTGCGTCTAACAACCGCATGTACCTTCCTTATCCATGCCTATCGGAATATCCCGGTTCAACGCCATTGGAGAACCTTAAGAGATTAACCTGTCTAAGCCTTGCAAGGCGTTCCTGTTCATCCCTTCCCAGGGCCAATTAAAACCGGAGTCTCTTCCGAGGCTTCCTGGTTTATCCCTTTCAGATCCGCACAGTCAAGTTTTTGTTGTTTAGTTTTATATTTATTAATTTTGTTCCCACGAATTATTGGAGAAAATTATCTTCACCCATTATTATGTCGACCGGTATCCAGAGTTCGAATACTAGAAGCCAATCACCCTCATCGTCACGCATCTCTGGCGACCCACGAAGCGGGGTAAGCCAACCGTAGATTCCCGTAAAAACAGTTGGCTGAATCATTGAACAATGCAGGTCCCGTACAAAGTATAAATGCTCGTCACAATTAAGCTTAATAATATTTATGTGTGTCCTGTCTATGCAACCAATTATTGAAGGAAATTTGTATTTGCTGTAGAAATTGTCTGCGCTTTTCATTGCAGCCTATTTTAAGTTGCACGCACTGAGTGTATATGAACCGCTCCATAGCGTTAAGCACATCATGTAAAAATGTTAAAACCGTGCTTCTACCTAGATTCTTAGATCTCCGATAGCAGATCCGTATATGTAGTACGGAAAACTAAATTTCCCCATCCGATACAGATACTTGCGGGAATATCCATGTCCGAATAGCATCTGGATAATATAATAGCCTACCTCGCATTGCTTTCTTGCTTTTTGTGGGTTCAGTGTATATATCCACCTGCCCTGTCTTCCATTTTGCATCTTTCTAAGATTTCCTGTTGGATTATTATTATTATTATCGCTATATGCTGTAATTAAGCTATATTTTGCTAATTGGTGACGAAAATTTGTTGTCTCTAGTCTCTAGAATAGAATATCGGAGCCATACAGAATACTATTGCTTACCTCTGTTTTTGAGATAATCTCTTATAATTTTCATAAGGTATTTCGGAATATTGAAAATTGAGTCATATCCACACACCTGAGACTGTTGAATGTATTCTTAATGTCCAAGGTCGCAAGCAAAGTGGTTTCCGTGTTGCGCAGCTTCTACTGCATCTTCTTTCAGGGATCCAACTGTTAACTTTCCAGGTCGAAATCCATATTGTCTTCTGGAGAGACCGCCTGCAGCACTGAACGCTTCATCAAGCCTAGGTCTGATCAGACGTTGAAGCAGTTTGCCAGCTGTGTCCAGCATACACAGTCTGTACGACAATGGTAATATTTTTTCACACTTTTCCTTACTGATTAGGGCAAGCTTTGGTTGGTTACAGTCATTTGGGAATATACCTTATTTTAGACAGCTGTTGTACATCCATATAGCATATCCGGACGGTTAATTACTAGCTCCTTTATGACGTTTCTGTATATCCAAATTTTGTGATTAGCTACTCTGTTATTGCACTCCAAATAAGCAGTTTTGGGAGTTATGAGTGTGTCGTTTTTTAAGTTCCGAACGATCAGCCGATCACCATAAAGGGTAATCTTACGTTTTCTACCCATTTGGGGAAAATTAACTATTGTTTCCTTGTTATTATATTTATTTATTTGATAATAAATCGTTTGTCGTGACAAATTATATTCATTTGCTATATTTATAACAGAAATACCTCAGTTATATTTTGTCACAATTTCAGTTCTAACAGTTTAACTTAGTTCAACTATTTTTTAAATTTTGGGATATTTTATCATACTTTTATTAAAGAGTAATAAAAATAAGAAAACATCGACTACAACGTACAGAACATTAACTAAAAAGAAAGAAATATGTAGGTTTTTAATTTCATATTCGTTCAATATTTTTTTAATGCAAAATCAACATTATGACTACATATGTATGTATGTATGTATTTTTTTTTCGCAATTTTTATTTATTGTATCTTCAATATAATTGAACTATCAATAATTACTCATATCTTAAGTCTAAAAATATACTTGTTAAGTCCAACCAGTGCTGGACAAAAAAAATGTATGTTTCACGGTTACTGCGATTTGTGGGTTATCCCTATGATGTACGGATGAGAGAAGCAGTGTCCCTCCTTCTTAGTCGAATGTAACCAGGTTCATTTAGTATGTTACGGGCCAGTGGATTCGGATGAGTTTCAAGCTTCTTTAAATACCTTATGGCAAGTTTCGCTATTTCTGCTTTAACTGATGGCACGTTTAGATCTTTATGGATGTTCGAGTTTTTTATATAGCAGATGTAATTATACGAAGAATCTTATTTTGGCGCCTTTGAATTTTTTCTACGTTGGTAGCTGAGGCAGTGCCCCATAATTGAATGCCATAACACCATATTGGTTTTAGGATTGACTTGTATAATAAAAGTTTGCAATCTAGAGCTAGAGTAGAATTTCTGCCAATAAGCCAGTTTAGTTGGACTGCTTTTAACTTCATTTGTGTTAACTTTGTTTCTATGTGGCGTTTCCATGTAAGGCGCCGGTCAAGATGTATGCCGAGGTATTTGACGTCTGAAAGCTGAGGTATCGTTTGGTTATTTATCCGAATAGGGGGGCAAGATTCTCTACGCAGTGTGAAAGTTATGTGAGTACATTTTTGTTCATTAACTTTTATTCTCCATTTCTTTAACCAATATTCTAAATTGGATATGTGGTCTTGTAAATATCGTGAATGCTCAAAAAAGCTGTGTCGTCAGCAAATGTCGACGTGTGAACTCGGTTGCTAGTTGGCGTGTCTGAAGTATACAATAAGTATAAAAAGGGCCCCAATATACTACCTTGGGGAACTCCGGCTTCGATTGGCTGGGGTGAGCTCACAAAATCTCCTTCTTTTACATTAAATTTTCGTTCGGTTAAATAACTATCTAGCAGCTTATATAGGTTTACGGGCAAGTTCAGTTTTAGCTTATATATTAGGCATTCATGCCATACCTTATCAAATGCTTGAGAAACGTCGATGAAAAGCGCAGAGCAGTATTTTCTCTCTTCAAAAGTCTTCTTAACAACATTGACTAACCTGTGAGTTTGTTCGATCGTACAATGTTTTTTCCTGAAACCGAATTGATGGTTTGGAATACATCCTTTGTCGCTTAGAATAGGGTTAAGCTTAGTTATTAACATCCTCTCAAACAGTTTTGACATATTTGACAAAAGGCTTATTGGTCTGTATGATTCAATTTTTGTGTGGTCTTTTCCTGGTTTAGGAATCATGGTAACCAAGGACACCTTCCACTCTGTGGGAAAGTACTCAAGACGTAAAATGGCATTAAAAATAAAAAGAACGATTCTGCGAGCTATACGGGGCAACTCAATTAACATCTTGTTACTGGTTTTATCAACGCCAGGGGCTATTTATTTATTTATTTTATTTGTTTCAATACAAAGGAAGCCCTTAGGGCCAATTATGTATGTATTGTTATATAATCTATTTTTGTACAGTTCATATAGACTAAAAATTAAATATAACTATAAATTATTACATTTGTTTAAAATTTATTAGTTTAAAAATGGCTCCCCAGCCATATGAATTAAAAGAAAAAAATTTAAGAAGTACCTAAGCAACGGAGATTACAGGATATGAGCATTTAAGAAGTTTAATAATTCACGCTTGTAGGTTAAAAAAGAATATGAGAAAAGCTTAAGTGAGTTAGGTAAACGATTCCACACACTATATACTCTTACTAAGAATGAGTGATCAAAAACAGAAAGACGTCGTAAAGGTGCATAAATTTGAATATTTCGTGTAGAATTAAGAAAAGAAAATTCACTTACCAGAGCTTCAGGTTTACCCAATTTCATAATTTTAAAAAATAGAAGTAAAGTTCGCAAATTGAGATAGTTATGAAAAGAGCAACCTAAAAACTCATGAGTTAGTGCGGTTACTCGATCATGCTGCCATATTCTTAAACCAAAGACATAACGAACAGCTTTCCTTACTACTCCTTCAAGAATATCTATATTATGAAGCCAAGTTCCAGAAAAAACTTCAAGGCAATAGTTAACTTGGGACATTATAAGAGAATGAGCAAGTCTATTTCTCACATGCCAAGGGGTATAAGATTTTAACAAATATAATCTTCTCAAAGTAAAGCATACCTTATTCGCAAGTGAATTAATATGTATTTCAAAATTTAAATTGCAGTCAAGAGTAACACCTAAGCATTTAATAGAAACAACATAATCAATTATTTGTTGCTCCAAATATATTCTAGGATATGATATATTCTGGTTAGGCAAGTGAAAATAAATAGCCTTAGTTTTTAATGGATTAATTTCAAGGCAGTTTTGGGACATCCAGTTAGTAATTGAATGCAGATGATCACTTATTAAAGTCTCTAAACAGTCTACTTGTCTATGGTTTGCAGTATACAACAGCAAAATATCATCCGCAAAGACATAAGGTGTACAGAAATTATTAATCATGAGAGGCAAGCAATCATTTAAATAAATTAGAAAGAGAACTGGACCAAGTACAGACCCTTGAGGCACACCAGAAGTAACAATTCCTGTACTTGAATTAATATCATTAAGACAAACAAATTGCGAACGGTCAGAAAGATAAGAATATATCAATTTACACGCTGATTTAGAAAAATTAAATTTGGTTTGTAATTTTTTTATGAGCAGATTGTGGTTTATACGGTCAAAAGCTTTTGCAAGATCTAAGGATACTACAGTGCAATTTTCATGATTGTTAAGCTGTTTTCTAATTGTATCAGTAAGTGAGAGAAGGAGTGATGTGGTGTTGTGATTTTTTCGAAAAGCAAATTGAAGGGGATGGATAAGAGAGTATTGTTCACAATGGGATAATATTTTTATTTTCTAAAATTTTGGACATTGCAGGTAAGATGCTTATAGGTCTCAAACTATCACTGTCAAAATGTCCACTTTTTGAAATTGGGATAACTCGAGCTAACTTCCATTCTGCTGGATATGAAGATACAGTTAATATAGAGTTAATTAGATGAAGAAGTAAATGAGAAATTAGAGGAAATATAATTTTTATAAACTTTATAGGAATATTATCATAACCGGACGCATTGGTTTTAATAGAATCTAATGCAAGATATACATCATATTCCGTAACATTGTTAAAAGAAAATGAATTTGAATTTTCAATATAATTTTCAAAATTAAAATAACCCAGATGATTAGTACTTAGATTACTTAAAAATCTGTTTGCTATTGACTCAATATCTTCTTCGCTAATTTCAGGCTTTTCACTTCCAATACATCCAAGCTTACGAATATTTCTCCAAATTTCAGTATTATTAGAATTAGCAAACAAACTTACACCATAATTATAACGCTCTTTTCTAATTATAGATTTAGTTTTATTTCTTAGCCTGCAGTATGATTTCCAATTTTCATATGTTCGATTTCTAAAATATGTTCTATAAGCAATGTCTCTTTCTGATCTAGCTTGCACTATTTTTCTAGAGTTCATCCATCTAGAATCATTTATATTTGATTTTATTTTAGATACCGGGACAAAGGAATGGAGACAATTTACTAATTCATTAACTTTTGAAAGTTTAAAATCAACATTATTTGTACTAAATATAGAAGACGAGTCGAAAAAATGTACATATTGTTGAAATTCATCATAATTTATTCGATTGTAATCCCTAAATTGAATCCAAGTGTTCTGTGCATGTGAAGGGAAATTTAAAGAAATATAAATGAAACTATGATGCGACAAGAAAAAAGGAAATTGCATCTGACCACTATTAGCAACCATAGTAGACCGGCTTACGAGAAATAAGTCTAATAAAGAGGTAGAATTGTTTGGTAAATTTATATGGGTTGGTAAACAGTTGTGTATTAAGGCAAGACCACATCTTGAAACCAAGGCCCGAAAACTATTTGATTTTTGTGGGTTAAAAAGATTGCAATTAAAGTCCCCCATTACAATAATATTAGAAAAACGATGAAATAAATCACTATGTAGACTTTCAAAAGTGTTAATGTCTCCATTAGGAAGGTAAACAACACCAACGACTAAAGAAGACCCTCTTATTCCACAAATTTCCACAAACAAAGATTCACAAACTCCATATTGTTTACCTCTAAACAAAATTTTATAACGCAGTTTATTTGATATATATAAACACACTCCACCTGCTCTTTTTGGAACGTTATTGTTACCTATATCATGATTAGGTCTGTCATTTCGAATAATAATATTTTGGTGTTTAAATCCGTTATTGCCTTTTCAAGATCACCAAATTCAAATCTTATCGGGACTGCAGCACTAGCCTCGACAACTGGCAACTCAACTATATCGGTCGATATATTTGGGGTAAAAACCTTTTTCAAATGTCCAGCAAATAAATTTCCTTTTTCGGTATCACTCCTTGCCCAGCCTCCAGCTGAAGTTCGCAAGGGAGGCTTACGTAAGACTGGCCTTTTAAGGTTTCTACAGGCACGTCATAACGAATAATCTGATTGAGGAGTTGCGTCTAGGTCTCCCAAATAGGTTTTCAGGGATGTTACTCTTCGAGTTTCCAGCATGTCTCTTAGCCGGTTCGTGCATTCTTTAAGTCTGCTTTTGAGTTGAGGAGATCTCTGTGATTGCCATTCTCTACGAATTTTTCTTTTTTCAGCCAAGAGCCGTTCGATATCTGCAGAATAAATTTGATTGTATCTAGCTAATTGTCGGGTTATTCTTGAATGTTGGACAGCTGATTTGAGGTTTTTGTCAAAATCAATAAGGCTCCGCTCTACGTCTTTAGGTGTTCTTAGCGGGATGTTTTCTGAACAATGAGTGCTAAGATACTTTCTAAATTTCGACCAATTAATGCTTGTGCTATTCGTTGGTGATATGATGTTTTGTTTGTCCCATATATAGACGATAGTGGGTGAATGATCTGAGGATAATTCAAGCGACGCTTCAGCTTTAATCATTTCTCTCGGAATACCCTTAAACACGCCAAAATCGATAACATCAGGTATTTTTTGTCGATCAGATTAGGCGTGATCCCCAAAATGTATGTTTAGCGTTGTAGTCGCCTGATGCTATGAAACAGGGACCTAGTGATTTGAAGAAATCGCTGTATTGACTCTCTGATATTTGAAACCTAGGAGGTGAATAAATCGAAGAAATAACTAAGTTTTGATGAAATTTTTCAATGCAGATGTTTGTTGCTTGTAGGTAATCTTCACAAAAATCACACTGTAAATAATGTTTGATTCGAGCCTTTATTTTATTGCTGAACCACCACATGCTCTGCCACGGGGGTCTTTGGTGTCATATAAGATATAGCCATTTATTTTAAAAAAGCTATTTGTTGTTAAGTGAGTCTCTGAAACCAGCATGACATCAATTTGTTCCTTCTTAAGGAAGTACTCGAGTTCATTTTTGTGTTGGCGCAAGCCGTTTGCGTTCCAGAAACATATTTTTAAACAGTTCATGGTTTGTTAAGTAACGCCTGCAACATAGTAGATTGCATGCGTACCAGTTCTTGCATCATGCTGCTCATAGAGCTCATAAAACTGTTTATCGAATGCACTAATGTCTCGATGCTTGCTTCGAGACGATTAAAATTACCAGATGGTGTTTGTTCTTTAGGATGCGATTGCAAATTAGGAGTAGAATTAGTTGTCGGTGCCGCTTTATGTACTGAAGTATGATTGGTTTTTACCATATCTGCGTATGAAACATGTTGTGTTGTTGGTTGGGCTAACTGAGGATAATGAGCATTTACTCGATATTGTTGGTGCTTAGCAGGAGTATTTAGTTTTTGAGTGGTTTTCCTTACCATGGAAAAAACTGGACAGCCTCTGTAGTTAGCAGTGTGGTTTCCACCGCAATTGCTGCATTTTTTAACTTTCGAGTCATCCCTTGCTTTGTCGCATTGGGCGGAACAATGTAGATCGCCACATACAACGCAAACCGGAGGCAACTTACAGTAAGCCCTAGTATGACCATATTCTTGACAATTTAGACACTGGACAGGTCCTGGACGCTTATGCGGCTCCTCTACAGTTATTTTACGGTGTAACAGGTATTTCAGATTGTAAATGGGGTGCGTTTCGTTCTTCTTCAATCTGATATCTCCAGGTTCCAGTTCAACGCGAAATAGTGGTTGGGGGACACGTTCCCGATTACGGAGATTATCTACACTTTTTATTTTAAAACCCGCTTTTTGGAGTCCGGCTCTTATTTCAGATGGATCAACGTATGAATCTACACCTTTAATGACTACCTGTAGACCTTTACTACTCTTCAGCTGATAGGTATAAAAGTTCTTTTTGCAGTTTTCGAACTCGTTTACTGCTTTACGATAACTGCTTTCATCAATAAATTGTATTTTTGTCTCATCAATGTTACCACGCTTGATGGGAATTACATAAAATGAGTTCTCGCCAATAATTGTAATTAATTTTTTTATTAAGTCGTTCGAATTTTTCTCCCTTAAATAAACTGGAGGTGGTTTGAACGACTTAATTGTCGTTTTATGTTCACTTGTTTCACTATCTAAGATAGCAAAACGATTATGGGAATTTATTCCATTAGAGCCCTTGTCTTTATGTACTTTAGACTTTGGTGCAAGCTGCGAAGATTTAGGGCTTCGACCTCTTTTTAATACCGTAATGTATCTGTCCATTCCAACTTGCGTCTTGGGTTTTACACTATCCATATTAGTTTTGGTAACACTTTGTACAAAAGGCGACTTGTTTGTAGTTATTTTATTGTCATCGCTTATCAAAAGCGACGAACAAGATTGAGCACGTAATACTGGCGTAGTGTTTAAACAGAAATTATTTTCAGTTTTTTTGTTTTTATTTAAATCTAAATTGTCTACATTTTTGTCACTTAAATTAAAGAGGCTCATTGGCCTCTACTGTTTTTGTTTTATTTTTAAAGTAGCAAAGTGATAATGCCGTTGTAAAAAAAGAAAAAAGAGAGAAAAAAAATGTTTACAGAACACTTTGTTGTTGTATTAAAAACAAGTTTGATTTTTTGCTTTTGTTTGAATTTATTCACACTTTTTGTTTTTGTTTTTGGCAATTGCGAGCTTAAAAAAAATCTCGTCCGCACTTATCAACGCACAAACTAAACTGATATGTATGTATGTCAGTATTTCTGTATGGCAGTATTTCTGTATGTATGTATGTAGGCATGTATGTACATATGAGCCATGTACCTATGAAATACATGGGATTTGCAAAAGTATTATTTTTTGCACTCCCCTCATATTTTCGATTATCTGGGGGGTTAAAATTATGATGTGCAAACAAATCGCATCTTAGTGGTAAAAATCGTCTTAAAAACCTTTAAAAAAGATGTGTGACTTTATTTATCAACAACTCTTCAACTGAGAGATTTTCGTGATTTAGTTATATAACTTTTTTTGCTATAAAGCTTTTGTTACCTTTTTACCGGTTCAATACAAAGTTTACGTTTCGAAGGCTTGAAAATACGAATTCCCATCATCATGATGTAGAACATTTTGCGCTCCTTTAGTTTGAGTATATTTTTTTTAATTTCCTCCTGAGTCAGTTTTGGCTTAATGGCCAAAAATTGATTATTATATGTTATTATATGTATTATATGTTTTGTATGCCATCCTATATTTATCTGTATCAAATATTTTTGATTTTTCTAACCGTTCTGATAAATCTGGTACATAAGTAATTGATTTATAAATTTTTTGGTTCCGTATCATTTTTAGGGTTCCGTACACAAAGTGTAAAAACGAAACCCTATTGTTTTCGCTACAATGTCTGTCCGTCTGTCCGTCTGTCCGTCTGTCCGTCTGTCAGCGCCTTTTATCTCTGCAACCGTAAGAGGTAGACTCTTGAAATTTTCACAGATGATGTATAGTTGTTGCCGCTATAGCAACAAATACTAAAACTTATAGGGTGTTCCAATAGAGAGGTGTTATTTACGAAAATGTGTTTATTTCTTGAACTGTAGGAGGGATACAGTTGAAATTTACAAACAGTTATTAAAACTTAGTTCACTATATAAACAAGTATAAAAAAATAAAACTAAAAATTAAAGGGTGTTCCGATAGTGGTGTGAAATGCATTTATAAGGCATAAGTTTTGAACCATAATAGGTAGACTCTTGAAATTTTCACAGAAGGTGTATAGCAATGGCCGCTAAAACAACAAAAATTAAAACTTATAGGGTGTTCCGATAGAGAGGTGTTATTCACGAATATGTGTTTATTTCTATAACTGTAGGAGGCATACACTAAAAATTTACAAACTGTAATAAAACGTAGTTCGCCTTATATACAAGTCTAAAAAATAAACCTAAAATTAAAGGGTGTTCCGATAGTGGTGTTATTTTGATTTATAAGGCCTAAGTTTTGAATCATAATAGGTAGAATCTTGAAATTTTTACAGAAGGTGTATAATTTTGGCCGCTATAGCAACAAATATTAAAATTTATAGGGTGTTCCGATAGAGAGGTGTTATTCAAAAATATGTGTTTATTTCTTGACCTGTAGGAGGCATAAACTAAAAATATGTAAGCAGTATTTAAAACTTAGTTCGCTATATAAACAAGTATAAAAAAATAAACCTAAAAATTAAAGGGTGTTCCGATAGTAGTGTGATTTGCATTTATAAGTCCTAAGTTTTGAACCGTAATAGATAGGCGCTTGAAATTTTCACAGAAAGTATATAACTGTGACCGCTATACTAGCAAATACTAAAACTTATAGGGTGTTCCGATAGAGAGGTGTTATTCACGAATATGTGCTTATTTCTTGAACTGTAGGAGGAATTCACTAAAAATATGCAAGCACTAAATTAAAATTAGTTCGCTATATAAACAAGTCTGAAAAAATAAACCTAAAAATTAAAGGGTGTTCCGCTAGTGGAGTGATTTGCATGTATAAGGCCTAAGTTTTGAACCATAATAGGTAGACTCTTGAAAATTTTACCAAAGGTGTATAACTATGGCCGCTATAGCAAAAAAAAACTTATAGGGTGTTCCGATAGAGAGGTGTTATTTACGAATATGTGTTTATTTCTTACAAACAGTAATTAAAACTTAGTTCCCTTTATAAACAAGTCTAAAAAAATAAACCTTTAAATTAAAGGGTGTTCCGATAGTGGTGTGCATTGTATGTGTAAGGCCTAAGTTTTGAACCATAATAGGTAGACATTTGAAAATTTTACCAAAAGTGTATAACTGCGGCCACAATAGCAAAAAATACTAAAACGTAGGGTGTTCCAAAAGAGACGTGCTATTTACGTTTATGTCTTTTGTTTTGAGCTGTAAGAGGAAACCACTTACAATTTGCAGACTGTAATTAAAACTATGTTTGTTTTATAAACAAGTATACAAAATTGAACTTAAATATTAAAGGGTGTTCCAATAGTGACGTGATTTGCATGTGTATATCCTAAGTTTTGAATGAATAGGTGGAATCTTGAAATTTTTACAGGAGGTGTATAACTATGTCCACTATAACAAATAATAAAAATTAAAGGGTTTTCCGCAAGTGACGTGATTTTCATGTATAAAGCCTCATTTCTTGAACCGTAAGAGGTAGACTCTTGAAATTTTGTACAGAAGATGTGTTACCATGGCCGATATGACAATTACTAAAAATTAAAGGGTGTTCCGATAGTGACATGTTTTTCACTTATAGTGTCTTATTTTTAATCGCAATAAGTAGACTCTTAATATATTTATAGAAAGGAAGTTGCCATTGCCACTATAATGAATAATAAAATTAAAGGGTGTTCCGACAGTGACATGATTTTATAAACCGTAATAGATACCCTCTTGAAATGTTTACAGTAGATGTGTTACTTCGGCTGCTATAACAAATACTTAAAATTGAAGTGTGTCCATTAGTAACGTGTTTTTCACGAATATTACCTTATTTTTTCAACCGCAATAGGTAGGCTCCTGATATTTTAATAGAAAATGTATTACCATGGCCGCTATGAAATGAATTACATATTAAAATTTAAAGGGTGTTCTAATTATGATGCAATTTTCGCAAATATTACTTTACTTTTAAAATTTAAGGGTGTCCAATAAGACATAAAGAAATAAACAACTGGAATTTTTAAATTATACTGAACATAGTACGGAACCCTACGTGTGTGAGTCTAACTCGCACTTGACTAATTTATTTCTATTTGGTTTTCTATTATTTTTATGTTGATTTATTAATTTATTAAACAGTTGAATTGGAAAATTATTTTCGCTTAATATATTTTTTATCTTATCTATATTCTTTTTGTGAAACTCCTTGTCACTAATGGTTAGTACTTTTTCTATTAAATTTCTGGCTGTATTTATAATTATATGTTTATTTTGTTTAGAAAAATAATTAATAATTCTACCCGAAGCTGTGGGTTTTTGGTACCAATCCATTACCAATTTGTTACCTTTTCTAATTACTAAAGTATCTAAATAAGGAAGTTTTGAATCGCATTCTTTCTCTATTGTAAATTTGATGGAATTATCAAAATCATTTAATGTTTTTAACATATCGTTAACTGCTGAATCGGAAATAACACAGAACAAATCATCTACATATTTGGTTATTATACTTGATTTTATATTTAATTTTTCAATACAAGTATCTAGCAATTTCTCCACAACTATATCCGCTACAATTGGAGAAGCAGGTGATCCCATTGGAAGTCCCTTTTGCTGTATGTATATTTTCTCATTATATTGAAAATATCTATTATCTTCTATACAAAACTTAAGAATTCTTAAAAATAAGGATTTTTCCAGTTTTGTAAAATTTCCTATAATATCCCATTTTTCTTCTATTGTATTAATTGCTAAGTCCACAGGTATACTTGGAAATAGTGATACTACATCAAATGAAATTATTTTTTCGTCATCTTTTATATGTATATTACCTATTTTATTTTTAAATTCAAGTGAGTCTCTTATATTATATCTCGAATGTTCAGTAATCCTTTTTAATATATTCGTCAAATATTTACATAAATCATAAGATGGAGAATTAACGAAAGAACAAATTGGTCATAAGGTAAAATCTTCTTTGTGAATTTTTGGTAGTCCATATAACCTAGGTGCAGTAGCTATATTTGTTTTAAGTTTATTCTTCTCAGCAGTGGTAATAATTTTAAGTTTAAAAAGTTCTTCCACTAAATCATTATTGGTCTTCTGTAATTTGTTAGTAGGATCCTTATTTACTAAGTTATATTTTGTATTATCTTCTACAATATTGTTTTTTCGTGTTTCATAATCCTTTTTATTTAATGCTACAGTAGTGTTACCTTTATCTGCCTTTAAAATGAGAATCTCATTATTCTTTTTTAAAAACTTTTCTTCCTTTCTTTGAAGTGTCTGTATAAAATCTTTTCCGTCTGTAATCATCTTTAAAATCGGAAATTCTTCTTTTTTAGTTGGTAAAGCGTGTTTATGTCCTAATGAAAGAATCCATTTTACGTCCGTTGGAATATCAAAGTCAGTCTTATTAACAAACCATTTTTTGTTAAATTGAACCCGAAATTCCTTTTTTTGTATATCATATAAGTTATTAAATTTCTTAATGTGTGTCTTTGTTACCTTTTCTCCTAAATACCATACAATAACAATTTTTCTAACAAAATAAAATGATCTACTCCAATGAACCCTACATCTAAGCCATTACAAATGTATCTCACTACATTTAAAACTGCATCCTCAGAACAACATCCTTTCCTAAAACCAAACTGGAATTCATATAGTAAGTTAAATTCTTCCACATAGGATAAAAGCTTATCATATATAATCTTTTCAAAAAGTTTATCGATTACAGAAAGTATAGCAATTGGACGATATTTCTCAACTGAGAAAGTATTAACTTCTTTACGTATCGGAATTGTTTTCTGTATTTTAAGGATGTCAGGATAAACAGAAGTTTCTAGCATCTTATTAAAAATTTCAGCTGGTATTGATGCAATTTCATAGGCACATTTCTTAATAAACTTAGGTGATATATTATCACATCCAGGACTTTTGTTTTCTTTTAGACTGACGTTTATTATATCATTTATACTCACTTCATCTAATTTAAAACGGCAAGACATATTAATCATAGTTTCTAATGAATTAAATGATTCATCTTGGTTAATTTCAATTCGTTTCTTAAGGTTATCTACAGTTTTTATAAAATAATTATTGAAATAATTAGCTTTAGCTTGATCTGAATCTATTCTTAGCCCTTGGTGATCAATCAAATTTATCCCATTACGACCAAGCGTAGTGTTAATGAATCTCCATCATTACCAGCCTTACTTAAACTTTGAACATAGTATTTATTCCTATATTCTCTGCATGCTACTTTAATAACTCTACTTAACCTTCTTAAAATATCCTCAAGTACCTGGTCCCTTTTGTTTTTACGTCTCTTTTTAACGTTTTTTGTTTTAGTAATATAATTTTTTGTAGATTTTCATTTATTCAAGGCGTTTGTAAAATCGGAATATGCACTTTTATATTCAATAATAAATAAACAGCTCCAGAAGGGCTACTAGTATAGTTTGGATATTATTGGAAAATATTTGTTAAAATTGTCTTTTATTTGAATTAAAAAAATACAAAAAATGTTAATTATAAAAATGAGTAATTTGATTGTAATTATAATTACATAAATAAAGAAATACATTATAAATAAACTATGACTACAACCAGTCTGTTCATTGAATCTTGTAATTCAGTAATACTGTGGTAGCATTGACACATTATCGTTTTTCCCAAATAAGCCCCAAATTTGCCGATATCGGTTTGGGATTTCCCGGCCTTTTTTATTTCCCGGGAAAAGGGAATAAAATATTCGCATTCCCGGAAATTTCCGGGAAAAATTCATAGATTTAATAAAACATAAAAAAGAAGGCAAATAACGACTAAATATTAGTATTATCAGTATATAAAACTTAAACACAATTCAGGTGACAAAAATAACAACATTTAACTAATATTTATAAATACTGAAAAAGTATTTATTATTTTTTTACAAAATATGATTTTAGAACTGTTAGTGTGTTTAACAAATAACTGGACATTCTTTTCCTTGAATTTGTTGCGAAAGTCTCTTTTTAAAAGTTAGTTCCATTTAGTTAACACCACATCTGCTAGTTGACGGTTCTACAGATTCGGCTTGAATAATCTGTTGAACAATTGTGCTAAATAAAGTTTTATGACATTTTTTTGCATACTATCAATTTCAACACTTTCTAAATACTTAAATATCGCAAACGTTTTATCATCCCTTCGTTCATTTATTATTCTTTTCAACCAGCGTTTTTGAAAGAGTTGATTTAATAGTCAAAAGCTTCTCGTAGAGGGTCTGAATAATAACATCTGCTATTAAAAAATGTGTGCCGCTGCGGATCAAGGTCTCTACTGCATCTTTAATGGGATTTAAAATGGCCACTTAATTTTCAAAAATCTAAACAAATTCTGAAACCCATAACTCTGCGCAATAGAAATCTATCAGACTTTTTCAATTGCGTTCTTCGATTTAAAAAACGATTGAATCAATCATACTTATCTTGTTTTTACATCATGAATTAAGCGCGACTCTTTGTCATATTCTTGTTTCTTTTATTTCTCGAGACAGGCTGTTTTTATAGAACATTTTAAAATAGTTTTATAGTTAATTTGTCTTGCACGATCTATAGCATATTTTTAAGTTTCTAAAAATATTAACTACAATTTTAAAAATGCTAGTTTTTAATTCAGCACAATAACAATCAAATATTTCTGTCATAGCAAAAGAAATGCTTATTTCAAAATAAGAACCTCTGAATTTTCTTTAAAATGTTTATGATCATTATTTTAAATTTCTTGTTTCCCGGGAAATTGTTTATAGCTTTTCCCGGGAATTCCCGGGCAGGAACCCTAGTCTCATCCCTACTAAAATATGCGTCTTTCAAAAATAAAAGGCGCCTTAAAGTATGCATATCGATAAAATTACGTACTTTCACTGCTTTTTCTCCACTTACTCTTGGAAATAAGATATTTATGTGGAAAAAAGTATCCCATATTTGAATCAGGATACACAAAAATCACAAAATGAGCAAGTGGTCGAACAAACTAGCTTACTGACACATGCCTACTCATACCATACTACTACTAAGCAAGCCACTGTACGTATTAAAAAAAATGATCTGACCGATTAAAACGAATTTTCTATATTAGTGAACGCGTGTTTACTTGTACACTCCAACTGTGTTCGTGTTTCAGTCAAAGCATAAAACTGCTTGAACTCGCACAAGTTCATTGTTATTTTGTTTAAAATTAAATTTTTCAACTTGCTTATATAAACTCCGAGCATTTAGCTCGCTGGTCTTGGCTGTTTATTATTATCCACTCAGCGTTACTCGTGTGCCCTGAACAGACATGAATTCAATGATATATTATGATGAGAGTCTCATGCGCTTCATTTTATGTGCAAATGCAGTGCTTTAGTAATTAAACATAATATCGAAGGTTTTTTTTTTAATTCCTTTTTAAAAATTTATTGATTTTGCAATTAATGGGCCAAAAAGTAACTGTGGTATAAAATAACTATTAATAAACTTGTAAGGTGTAGACTCTTTCGAATTTAGAATACTCCAGTATGTCATTATTGGGATAATTGGAAAGTCAAATACATGTCATAACTTGTAGCAAATCCTTATAATCGACAAAAAATTGTGGTTTATTTTTAAATAAGACCAAAGTAATTGTATGATTTTTATAAAATTAAAAATGCTAAATACGTAATTGAAGAATGCTAACTCCTAAATGAAAAAATTGCAGCTAAATTTAAAAGAATAATGCTAAATTTAGCTGCAAAAATGCCAAAATGGTCACACTGGTAATATTATACACAGAAAATAAAGAACAAACTCCATCCGCAAACTTTAGTCGCCTTAAAGGTACAATTGATACTACATTAGTGCAGTCTTTAAACAATTGTATGAACTCAATGGGAAATATGATGCAAGAAATGTTAAAAATGCAATCTATGATATTGCTGTCAGTACTTAAAAAACATGAACTGTTTAAAAATATGTTGCGTTGAACAAATCACATGGGATTTCTTTTCCTTGCTTTTGTTGCGAAAGTCTCACTTTAAAAGTTGGTTCCATTTCGTTAACAACATAACTGCTGGTTGACGGTTCTACAGATTCGAGGGGATTCCTTGAATAATCTGTTGAACAATTGTACTAAATAAAGTTTTATGACATTTTTTGACATATTAGCAATTTCATCACATTTTAAATACTTACGTATCGCAAACGTTTTATCATCCCTTCGTTCGTTTATTTTTCTTTTAAACCATCGTTTTTAAAAGAGTCGAATTAATAGCCAAAAGCTGCTCGTAGAGGGTCTCAATAATAACATCTTCTATTAACAAATTTGTGCCCCTGCGGCTCAAGGCCTCTACTGCAACTTTGATGGGATTGAAAATGGCCACTAAATTTTCAAAAATCTGAACATATTCTTCAAACCACAACTTTGCGCAATTGAAATCTGTCAAAGATTTTTAAATGCGTTCTTCGATTTAAGAAACGAATGAATCATTTCAACCATACTTATCTTGTTTTTACATCATGAATTAAACGCGACTCATTGCCATATTCTTGTTTCTTTTATTTCTTGAGACAGGCTGTTTTTATAGGACTTTTTAAAATAGTTTTACAATTTGTCTTGCTCGATCTATAGCATATTTGTAAGTTTCTAAAAATATGTATATAATTTTAAAAATGCTAGTTTTTAATTCAGCACAATAACGGTCAAATATTTCTGTCATAGCAAAATGCTTATTTAAAAATAAGAAAAACTGAATTTTCTGTTTCATGAGCACGATTTTAAATTTCCCGTTTCCCGGGAAATTAGCATAATTTTTCCAGGGAAATTGTTTATAGCTTTTCCCGGGAATTCCCGTTTCCCAAACCATATTCTAGTTACATATATTTGGTGTTGTTGATAAACTAGCGAGATAATGATCTCTACTTATATAGCATAGACTATGACTAGACTCGACAACTCAGAATGACAGGGTTGTTAAGTAACTAGGACAGGGTTGGCAGGTTACTACGTTTAATAAGGGATAGCATATATAATTATTTTTATATTGTTTTCTCGCTTCTTTAATGATAGTAATTTTGTAGTAATGCAAACAAATTTACTAATATGAATTTGTCGGAAAAGAAAAACACAGAAAAATGTAAGTATATTTTTCTTTTTATAATTCAATTTATTTTTAAATTAATTAATTATTTTATTTCAGGAGCCGGCGTTGCATAATGGGGTGTCCAAAAGGATCTGCATGAGTTCCCGAAGAATGCGACCAGGTAAGTTTTTTTCACCTTTTTTTAAGTGTGTGTTGAGGCAAAGATTTTGTGCATTAGGAGAAAATATCCAATGTACAAAATCTTATTAATTTTTCGGACTATATTATAAAACAACTAATTAAAATTCTTAGTTTTTTAATTGGAACCTTTGTTCTAAAGGTTTGTATGATTGGCAAGAATTTGTCTTGTCGAACATACAAAAGCTTTAATGGACATTGGGCGGTGTCTATAAATACAAATTCTTTTTCAATTGTCTATAAATACAATTCTTTTTCTTTTTCAACTGCAACAGCAGATGGTGTCATATAGGCCGCTGATATGGAAATTGAAGATCAAGAAACAACCCAATTGGGTGAAGTTCAATTTTGAAGACCACCACATTCTACTGAACAGCCACCCTCACCGCCTCCACCACCTCTTCCTTCCTCTCCTTCATCTTGCGAATCTCCAGTAACTAAGAAAGAACGGGAATTATCAACTCAATCACCATCATTAATAGAATTAGAAAAACAAAAACTAAGACTTCTGCAAGAATTAAACTCAAATACAACTTTCATATAAATTGAAGATTCCCTAATAGATGAAATAATCGAATTAAGTGAAGAAGATGATAAACGTAGCGAACAAAATTTCAATACCAACAAAATCTCAGACAATTCATCAGAATCAGACCGGGGGATACAGATGAAACGATGAAAGACAAAACTACTGCTATTATCGTTTATGGGTACGCCGTTGTTAAAGTTTACACTATATAATAATATACCAAATGGATACAACTTTAAAGTTGGTGTAAGTGATGTAATAAATTTTGAAAAATTGCCAGCCTCTACTGGAAAATATGAACAAATGAAAGAAGTTAGAAGTACGTAACTGCAGACATAAATTGCTAGCTATGCAAGCGCATTAAAAAAAAGAATAAATTAAAGGAACCTATTTATCCATCTTGTATATACATATATAAAACGCAAGCTTATTTCTTTTAAAATGGGGTTTATTTTTAAATGAAACTATTAAAAATTTAGTCTAAAAATGCACTTTCGCAACCAAATATAATACAAAATATACACACATATAAAAAGATAGAAACTATATTGCATTTATTATATAAATTGTATGTAAATAAAGGTAATGTATTTGTGTTTATTTTAATTAAGAAATAACCCAATATAACACCTAATAATTTAGATGCCTTCGTATGTGTATTAGTCTCCCCACTGGACTTTTTGCACTTTTCCTCATCTAATAGCACATGAGCGTTGGCTTTGAGTCAGTTAAACTCGATTCAGCTGATAATCTATAAAATAACAAATTTTCAAACAAAAAATACAGATTTTATATGCAGACTTGTTAACGTACTTCTCTAATTCCGTAATTTCAGCATTTGAAATTGGAGATGCTTCTTCACTTTCCACTTGCATTGTAATCTATAAAGTTTAAAATACTATAAAATTTCAACTCAAACTTTTTATCTTTACTTTGGACTTACGTTAACGTCGTTTATAGATGCAGTTTCAGCCATAACAATATCTTCGTGTGGACTTGTGGTCAAACTTTTGCCAGCATCTTCTTTAGGCGAAATTTGCGATGTCATACTGCTGCTACCAGAACTTTTTGTATCTGCCGGTTTTTCTTCTATTGCCTCGTCTTCATCATTATCCGTCGCCAGTTTTATGTCCGCTGATATAGAACCTTAAACACAAACAAAAATATAGTTCATCTTTGGGTTTAAGTATTTAAAACATTTACTTACTATTTATTTTCGAATCCAAACTGCATCTTGACCAGTAGGCCAACGTGCACTTGGCCGGAGAAACATACATCCGTGCACAGAATCCTTTGCACTGCACAAACGATGTAAAGTCTAATATTTTTATATTACAAGACTCGAAAAATTTGCACGGGACTTCTCCATCAAATACAATTTTACCATTTATTCTTTTTTAAATCCAAAAGTCACTGGCAAAACTTATCGTGCCAATATGATTGCAGTTTTATGGCCATGACGTATTTTTCATGTTTTATTTTTACAATTGTTGGAGTTAATTTCAAACTTTTTCAATAAAATAAAACTTTGCCTTAAATTTTATTTCCATTTTTTTTTGTTAATTTGTAAACAATGACTACGTATAGTTGTTTCTTTTTACACATTGTTTCAGACGATTCATGTTTTTTTCTTATTAGTCTAAGAAAACGTAGTAAAAACATATGTTAACACGATTTTTCACCTGTCAGTGTTGAGTATTCTGGTTATTTTGTGTTATATAGTGAGAAAAAGATCTATAAAACCACATATGTATGTATTTGGGACAGGCGCAACTTATCTTTGGAATAACTCAACAGTCCTGGAGAAGTAGGGATGATTGAAGGACTATAAGGACCATTTGGCTCAGACTAAACATTGCAAGGGCTATAATATGCAGACTTACTTAACCTTACGATTTATGTATAGATATGTATATGATTTTTAAAGACTTATTGACTTACCATTGTGTCTTAACTTGAATAAAAGTTACATAAATCTGATTGTCTTCCTCGAACACTGTGGGTTATACCTTAAGATTCATATCCAAATTGACGTTTTCTGAAACTAATATGCATTGGTTGTCATAAAGTTTTAATTTTATTTTATTAATTTGTTACACGAACATGACATTTTTTTCTTTTCCTTGCACATGCAAAACTATTTACAACTAATTAAGTAACAAAACATTTTTAAGATTAATTTTAAATACTTAAATACATTTTAATAAAACTTTATGAAATTTTGCATTGTTGTCTTGTGATATTCACAAATTGCGTTCAATTGTTCGGGAGCTACATCCAGTAGATGTGAAAAGACGCTATCCAAAATATCAGCTGGTACTGGAAACAATTCTTCATAATGATCTATCATAATCCTAAAAATAGAATTCAAAATAGAGAAACAATAAATAATTTATAAATAATGCCATTTTTTACAGAGTACATATTTGTAAAGGATGTCCCAAAATTTACGCTATACATGGCTTACATGTGCAAAGGGCTTTTTATATGGGATTCCATTTTCCATTTCCACAATATGCATTTGTGATTAGATAAAGTATATAGACCTAAATGGAATTTTACACGAGTTGGAAAAAAAATCTTTTTGCACGAATTGTTTTGCTTAAAACGATTTATCATAATATCAAAGAGCAAATAGAGTGAGATTTTTCGATGCGTATATGAAGCATTTAAATTAGTCTGAAGCATTAAACAAATAGAAGACAGCAGGATACCGACTACAACCTCACAAAATTAAAACACACACGTTTATATGAAGACGATTATTTTGACGATATCATAGCAATGGTTATATATATCATATATCATATCATGGCTACAAGACCGCCGTTGTGGCTGTAGCTAACTTAGGCTAATTTCTATTTTTATTTGCGACAATTTTATGTTATTCAACAGAAGAAAATGTCACAAAATTAAAAATGCAAGTTCGTTTACAATCAAAAGGTTTTGAGCAAATAACGAGTGATTTTTTAAGAGCTTGGGAACTTTTTTTTTAAAAAAAACGCATAAAATTTGCAAAATCTCATCGGTTCTTTATTTGAAACGTTAGATTGGTCCATGACATTTACTTTTTGAAGATAATTTCATTTAAATGTTGACCGCGGCTGCGTCTTAGGTGGTCCATTCGGAAAGTCCAATTTCGGGCAACTTTTTCGAGCATTTCGGCCGGAATATCCCGAATTTCTTCGGAAATGTTGTCTTCCAAAGCTGGAATAGTTGCTGGCTTATTTCTGTAGACTTTAGACTTGACGTAGCCCCACAAAAAATAGTCTAAAGGCGTCAAATCGCATGATCTTGGTGGCCAACTTACCGGTCCATTTCTTGAGATGAATTGTTCTCCGAAGTTTTCCCTCAAAATGGCCATAGAATCGCGAGCTGTGTGGCATGTAGCGCCATCTTGTTGAAACCACATGTCAACCAAGTTCAGTTGTTCCATTTTTGGCAACAAAAAGTTTGTTAGCATCGAACGATAGCGATCGCCATTCACCGTAACGTTGCGTCCAACAGCATCTTTGAAAAAATACGGTCCAATGATTCCACCAGCGTACAAACCACACCAAACAGTGCATTTTTCGGGATGCATGGGCAGTTCTTGAACGGCTTCTGGTTGCTCTTCACTCCAAATGCGGCAATTTTGCTTATTTACGTAGCCATTCAACCAGAAATGAGCCTCATCGCTGAACAAAATTTGTCGATAAAACACATTTCGAACCGAACACTGATTTTGGTAATAAAATTCAATGATTTGCAAGCGTTGCTCGTTAGTAAGTCTATTCATGATGAAATGTCAAAGCATACTGAGCATCTTTCTCTTTGGCACCATGTCTGAAATCTCACGTGATCTGTCAAATACTAATGCATGAAAATCCTAACCTCAAAAAAATCACCCATTATATTAATTTGTTTTGATATGATAAAATTATTTTTTAAAAAAATATTTTTTTTAAAGGAAAAATATGTATTTCTACAACATTTTCATAGTTTTAATGTATGTAGCTGTCGTCTTCAAAATAATTCAGTAGCTGACTACACGGTGACGATTGTAGCCAACGGAATTTGTAGTCGTGTAGCGGTATAGCCGCTGTTGTATATTGTTTAAAGCTTGAGACTTGGTAGATTTTGCTCAAACAGTGTACGAAGTTAGGTTATTGGTTTGGGATCTTAGAACATCAGCGTTCCTCTATAAAGGATGAGCGACTGAACCGCAAAATGCAAGTATGTTCCGAATAAATGTATTACACAATGTTTGTTAAAGTGGGTTACATCTCCAACATGTAACGGCGTTTATGTATTTAATATTTTAATGTTATCAAAATTTGGAGAGTGATTGTTCTGTGCACAGTGGATCGCGAGTACAGTTTTTTGTGTAAAATTATTTAACCTATTACGCTGATCAGATTTATGACGTCCCAATGTAAACTTTAACACACTTTTCAATTTCATTGCCATCGCAAGGAATTTCGTAAACTACATTCGATTTGTTTGTTATATGCACTTTGTCTTTAGTTTTGCTGAAAAAAGAACGTAAACTATTATCTGTTTTTTGTGCTATTCTATATTTGTTACAGTCAAATAGTCCAGATTTTTCAAATCTCTCAAATATATTTGTAACATATATCAACGATTTAAAAAACTTTGGTTCAGCCACATTATCTGTATTTTTAACCACTTTTACACGATTATAATCATTGATTAATTTATTAATAAGTTCAGATGTAAAATCGTTGTCCCTTAGTATTCTCCTTATTTTTCTTTTATTCTTTTGGTGGAAGCTGGTGTCACTTATGTCCAAAACTCTGTTGTTAAAATTAGAGGCTTTTTCGATGCTTTGAAAAATAATTGATTAATCTTCCAGACGCTGTTGGTTTTTGATACCAGTCAATTCTTAGTTTTTGGCCTTCCCTTATCACCATGGTGTCTTATGGAAGTCTGGAGTTGCATTCTCTCTCCATAGAGAACTTAATTCTTGGGTGAAAGTTATTGAGAACAACAATAACAATGGCGAACAAATCGTCGACATATTTTGTTAAAATCTTGGGCTTAATAGTTAATATGTTTTAATATGTTCGTCAAGTATTTAGAGAGGTTGTTCGAGGGGGAGTTAATACATGAGCAAATTGGTCTCAGCGGTAAATCTTTCTTGTGGATTTTTGGAAGTCCGTATAATCTTGGTGCTATGGCCGTGTCAATTTTGAGTTGCATTTTCTCCTAGCTAAGTCATTGTTAATTTTTTGAAGTTTGGTTGAAAAATCTCTTCTTAATCTCTGGTATGTCATAATATCTGCAACTACTGTCAGCATTTTAAGTTTATAATCCTTCTTGTCCATTGGTACTGTGCTGTTTCTTTTATCCGCATTCAATACTAAGATGTCTTAACTACGTTTAAAAAAAGCTTTCGCGCGTTTCATCGTGTTCAGGGTAAATTTGTCTCTATTTGACTATGTGACCTTATTCATGTGATTATCAATCATAGAATTATAGACATTTAATAAATAAAGGTAGACAAAAAAAAAACAAGTATTATCAAACTAACTATTTGGTTTAATATTCAGTGCAATAATAACTTTTGACGATGGTAGTCGAACTACAATATGGTTGTTCTTTATTGTTAAACATTGTTTATATGTTTTATGTCTATATATTGTCATCTGTTGTTTTTTGTATGAGTTAATGTATAAACCAAATATGTTTCGTTTATTAATGTTATTTTTTTTTTGCAATTTTTATTTATTGTATCTTCAATATAATTGAACTATCAATAATTACTCATATCTTAAGTCTAAAAAAATAAATATACTTGTTTAGTTCAACCAGTGCTGGACAAAAAAAAATGTATGTTTCACGGTTACTGTAATTTGCGGGTTATCCCTCTGATGTACGGATGAGAGAAGCAGTGTCCCTCCTTCTTAGACGAATGTAACCAGGTTCATGAAGTATGTTACGGGCCAGTGGATTCGGATGAGTTTCAAGCTTCCTTAAATACCTTATGGCATGTTTCGCTATTTCTGCTTTAACTGATGGCACGTTTAGATCTTATGAATGTTCGAGTTTTTTATATACCAAGGAGCAGATGTAATTATACGAAGAATCTTATTTTGGCGCCTTTGAATTTTTTCTACGTTGGTAGCTGAGGCAGTGCCCCATAACTGAATGCCATAACACCATATTGGTTTCAGAATTGACTTGTATAATAAAAGTTTGCAATATAAAGCTAGAGTAGAATTTCTGCCAATAAGCCAGTTTAGTTGGACTGCTTTAAACTTCATTTTTGTTAACTTTGTTTCTATGTGGCGTTTCCATGTAAGGCGCCGATCAAGATGTATGCCGAGATATTTGACGTCTGAAAGCTTATTTATCCGAATAGGGGGGCAAGATTTTCTACGCAGTGTGAAGGTTATGTGAGTACATTTTTGTTCATTAACTTTTATTCTCCATTTCTTCAACCATTTTTCTAAATTGGATATGTGGTCTTGTAAATATCGTGATGCTACTTCGGGTCTTTCGTGAATGCTCAAAAAGGCTGTGTCGTCAGAAAATGTCGATGTGTGAACTCGGTTGCTAGTTGGCGTGTCTGAAGTATACAATAAGTATAAAAAGGGCCCCAATATACTACCTTGGGGAACTCCGGCTTCGATTGGCTGGGGTGAGCTCAAAAAATCTCCTTCTTTTACAATAAATTTTCGTTCGGTTAAATAACTATCTAGCAGCTTATATAGGTTTACGGGCAAGTTCAGTTTTAGCTTATATATTAGGCCTTCATGCCATACCTTATCAAATGTTATTATGTGTTTAAATGTTATGAAGTAGCGAAATATTGGCATATTTAATATTTTCTATTTATATTAAATAAAACATCTTGACCTCAAGCTTAATTTTAATTTTTCTTCAATTATACTTAAAAAGGTTGAATAAAACATTATTTATTAAAATGATTAAATAAGTGATTTTAATTATAAATGCTTAAGACACAATAACATTAGAATAATGATTTAAAATATTGAATCATTTGGAAAGGTAGTTAAGTATTTTGAAAAAACTAATATCAGTTATCACACATATCAACGTAAACAGGAACGATCCTACAGAATTGTAATAAAGGGTATTCACCATTCTACCCCAGTAAATGACATAAAAGCTAAGCTACTAGAGTTAGGACATCAGGTCAGAGTTATACATAGTTAATGTTAAAAGTCGTGTCGTGTAGACCCACATTCAACTTTTTTTTAGAACATTTATTATTTATTGTATCTTCAATATTTTTGAACTAACAATAATCATATATATCATATCTTAAGTCTAAAATAAATATATACTTTTTAAGTGCAACCAGTGCTAGACAAAAATAATGTTTGTTTCCTGGATTTTGCAATCATTTGCAATTTTGCAATAATGGGTCGGCCAAGAAAAGCAGTATCTCTTCTTTTTAGTCGAAAGTAACCAGGTTCATTCAGATTGTTACGCGCCAAAGGGTTTGGAAGAGATGCAAGCCTCTTTAGATACAATCTAAGCTCAGGGTGGAGTTTCTGCCAATAAGCCAATTTAGTTGTACTGCTTTTAATTTCATTTGTGTTAACTTGAAATCTATGTAGCTTTTCCAAGTAAGGCGACGGTCAAGATGTATTCCCAGGTATTTGATGTCTGAAAGCTGCAGTATCATTTGGTTATTTATGTAAATAGAAGGGCATGTGTCCCTACATAGTGTGTAAGTTATGTGAGTACATTTTTGTTCATTCACTTTTATTCTCCATTTTTCTAACCATTTTTCCAAATTGAGTATGTGCCCTTGTAAAATTTGTAATACTACTTGCGCGCTTTCATGAATACTTAAAATACTTATTGATGTCCTAGTCTAAGGTGCAAATTGGCATATTGTTGTACAGTAAATATAAAATTGGTCCCAAAATACTACCTTGGGGAACTCCGGCGTCGATGAGCTGTGGCCTTCTTTTAGTAATAACTTCGACTCGTTGAATAATTTATTAAGAGCTTATAAAAGTTTTCGGGCAAGTTCAGCTTTAACTTATATATTAGGCCTTCGTGCCAAACCTTATCGAATGCTTGAGAAACGTCGATAAATTACATTTACTAATCTGTGTGTTTGTTGGACGTACTATGTTGTTTTCTGAAGCTGAAATGATGGTTCGGAATACATCCTTTTACGCTAAGAATTGAATTCAGCTTAGTTATTAATGTTCTCTCCAACAACTTTGATATGCTTGATAAAAGGCTTGTTCTACTTTTGTGTGGTCTTTTGCTGGTTTAGTTATCATAGTAATCAAAGAGACCTTCTATTCTGTGGGAAAGTACTCAAGACGTAAGATGGCATTAAAAACAAAAATAATAATTCTGCGACGTATACGGCGCAACTCAAATAACATATTGTTACTTGTTTTATCAACGCCAGGGGCTTTTTTGGTGTTTAAATCCGTTATTGCCCCTTCAATATCGCTAAATTCAATTAAATTTTAGAGGTACTACTGGTCTACGTCTTCTGGTAATCTTAGCGGTATGTTTTCCGAACAATGCGTACTGATATACTTTCTATATTTCAACCAATTAATGGTTGTGCAAGTTGTTGGCGACACGATATTTTGCTGGTTCCATATATAGACAATATTGGGTGAATTATCTGAGGATAATTCGAGTGACGCTTTAACTTTAGCATTTCTCTCAGAATACCATTAGCCACGCCAAAATAAAAAACATCAGGTATTTTTTGTCGACCAGTAGGCCAATAGGTGGGCTGTCCATTCAATATCACATTCAAACTTATTTTTTAGTCTTGATCCCCAAAACGTATGTTAAGCGTTGTAGTCGCCTGATGCTATGAAACAGGGACCTAGTGATTTGTACAAGTCGCTGTATTGACTCTCTAATATTTAAAATCTAGGAGGTGAATAAATCGGAGAAATAATGACGTTATGATGATATTCTTCAATGTAGATGTTTGTTGCTTGAAGGTAGTCCTCACAAAAAACACACAGTAAATGATGTTTAATTCGAGTCTTTATTAGTATTGCTCAACCAGCACATGCTCTGCCACGGGGGTCTTTAGTGTCATATAATATATAGCCATTGATTTTAAAAAAGCCATTTGTTGTTAAATGAGTCTCTGAAACCATCATGACATCAATTGGTTGGTTTTTCAAGAAGTACTCGAGTTCATTTTTGTGTTGACGTAAGCCGTTTGTGTTCCAGAAACATATTTTTAAACAGTTCATGGTTTGTTAAGTACCGCCTGCAACATCATAGATTGCATGCGAACCATTTCTTGCATCATGCTGCTCATAGAGCTCATAAAACTCTTTAACGAATGCACTAATGTCTCGATGCTTGCTTCGAGACGATTGAAATTACCAGATGGTGTTTGTTCTTTAGGATGCGATTGCAAATTAGGAGTAGAATTAGTTGCCGGTGCCGCTTTATGTACTGCAGTATGATTGGTTTTTACCATATCTGCGTATGAAACATGTTGTGTTGTTGGTTGGGCTAACTGAGGATAATGAGCATTTGCTCGATATTGTGGGTGCTTAGCAGGAGTATTTGATTTTTGAGTGGTTTTCCTTACCATGGAAAAAACTGGACAGCCTCTGTAGTTAGCAGTGTGGTTTCCACCGCAATTGCTGCATTTTTTAACTTTCGAGTCATCCCTTGCTTTGTCGCATTGGGCGGAACAATGTAGCTCGCCACATACAACGCAAACCGGAGGCAACTTACAGTAAGCCCTGGTATGACCATATTCTTGACAATTTAGACACTGGACAGGTCCTGGACGCTTATGCGGCTCCTCTACAGTTATTTTACGGTGTAACAGGTATTTCAGATTGTAAATGGGGTGCGTTTCGTTTTTCTTCAATCTAATATCTCCAGGTTCCAGTCCAACGCGAAATAGTGGTTGGGGGACACGTTCCCGATTACGGAGATTATCTACACTTTTTATTTTAAAACCCGCTTTTTGGAGTCCGGCTCTTATTTCAGCTGGATCAACGTATGAATCTACACCTTTAATGACTACCTGTAGACCTTTACTACTCTTCAGCTGATAGGTATAAAAGTTCTTTTTGCAGTTTTCGAACTCGTTTACTGCTTTACGATAACTGCTTTCATCAATAAATTGAATTTTTGTCTCATCAATGTTACCACGCTTGATGGGAATTACATAAAATGAGTTCTCGCCAATAATTGTAAATTACTTTTTTATTAAGTCGTTCGAATTTTTTCCCTTAAAAAATTGGTGGTGGTTTAAACGACTTGGGTGCCGTTTTTTGTTCACTTGTTTCGCTATCTAAAATAGCAAAACGATTTTGGGAACTTATTCCGTTAGCCTCCTTATCTTTAAGTACTTTGGACATTGGTGCAATCTGCGAAGATTTAGGGCTTCGACCTCTTTTCAATACCGTTATATATCTGTCCATTCCCACTTGCGTCTTAGGTTTTTCTGCACTATCCATATTACTGTTGGTAACACTGTGTTCAGAAGGCGACTTGTTTGTAGTTATATTATTGTCATCGCTTAGCCAAAGCGACGAACAAGATTGGGCACGTATAACTGGCGTAGCATTTGCACACAAATTATTTTCAGTTTTTTTGTTTTTATTTAATACAATATTGTCCACATTTTTATTGCTTAAATTAAAGAGGCCCTTATTGTTTTTGTTTTATTTTTAAAGTAGCAATTCAATATGCCGTTGTAAAAAATAAACTTTGTTTGTTTTTTTTTGTTTTTATTTGAAATTATTCACACAATGTATGTTTTGTTTTTTGTTAATGCGAGCTTAAAAAAAATCGCGTCCGCACTTATCAACGCCAAAAACAGAACTGACAATACAATAGATAAACGTAAAATAAGCAATGTTTTAGAATCTCCATACCTAATGGATTTGCCAATTAAACCGTTTACACTTAAAGAAGTGCAAATTGTTATTTCTAAGCTAAAAAATCGAAAGTCTCTCGGGCACGATAAAATAGATACAATTGTTGCTAAAACAATATCCAAAAAAAGCATTTTATTTCTTACTCTAATATAAAATTCCATATTAAGATTATCATACTTTCCGTATATGTAAATGGCGGTGTGCAGAAATTATAATGATTCAGAAAACTAATAAACCTGAGACCTTTATTAAATCATACAGGCCTATTAGTTTGTTAACAACTTTTTCAAAGATATTTGAGAAGTTATTTGCATCCAGATTACTAGCGATTTTGAAACAGTCTAGAGAATAAAATTAAATTATATAAGGCTATTTTAAAATCTGTATGGACCTATGGTATTGAATTGTGGGAGTGGCTAGCCACTCAAATATTGAAATTTTACAATGGTATCAATCCAAAAATTTTAGACAGCTAGTTAATGCTCCATGGTTCATTACTAATAAACAAATCCACAGATATCTTAAAGTGCCTTTTGTTATGAGTGGAATAAACAGATTTAACTCGCTGTACAACAATCGACTTAGTAATCATTGTAATATATTGGCCATTTCCGTGTTAGATGAAGCAGATGAAGTAAGAAGACTTAATAGGCTACACGTATTAGATCTCCCATACAGAAAAAAAAATGTTTATTTGTAAACAGTTTATTAAGCTTATTGAAGCTTAATCTATATATATATATATATATATATATATATATATATATATATATATATATATATATATATATATATATATATATATATATATATATATAAAAATAAGTTTTTATGTACATTGGTTCATGTATGTGTATTGGTTCATGAGTTATAGTCGGAATAGTTGGCGTGGTACCGCCCATACAAAGTGAAAAATTATTATTGTGTATATAGAGAATAGGTATGGTCTTTAAAGTGGGTACATGTAAACCCCATACCCATGCGTATACTCTAGAAAAACATAGGCTGAATTGGGACAGTGAGCGTGGTAAAATTATTATCCTGTATCTAGAGAACCTCAATAGGTAACGCCTTGGAATTTTGCATCAGTAACCCCCATATTAAGATACATTGTGCAGAGAACCCCAGACTGAATTTGAATGTGAAAAATTATTATCGCGTACCTAGAGAACTACATTAGGTATAGTCCTGAAACTTTGCATAAGTAACCCTCATACTTATGTGCATAGTCTTGCAAAATACAGACTGGATAAGAATACTGGGAGTGGCACATCCCATTAAAAGTACAAAATTGTTATCGTGTTAATACATATAGTCTAGCAAAAAACAAGTTGGATGGGAACATTTTTGACTTGAGAATAGCGTGCGTTTTCGCTTTAAAAGTTGATCATACTTTTCTTCCAAGTGTTTATTGTATTTTTTGTGGATGGGTGTAGAGAAGCGCACCGGGGATAGCTAGTAACATATATAATGTAGTTTTTTAATTATCAAATTTATTAAATAGTTTAAAATAGATTGTAAATAAAAAGTTTGAAAAAAAACATAAATTTTACTTTTCAGTAAAAATATATTTTTTCGCCACCCATTTCTGAATATCTCTGAATACCGAAACTGTTGAAAATCGAAAAAAATATCTTACTATAAAAAATATACAGTCAAAACGACCTGAATTTGGTCTTAAATGACATGCCCTGCGTAATTTAAAAATTTTTTAGGAAACTGCGTTTGCAGATGAATTGGCTGCCTGAAAAATTTGGGCTAGGCCCGCGGAGCATAATTGCCACTACTTGTAAGGTAGCAGTGCCGAGAACCAGAATAACTGCTCATTGGTTAAAGAGGGAGAGGTTGGAGTAAGGCTGCCCCGAAGCTGGGGGAGCTGTCTCTAAGCTCTAACGAAGAGTTGAAAACCATTTTGGCTTCATTATACTATATGAAAAAAATGTTGTAAGTTAATGTCTGAGAGAATTCTTATGGTCAGAGTTGTATTGTGGAATTGTATGAGGATTATTTTTGTGGAAGATCTTAACCCTCCAACTGGTCTCTTTATGGGTCAATTTGACCATTTTTTCGAGAAAATAAAAAAATATCCTTTAAAAAAGGACATTTAATGATTAAAATATTCTACGAAAATGTTTGCCGGAAAATTCACCAAAACACCATTGTTGTAAATAAAGCTTTTTACGATTAATTGGCAAAATTACACGCCAACTTCTATAAAAAAATTATAATTTTGTTTGGACCGGCCGAACTTGACGCCGCACATAGGGGTATTTTGCCAATCTAGCCGGACATTACTTTTTTTCTAGATTATATTGGCTTTAAAAATGTACTGAGTGCTCCTAGGTTAATGAAACTTTGCACAAAAATCTGTTGTGGTCATAGGCTAATAAAGCTATAAAATAGGAAAAATAGGATCAAGGAGAAAAAAGTTCCCCTTGGAAGAACTAATCCTACCTCTGAAAAATGCAAGCTTTGTTTTGATTTTCCTGTCATTTTGTTTAGCAATTACAACTTTTAAGGTCAAAGAATGTTCAAAAACTTAAAGTTGGACTCAAGAGATTCTTAAATGCCATTTTTAGCCCCGCCCCTTTTGTGTGCGGTGAAATAAAATATTATTTGAAAAAATAATGCAATTATTAAAAGAAATGGATTACATACTTCTTAAAACCATAAAAATATTCATTTTTAAGCTTTCCAATTCTAACCCATCCTCGCCTCCCAAGAATATTATTAAAAAAATATTTTTGTAATTTGTTACTGTATAGTATTTTATTTATCGGAAAATAATTAATTTATTCATAGTAATAACTTATTTCTGATTGTAACGATAAATTTTATTTAAAATTATAACTATTAATTTATAATATTTAGTATTTTGTTCAGTCTTATTAATATTGTTCAAATTAAAAAGAAAATGGTCAAGTCCAATTAGTACAATGTTTTGTGTGAAAACTGTGTGACGTCCTTTTTTCATGTACATTTGTTACTCATTTCCTTGACAATGATATCCGATGTATATCGAAATATTGGAAGAAAAAATAAAAATATTTTTTTTTATAAATAATATACTGGCCTCAAGCTTGACCATTTTCTTTTTAATTTAAACAATTTATTTATTTAAAACAACTTCTCCTTTGCACTAAGATGATGATGAGTGCCATGGTTCTTCTTCGTCTGATTCTTCAAAGACCTCTTCCGAATCTGAATTCTTTTCAGCGTTAAGTATAGGTGGAAGCATGAAAGAAATTGCTTCTTTCGTAAAAGGTAATGACCGTTTTTTGGAGTGGGTCTAGTAAAGAGTGGGTCAGAACTTAGCAAAAGCCTATAAATAATATCTATGTTACACTGAACCCTTGAAAATTATCTAGCAAAATTCTGCCTGTAAAGCCGCTTCTTCTGATAACAGCCCAATAGGCCACAATGCCTCATGCCACAGTTGCACCATGTAATAAAATCTTGTGCATTGTAGGTATCATAGGATGCCACTCATATAGAGAAAAGTAAAGTTTTGCAGTAACTAAGCAATAATCGACAAACTAGTGCATTTGGATTTTGTAAAAAACTTTATATTACTTCAATAATAACCTTGATTCGGTATATAAAATCAAACTCAATTCCAGTTATTTCTGCAGCTAATTCAGGATTGAAAAAAAATCTTCTGCTTGGTGTTTGGTGTTGGTGTTTCCAAATCCAGCTTTCGGTAGCCCTAATTCACTTCTAAAAATTTCTTGGATATTTTGTTTCCTCGCGTTAACAATGGCTTTGTCCGCTTTAGATTTTATTTGCCATTTTTTCACTGACAGTTTATATGACAGGTGTAATATGCTCTCAAATAGGCGAATTCTGGCGTGTAAAATAGATAGTCCGAAAGAAAGGGCATCTACGTCTATATCTCTTTAGATATTTAAATTGTTTTTTGTAGATGTAATAACAGTGTTCAGTTATTAAAAACCAAAACATTTTATGAATATACAAGGGTTTCTTACTCGTATTTACCTATCCAAGATAAGAAAAAACATAAAAGGTAAAATTTTCAAAAAATCGCAAAAAAAATGGCGCAAATATGCGCAAGGTTTTTTTTTACAGCATAAAAGAAGAGATCGTAAATTTTGTAGTAATATACAACATTTTTAGGATCGCGATGGAGTTCACTCTTAAAAAGCTTTTCACTTTTTTTTTACCAAAAATTTTACAAAAAAAACCTTTTTTTAATTTTGAACGAAATTTTTTATCATTAAAAATTAAAAAAAAAAATTCTAAAAATTAGCATAAGTAGCAACTAATAAACCCTTTCACAGAAAAAAAAAATCAATACAAAATCTTTATTCGTTTAGCCACCAAAAAAAATATTGCAAACCTCTCAAAATCGTTTAAAGTCAATAAAAACGTATGCGATTTACTCGACTTTTCTGACTTTAACAGTGTCCCAAAACGACAAATCTCAAGCAAAAGCCTTGAAAGTCAGAATTTTGTTGTCTGTCGAGCTGCTTATTTAAATTTTTACATATCTCAAAATTAATTTTTGGCCTAAAGTCCGGCTAGATTGGCAAAATACCCCTCTGTGCGCAGTTTTTACATATAGTTGGTGTATAATTTTGCTAATTAAGAGTAAAGAGCTTTATTTACAACAATGGTGTCTTTGAAGATCCTCACTGAAATTTTCCAGCAAACATTTTCTTAGAATATTTTAATCCTTAAATATCCTTTTTTACAGGATATTTTTTGATTTTCTCGAAAAAAAGGGTCAAATTGACCCAGAGAGAGACCAGTTATAGGGTTAAGATCTTCCACAAAAATAATCCTCATACAATTCCACAATACAACTCTGACCATAAGAATTCTCTCAGACATTAACTTACAGCATTTTGCTCATATAGTATAATGCTCCCTTCGACCAAAAAATGAAAACTTTGACCCAGTGTAAAAAAAAACTCAGACGTGCTGGACCATAAGTTTGTTCTACAAAAATGATCTACTCAACATACCCTTTCAGAAATATGGCGTCGCTATTCTGTTGCATTCAAAAAGTCTTAATTTGTTGGACAGTGTTATTAGTTTGGAGAGTATGGACTCATATAGACTTATGCCATAATTGGCTACTTAATATTCGTTTTTACTGAATTTATAGTGTATATAGAAGCATTATGATGTTGGTGTATACAGGTGATTTTTCCAAGACAGTTAGTTATATTTGTATGTAATATTTATAAATGAAGAAATAAGACTTTTTAACCCATTAGGGCGGTTACAGTTACTTTTAGACTCCCTTTATAATAAGGACTATCATCTCCCGAAATCAGCTCACAATCACTTTAAAAAACCCCAAATTCCTTTGTATTCGTTGGCAGAAGGCGTGGTGGGCGTTAACACCCAATTTTTTTCTTCTTAACGGTGTTGGCTAACATCTCTGGACAAAATTTGGTTCACATCGGACCACGTTTTCTATTTTGGTCCCAAAATTCACTACGTCGATACATTGTGCGTCGCCTTACATTGCCGTTCGCCAAGTGCATTAAAGGTTATTAATGATTTTCAGATATTATTTTTATAATATACTAGCTATCCCCGGTGCGCTTCGCTACACCCATCCACAAAAAATACAATAAACACTTGGAATAAAAGTACGACCAACTTTTAACGCGAAAACGCACGCTATTATCAAGTCAAAAATGTTCCCATTCAACTTGCTTTTTGCTAGACTATACGTATTAACACGATAACAATTATTTACTTTTAATGGGATGTGCCACTCTCAGTATTCTTATCAAGTCTGCATTTTGCTAGACTATGCACATTAGTATGAGGGTTACTTGTGCAAAGTTTCAAGACTATACCTAATGTAGTTCTCTAGGTACGCGATAATAATGTTTCACTTTGTATAGGAGGTACCACGCCCTCCATTCAAATTCAGTCTGTATTTCTCTAAACAATGTATCTTAATATGGGGGTTACTGATGCAAAATTCCAAGGCGCTACCTATTTCAGCCTATGTTTTTCTTGTACCCAATTTGAAGACCATACCTATTCTAGTTCTCTATATACACAATTATAATTTTTCACTTTATATGGGAGGTATCACGCCCACTGCCCCAATTCATTCTGTATTTTGGCAGAATATGCGCCTTAGCACAAAGGCTACTATTGCAAAGGCGCTATCTATTGTAGTTCGCCAGGAACACGATAATAATTTTTCACTTTGTATGGGCGGTACAACGCCAACTATTCCGGCTATAACTCATGAACCAATACACATACAGAGACGGTTTGTACATAAAAACCTTGGTATTGACATCACCTTTCATATAAACTTTGCAGAAACAACCCCTGCGATGGGTGGTCACCTTGAGTCTTCAGACACGGTGCAGGGGCTTAAACATCAAGTTGATGTGAACTAAGAACCACCGTTCACTTCTCCTTCTGGTCGACTTGGTCGGTCAATACCGCTCTGGTAGCGTCTGTTCCCTAGGTTAAGGGCGGCTACTGTAGACTTTATTCGTCCGTCTTTGTGTCGGTCCGTAGGGGTTTTTATTAAATCCAAGATGTGTCTGACTCATAGTGAGCGGCATCTTGGTCTGCGTCTGTCTCCAGTGGAGCGGCAGTTTTTCACTACACCTCTGGTGGAGGTATAAAATACCAACCCCCCCCCCCCCACCCCAAAATGAAATGAACAATGAAAACAATGGCCCTATGTCCTTGGTCGAGGGTGCTAAAATCTCCAAGGGTAATAACGTGAGTACTCAGGTGGAGGCCACAGGCCTGAGTGCCACTGATGTTTCTGTGCCCACGACTGACCGGATAGCTAACCCAGGTTCGGTTAGTCGTTCTTCTATTTCTGGGCGTGACAAACGCTTAGACCGACAATTCAGTCTAAGCACGGACGAGTCTGACCACTTATCGGGACTCGAAGGGTTACACTTCTACGAGACCGATGAGGAGGACCTTAGCATGGTCACCTCCGTGTCGCCAATTGCGAAAACGAACGGAAAACCGGAGGCCCATGGTCCTGAAAAGGGTGACAAGGATAAAGACGACTCGGACAGGACCGGACAGGACCGGACAGGACGAACGAAAAAGGCTAGCTGGCTACAAACGTTCTCTTAGGTACTTAAGGTCACTGGAATCTCGCGATCCAGCGTCCTTAACTGCTCGGGAGAAGAGTTTGAAGCGGAAGCACACCTACCACGTTCGGAAGTATGAGGCTATGCTTAATACAACCGTCGTGGAGGTCAAGCCTAACAGGACGGATAGCAACCAGGATAAGCATGTGAAGAAGGTAATAACCGTGCCCCATGCTACTCCTGGACCGAACACGATCGTCACCTCCGCGATTCTGGATGAACGCCCTTCTACTTCTAGAGGGGCCTCATCTGGATCAAGGAAGGACGATGACCAATGCGGTAAAGCGAAGTCTGCTAGCAAAGGCTCCAAGATGCTGGTTGCACAAACCTCTAAAGGTCAAGCACCAGTCTCAAAGGGCCCCGTAAACAGACCTAGCGGCAAACGGCAAAGGTCGGGTGAAACGCAGGTACCTGACGGTAAGCGGTTGAAGCCTTCAACTAGCTTAACGTCAGCTCTTGAGCTACAAGTAGCCATTATTGATCGGAACCACCCCGGTGGTAAGATTACTAATGAAAGATGGCTGCTCTTAGAAGAAAAGATCCTACGCAGATTGGTCGACGAACTCGCTCATAATGACGACGACTCGTTCACTGCGTTTGACGGCGCTAAGTGGTCAAAGGGCGTCAAGATTATCGGATGCGGTAATGAAAAGGCCTTAGGCTTCCTCAAAGACTGTATCCGTGATGTTGGCGAACTATGGCCATGTGCCAAAATACAAATCGTCCCCTTGGACCAGGTTCCGTTTCAGGCGACAGTGAAGGTATGGGTTCCTCCTCCTATTTTGGAGGATGAGGCCATCCTTACACTGATCAAGCGTCAGAATAAGGGCCTTGGCACCGAGAGCTGGACGATTGAAAGAGGACGCGCAAGGGACAAAGGGGAAGGAAAAGATCTCTGGATCAAAATCGATTCAGAATCCCTCCGTCTCCTGGCATTAGCGTATCTACCATACGATGAAGATGATCCGCCTCCACGTGCCGTACGCAACTTTTGGTGCGATTCATTGGTGCGATACAAGGGGCCACGATCTCATCCTAGGATGTGATGCGAATGCCCATCATACTCTGTGGGGGAGCACGGACATTAACACTCGAGGTGAGAACCTATTAGATTATCATCTATCTACTAATCTTAAGATATGCAATAGTGGACCAACGTTTTCAATAGGATCAGGGAATAAGTCATTGATATAACATTGGTAAGCGATAGGGACTCAGTTAAGATAATTGATTGCGGGGTTCGGCTTGACTGTTCTTTCTCTGATCACATTAGAATTGTTTTTAGGGTGCAACTTACCCACGATGTAAGTAAACCCTTCAGGAATCCTAGGAACACGGATTGGGGGAAGTTCAGAACGCTCGTTGAACTTATGCCACCTCCCACTGAGGGAATGTTGGCAGGCACACGAGAGCTGGATGACTCCACATCCTTTCTATCTAGGACACTAATTGAAGCTTTTCACTCATCATGCACTGAACGGCATCCGTCTAAGAGACTTCACCAGCCATGGTGGACTCCAGGGCTCAGGCAGTTACGCACAGAATGTAGGAGACTTTTCAATAAAGCGAAGTGGGACAAAGGACCCTCTGATTGGGCCGAATACCGCCGGAGTTTCAATAACTTCAAAAAGGAGACCAGAAGAGCGAAGCGAGAAACTTGGCAACGCTTTTCTGGAGACTTGGATAGTACCACTGAGGCGTCCCGTCTAAAAAAGGTGTTCTCTAAGGATCCCGGCATACCAGGATTCTTAACTAAGCCAGACGGAAACTTCACTGAAAGCAGTGTTGAAACCTTGAATCTACTAATGGAAACTCACTTCCCGGACTGTAAGGATGTCGAAGAAGAGCCGCTTTCTTCTGCGGCTATCTTCTCATCAGCTGTCCACAGTAGTGATTTAGTGGATTCCATGGTAGATGAAGCTAGGGTAGCGTGGGCTGTGAGTTCTTTTAAGCCCTATAAATCCGCAGGGCCGAACGGCATTTTCCCAGCGTTACTACAGCAATCGATAAAGGTTATCATGCCGTGGCTGATTTCCATTTTTAGGGGCAGCCTGTTGTATGGGTATATCCCCAAAGAATGGAAAGAGGTTACTGTGGTATTCATTCCTAAGGCTGGAAGAATAAACCATGGAACTGCAAAGGACTAAAGGCCAATAAGTCTGTCATCGTTTTTATTGAAAACACTGGAGAGACTGTTGGACGTGTATGTCAAAGGTTTTCTATCGTCAAGTAAATTCTGCAGGGCACAACACGCATACCTAAAGGGAAGGTCGGTGGATACGGCACTGCATGATGTAGTCGGTACAATAGAGGATACACTGGACAGGAAGGAGTATGTGCTAGCAGCCGTTTTGGATATAGAGGGCACTTTCAACAATCTGAATATATCCTCGATACTGGACGCCCTACAATATGTGGGGGCTGAACAGAAAATTATAGAGTGGACGGAGAATATGCTTCGAAGTAGAAGCATTATCTCCAGTCTTGGCCCTAGTACGATGAGGAAAGTTGTGACAAGGGGAACACCGCAGGGGGGAGTCATGTCCCCACTCCTTTGGAACCTTGTTGTAAATAAAATCCTCTTCAGACTAGGCAACGGAGGCGTTAAGGTGGTCGCGTATGCAGATGACGTTGTAATCCTTATCAGGGGTAAATTTTTATCCACGATAAGTGACCTTATGGAATCGGCATTAGGCCAACTACTCGCTTGGGCGAAGGACAACGGTCTGGGACTAAACCCTGGAAAGACCGAACTTGTTCTCTTCACCAGAAGATATAAAATTCCGGAATTTAAACTCCCAAAAATGGGTAGCATTACTCTGGAATTATCAAAAGAAGCGAAGTACCTCGGCGTCATCCTAGACTAAAAGCTCTCGTGGAAACGTAATGCTGAGAGCAGGATGAATAAGGCCCTATGTGCTTTTTACGCATGCAAAAGGACCTTTGGCAGGAGATGGGGCCTAAAACCGTACATGGTACACTGGATGTACACGACAGTGATTAGGCCCATCCTCACCTATGGTGCACTCGTCTGGTGGAGAATGGTGGACACTAATGTTCACCTCTCTCTTCTGGATAAGGTCCAAAGGTTAGCGAGTCTCTCCATTACTGGTGTGATGAGGTCAACTCCACAGGCCAGTTTGGGGACAATGCTGGATTTGACCCCTCTAGATGTCTATATCAAACACGTCGCTGCCAGGTCGGCCTTAAGACTCAGGGAGTCGGGCGAATTAAGGCATTGTCGTGTTGGACATGGCACCATCCTACGACAGGTGGGTGGCAATATCTTGAGGGAGCAGACTGATTACTTAACCCCTGTTATGGACCTCGACAAATCGTTTGTCGTGAAAATTCCTAGCAGGGATGAATGGAAGGAGAACTCTGTAATTCGGAACAATGCGGTTTCAATATTTACGGATGGCTCCAAGATAGACACGGGGACCGGATCGGGGATCTTCTCTGAGGATCTTGATCTTTCAATTTCACTTAGGCTTCCCGATACCTGCACCGTGTTCCAGGCTGAAATATATGCTATATCAGTAGCGGCAAGGAAAATTGAGGAACTTGCGATGGAGGCGTCGACTATCGATATTTTCGTAGATAGTCTAGCCGCCATTAAGGCCCTTAACTCAAAAGTAGTGAAATCTAAATGTGTGTTAGCTTGCATATAATCTTTAGCCCTACTTGAACGACATCGTATAATGATAGTGTGGGTTCCAGGACATGAGGGCATTCGTGGAAACGAGATGGCCGATCAATGTGCGAGGAACGGTTCGAATCTGGATGTGACGGTTGCCCAAGGGGAAATCAATATCCCATTGGCCGAAATGCCTAACATACTGGGAAAATGGTCGCTGAAGGAAACGGCTCGCAGGTGGTCTATACTAACCACTTGCAGATTATCTAGAATCCTTTGGCCCTCAATTGATGAAAAAAGGACAAAGGCACTACTAATCCTCGAGAAAAGCTCGTTAGCACTCCTGGTTGGTGTTATAACGGGACACTGTATGATCGGACGTATGTCGGAGCGTATGGGAATCTCTCGTGGAGGGTGCTGCAGAAGCTGTATGGATGAGGAAGAGGAGGAATCAGTTCAACACCTTCTCTGTGACTGCCCGGCTCTTCAAGAGCGTAGGCTCAAATTTCTGGGTCAAAGATTCTTCCAGGACCTGGACTGTCTCAGGGATGTGACACTGAGTAGCCTATTAGGCTTTGTGAAAAGCTCCGGGTGGTTTACAAGAACCACCGGTATCGGAGTTCTTTAGGGAATGGTGGGGGTTGACGATCGTTGGGGCATCACAATGGGCCTTATTGGCCTCCGGGTGAACTCGCGTTTTTGCGGGCGGCCCGTTTAACCTAACCTAACCTTGCAGAAACAAAATCGGTTCACGCATTCTAGAGAACATCAATTACTAACACAATGCAATTTATTTTTATATACGAATATACTTATTTCTCTTTCAAATCAACAAAAATTATTGTTTTTTAAGTTTTTAGTATGAGCACTTAATTATTTTTTTAATGTTTAATTACACTTTAAAAAAGCCAATTACAGATACTTTATTATTGCATGTGTAATTAATTACAAAATTTAACTGACAACCTCAGGGGTGCTGCTATAAAAGTTATGCTACTAGCGTTGGTTGGTGGAAAGTGTAGAGAAGCTTGTAAGGAAGATAAAGAAGCAACAAAAATTAATAAATTTTACATTTCTTCTTTACGTCTTTCTATGACTCGTATTCTTGCCAAGTTATATAAGCAGTGTTACCAGTCTAACTTACTTTATTATAGACTTAAAAAATTGTCGATTAAAAAATATATAGAAAATAACAAAAACATAAGAGAATTATTTTGTTTTGGTTGTAAGTGGAGGTGTATGTATGTTAAAAAATACAACGAAAGTAAACAATGCAATGGGAAAAAAGAAATAAAATGAGTCTGTACTCCTCTCTCTTTCAGAAATTTAAGACTTGCGCAGAAATACTTGACGTGTAGAAAACAGATTCTATTATTAATCTATTTATTGTTGTTAGTGCTGCCAATTTATTACAATTTGATAAATGATGCAAGTAGTTTATGGAAACACTGCATACGAAGGCATGACTAAAATGCGTTTGAAATCGCCCTTTGGTTTTTATGCAGAAATAATAAAAAGTGCTGTATTGTTTAATGAATCCATTTAAAAAAATACCATTATGGTAAATATTTCATCAGTTTTTTTTATAATAAAGATGATCAACTTTCCCACCAAGTACCCGTACCCAGCGGGAAAAAAGCATTTATTACGTATATAACTAAATATGTAATATATTTTTCTGCAAAAAGGCTTAGATCCATTCATTTCTTGGTGTAACATTAACCTTATGGAGTTGAACCTTAAAAAGTGCAAATATATGTGTTTCTTCGAAGATGTCATACAAACGTGCAATATATTTTAAATAGTCACGAACTTGACAAACTAATATAGTTTCCGATCTTCGTATTTTACTGGTTGTTAAATGAAATTTTATACAATGTACATATATATTTCGTTAATAACTAACAAAGTACGAGCAGATCTTGGATTTATAAAACGGTGGGCGAAGGAGTTTACAATTCAATTGTCATACCTATTCTGGAATACGGTTCAACAATTTGGGATCCAATGTATAAAGTTCATAGTAATAGCATTAAATCGGTACAAAAACAATTCTTGTTTGAGGGTTACAGTGGAATCCCTGAATTCTACCATCCTACACTAGTAAACTTGCTCTAACATAGCTGCCAACTATAAAAAATTTTAAGAATAACGTTAAATGTCACCTTTGTTTTAAATTTAATAAAAGGAAATCTCAGTTCAGATTTTTCGATAAGCAATATTTCTTGCTCCATGTCGTCCTACGCGCTATTTTTATCAATTGGTAATTAAAGTATTTCGAGCGAATTATGCTAACTCTAACCCGTTTTTCAGAATTTTTACTGAATTTAGTAAATTTTATAAACATTTTGATTTTTCTTTAAATCATAGTGTTGTTAAAGGTTATCTAATTTTATGTTTAAATAACAAAATTTACGTATTATGTACTAGTTTTATTTACTATTTAAATCTTTGTAAGGATCTTGAAACCATAGAC